>JAWNNQ010000239.1:1645000-2187500 GCA_035044765.1 Leucophenga montana
CCTGTTATTTAAGTTTGTAAGCTGGCAGCGGTGAAAAAGTCGAAAAAGTTATTTAAAATTAAACATTTAACACAATAACTGCCAATCTATGCAGTATAGTGTTTGTTGTAAGCCAAGAAACAAAACACTCTAGCGAACATGAAGCATATTTTTTGTTTAATTTATTATGATTTTTATATAGTATTTATACTTTTATCAAACTTTTGATTTAATATTATCAACTATAGATAATGCATTTGATTTGTTATTATTTGTGTTTCCTATAAAAATAATTCATTTGCTTAAATTTCTTACTTAAAAAGCAAGAAACATTTAGTAAGCAAAGAAAACAAAACATTAACACTTACATTTTAGTTTTAATATTCAAAATTATTAGCCATGTAAGTCATGTGTACAAAGCGCTGTTTTCTAAATAATAAGCTTAAAAAATTGTTTAAAATTTGTCGTTTTTATATTTGGGCTTTTTATCAAAGAGGTAAAAAAATACAAGATAAATCTTGAAAGTGTTTCAAGTATTTTAATTTTATTCAAAACTAACTCGCCGCAGCAACATTGTATAACCACAAAATGACGAACAGACAAAGGCTCAAAACGTAACGTGCACGGTTCTAGCTGCTACGGCATTTTTGCTTTTCGCTTATACGTGGTGTGAGACCACCTATTTTTCTAGTGATTATAAATGTTTCCGATGCCCCCCCCCCTCTTCTTTACATATGTACCAAATCTCATTCATTTGCGTCAAATAGTTACCGAGATATAATGAATTTGATTTCTATTCTATATAGAAGGCATGGCAGTGCCCACTTTTTCCACTAAATCTTGTTTATGCCGGTGCCATTTTTATACGTATCGAATCTCATTTATTTGCGTCAAATAGTTGCTGAGATATGACAAATTTGATAATTTTCCTGAATTTACCGGGTAACTTTTCCAAATATTCTTTGCCTAAAAACCTGATTAAGACTATTACGAAAATAAAAAAATAATAATAAAGTTAATATTTCGATCATATACTTAACTTCAATGGTATTCAAAAAAAAAAATGTTTGTTCTTGAAAGTACTTCTTGATATTTGAACTATTTTAATTATCATTAAAAAAAGTTAAAAAGTTGTCATTCATAGGGTTAGTGGGTATAGAAAGCATGGAAACAATGTTTGCGCTTAAACACCCGTGGAGTGATACTGAATGTTTTCTCTAGCCCCATGTGTAATGAAATACGCTTTTTGAGCAGCAAATTCCAAAGTAGACGTAGGGGCGGCAGTATAGCTAACCACCATTTATAAAAATTTTCAACGCGGTGGCCGCGCGTCTCGAACCCGTCGTTGCACACGCACACGAGCGAAGAAAAGCGTTGTCGCGTTTGAAAGACACTTTAGCGCACTCGGCTAACGCTTGTATCGCTCACTGAGCGTCCAAGAAGCAAATATGTATGAGCTATTTATAAATCGAGTGCCTCTCTGTTTTCATTCTCTTCGCACGTGGGTAACTCTAGAAGTATGTGCGTATATACTTAAATATGCCGTACAGAATTTTATGCAAGGTTTTACAAATTGTAAGAATGGTTTTTTTTTTTTTTTTTTATATGATGTATATATAAAAGCAGTTTTTTAAATGAAATATGTTGTATTTTTTAATGATTTATATTTTCAATGTTCAGTTGCAATTAAAATTACAGAAGAGCTTAAGCTTATATGAGACTAAGATGTGCTTAAGTATATCTATAATATTGCAGTTTAGTCTGGTAGTTACTTTATTTATATTAGCAGATTCATGGCCAGCAATTCACAATGAGCCAATTTAAAATAAATGAAAATGAAAAAAGTGTTTTTGAGGGCCTAATTTTGGCGGAAAAAGTTTGTCCAAAAATGAGCACAAAACTTTCGTGTTTACGCGGTTGATGTTTTGTAATAGAACAAGAATAGACATTAAAGAAGATTTATGCTCTTGGTAAACTGCAATCAGAGCCCGTTTTTTTTTTTTTTTTCAAAATAAACATTACTCAGCCCAAAGTGATGTAAAAAATTACGAAAATTAAAGTTTTCAGACTTTACTAACGTCATAGTATACTGCTAAATACAGAGGCTGGGCTGTTGTTATCATCATTAAACTCGCTAAAGTCATCATCCGTAAACCGCGTCAATTTTTTGAGCATAGGACAGATACATATTCGTTTTAGATTTTTGCCATTACTTTAATTGGATTGACGGTCTTTTTTTCTTGCATGCCCCAGGCATTCTGGCTATCCATTTTATAATATATATTCCGAGACTCTGAAACTTACTTGTCTAACATTCCTACTACTAGTTAACTTGAGGAGCTAGCACAACCTAACTTTGAACCGTCTGTGTGTATATATGTATGTAAATGCATGTGTAGAAAATAATTGCTTTAGTTTGAGAAATTTTTGCTAATGAAGGTTTCATATTTAAATAATGAGTGAAACATTGAAAAGGAGAATAGATTTAATCAACTTTTTCATATAGAGTTTTATTCTTATTTCTACTGACACGTCTTTAGCTTCGTTTGTGCTGGGCTCTTGCAATGAGTATGAATACAATTCACTCGCTCTCCCTCGTTGTTAGCATTTCTGCTATTCCTAAATGAAATCAAAACCTCAATTAGAACTAACAAATTCTTTTTCAATACATCATATCTATAATATCGCGCACGGTTACGTTACTAACCATAGTTTTTCACTCTACTGTGTAAAACACAATGTACGCAAAGGAGCAACTATCTTTTTTTCTCCCAGCACCAAACTTACATATATTTATCTATACCACATTTAATGGATTCAATCCCAACTTTAATATAAGCCGCAATCGAATAATTTGAATTTATATTTGTAATGACTCATTCGATTGTTATGCAGCTGTATGAAAACAAAGCAATACAATTGTTGTCTGTTTATCTTGACTCTGACTGCAGTTAATATGCATGCATATGGAAGCTATTGTAAGAATTTCGAAAGGCCTGTGTTGTATCTCAAGAGTGCGATATACTCGATCGTTAAGCAAACTTATTTTTATTTACTCTATTGTTTTATATTTGCATTTAAGCAATTGACGCAGACAAACACAAATGCCATCATAAATATTTATTATCTCCAGAAAAGTAAAATATTTGCTGGGTGAATACAGAACACATTTCGTTATAAGACCTTGACCTTAGATGCATTACAATTCGGCAATTCGTCATTGCGGCTAGGCTAGCTTGGCTACTTAGCAACAATGTAAAAGGGCTTAAGTAGCTCAACGGAAAGCAAACTCAAGGACGCCTAATTCAAAATTTGCTAGAAATGTATCTATTGGTTGTTTATATACTTTACACAGGCAACGAGGTCAACTATATATACATATGTGTATATATAAGTATATGCAGCATATATCGCATCACGCGATTTCTGTGCAGCAAACGTGCAATATACTTGCATACTTTCCGTGCGATATGACGCGTGTGCCGGAAAGTTGGAAAAGGTTAACTTAATGTTAAGCCTGTGTGTATTACATGACGATTACGTGTGCCAAACTCATTTAAAAGTTAAATCAGCAGGAATAACTAGTAGCTGTAGTTGACGCATATTAACCACACCAAATCCAACCAACCGAGTAGACTTGTAGGCGTCCATATTGATATACAAGTATAAAGCCGTAAACTATGCTGTCATAGTAATTTTAGTTGCTATGACGAAGTCAACGACAATGACGACAATGACGACGACGACGACGACGACTATGTTGAATTTAGCTATCCATAGCATGTTCTAAAATGTGAAACTACTAATGAGGGTTTGTGATGGGAGTGCTGTCGCTAAATAATGAAAATCAATACATTTTATTTTTGTTTGGTACTTCAACTTTTTAAAATAATTTATACCATAAATCTGATATACCATATTACCATACAGTATAAATATATTATCTTTTTGGACATGCATAGTACATTTGATTAGTTCCGACTGTGACTCGGTACTCGCGAACTTCCGTTTTTTATTATTAGAAAGATAAAGCTTCCTAATAATAGAAAACCGGAAGTTTGCGAGTACCGTACATACCGTCACGGTGTCCCACTTTGTTGGTTGCTAATTATTTTATTGCTTAAAAAGCCCAAAGGATTTTTCTTTATTGAGCACCGATTTCGAACTATCTTTACAATATTTTTTTATATGTAATTGATAGCTATATTTAAGAGTACAAATTCGTTATGCTCAGAATGAATTTTAGATGCATTTTACACTTTGAATGAGCATTAGATACTTTTTGAGCTCGGCGTGCTCTTTATATCAATTGCGTATTAAGATATGATGTGATTTCGAACTGAAAGTATCGTGACGTTTAGAATTTGTTTATGTTTTGCACCAAGCAAACCTCGAAACGTGACTTAACACAGGTTTGTGTAATGCACTTGGAAAGATTTTCCTTTTGAGAACACCTTAAAGCTCACGTAAATCACTTGGCTGTGTCGTTGACATCGAATTCTTGACGTTGATGACTGAAGATAATGTACCAGATGATTAACTTTAAAGAGTAGTTATTTTAACTATTTGTTACCGTTGACTTTACATACGTCCAGTACTGATCTGTTATAACTAATTTTTATAGCTATTAAGTTACCAAATAAAACCTTTTTCGATCTGAAGGTTATTATACCAAATACATTATCCCAAAATCAGTTGCTCACATTAAACATCGGCACTTGAACTTTTATTATATAATGTTGATTTAATGCTGGAAAGAATATCGACATACTACTACCATCACTATAACACGAAACCTTATAAAAATCATTCTAGCGCTTATAAAAGTTTCGCAAAAGGACGAAATCGCATTGGAGACACGTGTAAGTGAGTACAAACAACATTGGAGCAAACTGAGTAGTGAGGACAGAGAAACGCAATGGAACGAACAGGTTCTCGTCTTGTATGGCCTGATGATGATGTTTGTGGTGATGACCTACTTGCTGCGCTATACTTTGCGTCATTTGATTGTGTAGAAGAAGCAAAAAAAAAATGTATTACATTTACCTTTACCTTTAGTAAAGTAAAATGAAACAAAAAGGAAGCAGCCAAGCAGCAAACCATTTTAAACAGGCAACCGCAGTAAGGAGCACGGGAAACCATCGATTTCACTTTGCGAAACGCACTCAACTTAAACATTTCGCAACCCAGTATAGTATACTCCTATACTTATATAACATAAATATAGTAGCTTATACAACAACTACAACTAAATATAGACTATGTGGGTATATTAAAATTTTTACGTCAAAGTTGCGGCAGTACTTGACAATTATTTGTTGTATGGTTGTATGACCACGCGCACGGCGGTCTTTTTCTACAGTACATACAATGTTTGTCAAGTATTTTACTTATGCGAAGCTTAAAGAACTTTTTTATACAATATACTCATAAACATAGTTGACAGCGAGGTCGAGGACCTTTTCCGTAACAAACAACAAAGACTTTGTTATAAATACTTTTCGAAGAAAATAAATAAAAATCTTATTGTACATTCGCATCATACATGTTTCAGAGCGTGGTCAACTATTTTTGGTTTCGTTTCTGTTATATAAACTTAGTACTGCCGTCAACTATTTAGTTTTGTTTTTCTAGATCATCTGAGCGTGTCAAATGCAATTGACCGAAAATTTTTAATTAGACACAAAAAAATCGTCACAGTTACAACCAACATTCGTTGTTGTGATTACATACGAGTATTATGTCAACCTAATTTTGAGAAAAGATGTACACAGAGAAACAGTATTAAAAAAAATATATATACTTTTCAAGCTACTAAGCACATACATCTAATGAAATTCAGCTCAAGCTGCATACGCGCTTTATGTAATCGTAAGTTTTGAATAGTAGAAATGACTTTCATTTCTCTTGCACGTGTCGAATGAGAAATGAGGCTTTCATGAGGCTAAGATTGCTTTAAATATCAAAGATTGTTGCATATACTATAAATTGGAAAATAAAAGAATTTGTTTCATCAGCTCTCGACTGCGAGATACGCTGTACCTTGTCTGAGGCTCCTAATGTGAACAATAGAACTACAATATATTCTAAATAGAACTATGTGGAATTTTTTATTAGAACTGATGCAAAATTACCAAGAAGGCATGGCGGACTCCATAAAGTACATATATTCTTGAAGAGTCAAGTCGATATAGGCATGTATGTCTGTCCGTCAATGAAAGGCTACATAGGGGGAAATTTGTTTTTCATCCGATCAATTTCAAACTCGGTTTGTAAACTCTACACAATAAATAATTAAACTTATGTTTCACCGATTTTTTTGTAAAAAAACACACCAAGGGAGGAAACGGTGCTAAAAAATATATTTGGTTCCTTTTTCGAAAGTCTTCAAACTCGATTTGTATATGAAAAATTCTATTCCGGGGCAACGCCAGATCGTTCTGCTAGTTATTCTCAATGTTGCGCATCGCTAGCCACTACTTTTTCCAAATTTCTAGTAACATACGGATGCCGCATCAAAATACTGCTCTGCAGTGCTGAAAGATCACTTTAATATCTCTCTGCTGGAATTGCCAACAATTTTCATTCAATACTCAGCGCAGATGCATCAATTATTATGAGTAGCGTTCAACAGTGATGGTTTCATTGGATTTGAACAGCTCATATTGCTTCAAGGCTTAGATTCCTAATGAAATGGATTTTTCCAATGTTTTGCAAGTTTCTCCTGTGTTCCGCAGAGATTTCCATACAGTAATGCCCGCCAATTCTTCATTATCAAATTTTTTTTCGACTATCAAGCGCATACTTTGTCCTCAGTGTCATAACTTCTAAACCGTTGAAAGCATACTTTGAAACTGATAAAGTATGTTCTCCATAAGCCTCCAAATCTAATCGATGAGTATCAGCGGGATATTTCTTCAAACGAAAACAAAAACAAAAAAAAAAACGTTAACTTTGGTTGAACAAAAGCTCTAATACCATTCACACGAAACTTTAAATAGTATTGTAATACATAAAAGTGTGCGGGTCCCACCCATTAATGTATATGTCAAGCATCCGGCTACTTTAAGTTACAATTATCAATTATTAAGTTGATATTGACTACAATAAAACAGTTTTTCATACAAAAAGTCAAAAGTGGGCGGTGTGTTTGTATGGGGGCTACCCCAAAAAGTGGGCGTGGCGGGTCAATTTTGACACTCTATTAAACAGGAATAAAAAGAAGTATACGTGCAAAAATTTTTACTGGATAGCATAAAAATTAGTCCCCAAAAAATGAGCAACATACAGACGGACAGACAGACAGACGGACATGGCTAGATCGATTCGTCTCATCGAGCTGATCAAGAATATATATACTTTATGTGGTCTACGATGGCTCCTTTAATGCGTTACAAACTTTCAGACAAACTGCTAATACCATTTCACACTATGTGTGAATGGTATAAAAACCAAAGTTTGTACCTATTATTTTCGAAGAAAATTTAAGACACTCAACACGAACTGATGAGATTCTCTTTTATGTAGAACAACACAAGTATTATTTCAGTTGGAGTAAAGAACTTCTTATCAATTTTACTTTTTCCCATGGAATAATTTGATATATTATTTTAAATGAGACCTACTTGTATGTAGTATTAAAATTGTTTAATGACTTCATGTGATACCCATTTCCCTTTGATAAGATATTTTGTCATCTGAAAGCATTGCGCACGCGTCTTTTGAATTAGATCTGATGATTATTAAAAGCTATCAAAAAAGTAATACAGCACACAATTATCAATGAAAGTATTTTAAAAAAAGCAAGTTCATGGTATTCATACTGATATGATAAGATAAGATATGAACTGAACTGAACCCAATTAACATGAATAATAAAAATATATACATATTGTCGTAGAAATTTTGTATAACTGTATATTGGTATGTACATATGAACATGCCTCCAGAACTAATGAGAATGGTTACATCGTGTTCGTTGTTCCCCAGAGAGATATTGGCACACGAAGAGGCTCGTGCATATCAATAAAAATAGAGTGTTTCTAGGAAGAAAAACATTTTGGTTAGAATTAAGTTTTGCCGTACGAAGATTTACTTTTTTTTTACGAAAAAACTGTAGCATTAGATAAATCTTATCAAACTTTTATTGTCTATGTACATATATCAATTTGGTTTCAGAACAAAATTATGCTTTCTATGCCTCTGATATACTGAATACCATAAAAAAGAGTACATAATTTCGATGAGCTTCTTTCAGCTTAAGCAACTACAAAGAATATTATTTTTTGATGGTTTAGGTAGCAATCACTTAAATTAATTAACTACAGACTTATACTCTATTGGAATTTGTTTCTTCTTAATTTCCTATTGCAATTGATGGTTTTCTGTGCCTCATTTATCAACCCATCATTTACATGGAAGATGTTGTAAGATAGTCTTAGCCAAACATAAAACTCGCAATCAGTAACTACTAAATACAAAGCAATACAATCATTAATTTAAATTGGCTCAATTACTACAAAAGACAAATGATTTGTCTTGACTTGCAGCAGTAACAAATCTGTTAATTAATTCATTAAAGAAATGAGAGCAAAAAACTATATATGTAATATATTCACAATAAACAAACTCTGATGCGGTAACGCAAACAAATGAATAAAATTAATGAAATTGAAATTGGAAAAACGGAAAGAAATAAGAAAAATAATATATGTATTGTTTAAAGACGCCAACGAACGTTATGCATCATTGGCGACCAACCGCGATGATAGCTATAGTACATACTCGTATAGCTACTAAAATTATTGTTGTAACCGATGACGAAATACAACAACAATAAAAACAATAAATGTAACTTTTAACAAATTGTTAAAAAATAAAAAAAAAATAAACACAAAACAACGGATGACATTAGCAAATAGACAGCCAACTAAAGAGGGTTGCTCTAAAACTCAGTAATACTAAGTACACGAAAATAGTTTAAGCAAATTCTTTAATTTTTTATTAACAAACTCATTTGATCAGAGTCCTGCATGAATTAATTCATAACAGCTGCTTTATGAATATTCCTTCATACAAATCTAATTCATGAATATAAAACTATCTAAAAACATTCATTTCATTCAATGCAGAATGAATTCCACTTCACTAGCATTCACATTGAATGAATGAATGAATAAAATTTTAATTAATTTCGCTATAAAAAATGCAGTGACTGATTCGACTCATTTATTCGAATGAATTCAGTTGCAGCCGGGTAGCCAGGTAGACGTATTGACAAAGAGAAGCAGAAATACGTGGATATAAGGCAAGAGGCTAATCATTGGCGGAGTCAGTTGGAGGATCTAGGGAACCGTTTTCATCTGATAATTGCTGAAATTAATTTTTATTTTTTTTTTTAATTTTTTATATATCGGCCTTAAATCCGGCATTTAAGTTTCTTTTGGTTCCAAATTTATAAAGTATCCATATTGATATACCACACCCACTTCTTGGGATAGACTCCACTGCCAACATTTGTGTTTTTGTAATATAAACTTCTTTATTTAAGTCAATATCAGCTTGAAGTTCGATATGTACGGCTGCTTCACATACATATACGAATGAGCATGTACAACCCACTTTTTGGAGTAACTCCCAAACCCAAGACCCACCGCACACGTTTACGTTTTACAATAAGATTTGAAATTTTGAGGAAATGGTACTGGAATTTCAATTCAACCGAAATTACCGTTTTTATCTTTCAATTTTTTTAACTTCTGCTAAGCACAGACACACACGTAGCTATTTGCATTAACCAGCGAAAATTTCACACTCAATTTCCAATTTCTTTGTTACACCGACGAGGAAAGCAAAGTAAATTGCGTACGTGTTAGTGTGAAAATTTTGCGCATCCGAAAGCGAAGTTTTCTGCTTTATTGCAAGCGAACGATGGACATTTAGAAATTCAACGGCAAAGTGACTGTGCCTGTCAATTGTTGGCGAATGCGCATATTACAGTTTTGACCGGAAGAGAACCCTTAAAACATTCCCATGCGATATCGTTTACGGATGATCTATAAAATAAAAATTTTAATGTGCAAAAACTAACATAAATTTACTAAACAGCTCTCGAAGAAATACATTTAAATAGACGTCGTCGTGCATGATTTGCTTAGGGAACTGCGAGACAAGTGAGGCAGTCTGCTGCGCTGTGCACCTGTAATCATCATCATCATCATTATTAGTTGCTCATGGTTTCGAACGACCGAGTGAAATTATAGACTAGAGCAGCAGCTATATACATATATAGCAAGGCTGGGAAAAACAAATAATATATGTGTTGAAAATGAAATGAAAATACCACGAATAAAAGTGAAGTGATGGAATGGTATGGCAGCGAGGTGGAAAGCTAAAAATCAAATAAATATATTGCCAAAAAAAAAAAAAAAAAAAAAACAAGGCATCACAAAGACCAGAAACAAGTGAACTCATCTCACATAATCTATATAATTTTCATACAATGAATTGCCTGCTGTGAACTATACGAATATTTAGAGTCTCACGCTTCGCTTGTATGTTGCAGTTGAGTGCAATGGCTCCTTGTATGGCAATTTATTTGTTCATTCATTGATTCAATCTTGCTTTTTCCCATATGGTAAGGTTAAATCGATTTATTTTTATACGTATATAGATATTTAAGTATTTATAGTATAATCATATCGGTGTACAGGAAGTTATTAAAATTTTTAAACAGCTGTAGTAAATTACAACAATTTATAGCGCCGCTTGTTAATTCAAAGTAAAATTTCCATTTATTGAAAATTCAATTGAAACGTGAAAACAAAATTTTCCAGCGCTTAGGTCACTTTATTGTTCTGCCGATTTTCCAGCTTATTTTTATCTTTATAATCGAAATGGTCATCCATATTCTTATTCTACATATTCCATTTCATTGCAGCGTTCATGTTTGCTAGTTGAACACAGCGTTGACAATAAGGTAGCGTGGCCGAGCGGTCTAAGGCGCTGGTTTAAGGCACCAGTCTCTTCGGAGGCGTGGGTTCGAATCCCACCGCTGCCACAGATTTTTTTTTTAATTTTGAAAAAAAAAATTTTTTCAATTTTAATTTTTCTATTTCTGAAATTATAGTGTTACCATAAAAATATTTCAAGAAACTACATACGAGACTAATATCCATTTAATTAAAATAAATTCGGTTAGAAACAAATTTGTATATAAAGGGTGATTTATTAAAAGTTACTTGTTCAGCCCAAGATATCGCAAAAGATGGCATTATTGCGATAACAGTTCTATGAACAGTTAATTTTATGCTTCTGACCGGTGAATTTTCCGCCTAGATAATGTGATATCTCAACTCTAGCCGCTTTTCTTTGAGGCTACATACGTAAAGTACAAAGTACATATGGTATTGGAAGCAAACATTACTCGCGTCATTCGCCAAATACCACTCAAAATGCTCGATCGCGTCATCGAAAATTGGAACATCAAAATAGGCAACGTTCGTTCCGATTGTGGCCAACATTTGAATGCCTATTTTGCATAATAATAAAGATTAGAAATCAATAAAATTTAATTATATTTTAGTTTTGAAAAAATTACCTCTAAATGAATCAACCTTTATATACCTATATAACAATCAAAAAAAAAAATTGAGTTATCACAAGACAGCCGGGAAAAGCGTTAGCTATATACGCACTTTATGATTTTTCACGCAGTAAAAACTATTAGTGAATTATAAGTACTTTCCTTTGTATGCAGCGCACAGCACGGCTATTGCAATCGTCCGCACTTTTTGCAATAGTATGCGTTTATTATACATTGCAGCCCGCAACGAAGAAAGAAAGTGTGCATTTATGCGTCTCTTTTGCTTTATATGCATACGCGTGCCAACTATGCGTAATCTCGGGCGGTTTGTTACTATGACTGCAGTGCCCTCTTTTCTCATTCTTCCCTTATCTACTTACTTTTTTGCAGATCTGTTGTTTGATAAAAATTTTCTACGTTTACTGCTGTGTGTGAGCCTTACAAATAGCTGACGCTATAAAAATTAACTTAATAACCATACAAAACAAATGTTTACCTCTTTTAAAAATCAGTACTTCTGATCAAAAAGTATCCGAAGTTTCTTTATAAAACGAAGTTATTCAATTATGGTTTAATATTTATTTTGTACCCTTCAAAGTAGTTCCCATTGGATGTAATACACATATTCCAATGCTTCTTCTAATCTCTAAAAGAGAATTCTCTTTTAATTAATTATTAATTCTTTTTCTCTCTCTGCTTTCTGCGAAGTTGTAACTTGAATTGTAGGAACAAGAAATAGTCACTTGGTTGTTTTTGACCAAATAGACGCGTGCAAGATAAGAATTTCTGAAATCTGGGCGCAAGTTGCGCCTTAACTGGACACATGCCTACTAAAACATCGTGCATACTACTCTACACCCAAAAAAAACAAATAAGATTAAATCTTATTTTTCGAATTTCGGCATGATTTTCTTGAATTTTTGGCTTACAAAATTGATTAAAAAATTTTTTAGCCTAACATAGAAGAACAAATGTTCTTTATTCCAGAAAAACTAATTGAAACGCAATACATCGATAGTCCAACACAATAACACGCTGAAATTATGAAAAGTTCGTTAATTAAATACCTCCGAGCCCGACTTTTAGCTTTAGAAATCAGATCGGGCGAATGAAAGACGTGGTCAATCAAGAAAATTACAGATTTTAGACAAGCGAGTCTTGATGGAACAACAGTTTTGCATTTTTTAATGGGAATATTATTTACTGTTGCGATTGTAAGTTTTGGCCAAAACAGAGTTTATATGATACATTGTATCGAAAAAAATTAAACTAGCTGTGAATTATATACTCTATATATATTCTCCATGCGCTTGTAATTCACAACCAGTTTTAACATAGCTGTTACTAGCTTCAATAACGTCTCAGAAGTGTTTTCGTACATTATAAAATCCGTAAAGATTGTCTACAATGTTCGATATTTAAAATAGTCTTAATTCTTTTGTTTTTCTCACATGCTTCAAAATTAAAATTAATTTTTATCGTGTCATACTATAATTTCAAATGGCTCCACCTACTCTCCAGTACCTATTAAATGTGTACATACTTAATAACATGCATAAATCTTAATGACTCAGAGCCTATCTATATTCTATTCCATTAAGTGGGACAAAGAAAATGTTATTCAAAAGTGCTAGACATTGTGATTCATAAAATTCTAAAATGAAATGTTCGCATCTAAACGCTAATGCTTAGTTAATTACAGGTAACAGTAAGAACAATAAAAAAAGGTCGTGAGAAATGGTGGCGTGAATGTGAATAGTAGTGCTTATCATACGATATTAGATACATTGTATGCGTGCAGCAAAAGTTTGAAAAAAAAAGTCGATAAAAACAATTAAAATATTATACAATTAATGACGCGATACGCTCAAAAAAAAAAAAAGCACCTTCAACAGAAATGAAAGCCATTGACGACTACTTATCGCAATGAATGGCGTGTGGGATTTTGGTGTTTGAAATGTTAAACTACAAAATTTTCCCTCACTTACGAATGAATGCCAAAAAAAAAAAAAAAAAAATTGTTCAAAATAAATAAATAGAAATAAAAACTTTCATTGCACATTTCAAGAGCACAAGCTATATTTAATTTTAACAAAACAAAAAAATAAATAAATAAAACGCAATGAGTTACAATTTGCAAGTGCTCGCGGCTCATTTAAGACATGCAGACGGCGACAAATAATCTCAAAACTGGTTGAATCATTGGGAGTGCAAAAAAAAAACTCCAAAAACACTATCAACGAATAGATAATACATATTTGACTATTGATTGAGCAACACAAATACATGAGATAATATTGATTTGATAACATCATTGGATTAGTTAGTTCCTTTAATAACAATATGCAACAAACAATTTTTTTTTTATCTGTACTCGACATGCCAGTGTTTATTTCTTCTAGATTTTGAGCTGCTCAACTCGAAAATCACAATAAACGTTTTTCTATGGATAGGATTTTGAGTTATGAATTTTTAAATTTTATTTCCGATTTTTTGTTTGTTTTTTTTTTTGAATTTATATATTTTAACATATCTCGTTGTAGTGAAAAAAAGTATCGAAAAAAGCATTAAATCGACAACCCACAAACGAATAGTGTAAGAAATCCTTAGTTTAACATTTTTTACGTAAAGTAAGACCTTTTTTGGAAAAAAAAAAAAGAAAACCAAGCAACTGTTGTATGAACTCAATGGAAAGACAACGAAGTTCTGGACAATTCAGTGAAAGTATCAAAATTCGACTCTAATAAACCTGTATGTCATACCATAACAAAATACTTGAACAAACTTAAGTTCAGATGAATTAAAATTGAAATAATATGGAAGAAGATTAAAAAATTACTATATAGTCGAATTTTAATACCTAGGCTCAACTGGCCATAACTTCGTTATCTTTCCATGGATATACTTCAAAAGTAGCTTGTTTTCCACATAAAAGCGCCTTATTTCCGTAAAAAGCATTTTTCTAAGCATTTTTTATACGTTTCGATTGATTCTCGTAGATTTAATGAATTTTATATTGAAACTTTTACTGAAAACAAATTTTGTTTGCCAGTTTACTATCAACTCGACTCGATACGATACGAAGCAATAGCAGCTTTGTATCGTATCGAGTCGATTGACCAAGTACTTGAACAAGATTTAAGTAAATTAATTATTGTTAATATGGTATTTTACTTAACTAAATCGATAAATACAATTAAAATATATAGGAAAGCTTCGAAAATCGGAAAATCTATGGATTTTAATTCATATCTCACAATTCTATCGATAGTAAAGTTTTATTACTATACAATATGGTGTTGCGTAGTGTAATCAATTATTTTTACATAATATCAGTTTGAAAGACACCAATGTGTATTCCAAACGTTAGTTTATATTACTTCATAGCTAAAAATAAAAGAAAAATCGAATAGCTTTAAATTGACTGCTGATGAGAACACGTGGCTGTATGCGAAACACTACACTGACTAAAAAAAACTATGAAAATTTATAAAAAAATAATTTTTCTTTTGGCCTTTGTGGGGTCTTCAACACCTACTTTTAAGCATTACAAACTTTATGTCAAACTAATAATACCTTTCTCACACTCTATATAGCTTATATTCAAAATCGCAATAAAAATATATATGTATAAAGATAGTTGCTCGTACAAAACTAACGTAAATCAAAAAAATTTTAGCGTTTCCATAGAAATAATCAACATAACAAAAATATTTTGTTTAGTCGCAAAAAAAAAAAATAATACAAATTTGGTAATATCCGCAAAAAATATCGATAAAACCGGCTTTTGCCGACTCTATGTATACCTAATGATATTGTGTGTGAAGATTATCGATTATAATGACAACGTAGATGTATTTATATTATTTGATTTTATTCTTTTTCGCAACTATGGCCTTTGAGCAAATGTTTTGAATTCATTGTAGCAATGTTATGGTTTTTATCGTTTTTTTGCCAATAGCTATAAATATTTATATCAAACTAATTATACATTTTGCATATTTTATATTGCTCAATTTTTGTTTATAAATAAAAAAAAATAGAAAAAGAAACAAAGAATTCTCTCAAATACCAAAACAAACAATATCTTACGTGTACTATAACGAACGAACACATGCCAAGACGCTGCCACATGCCATGATTTTAAAATTATTATTTTGGTATGAAATTTGTTAGTTTTGCGTTTATATTTGATTTTGAATTCGGTTTGCGGTCTCCCACATTTTATTTATAAAGAAAACATAAGCAAAATAACAGCCACAAAAGGAAAATATGTATGTAGGTATTCTGTAGAAGTTACTTCGGCTATACGTAGCACACAATTTGAGATGCGCTTTATTTATTAAGCCAGCTATAAAGCTGTTCTAAGAATGTTAGATTATCTGACTGAGTCGTATAGGTCACACTTGACTTTTGTTTATGTTTCTATTAAAATATACATAATCAATAGAGGAAACAACTTTAAAAATGCATGCATTGAGTATATTCACCATTTGCGCAAGACATGCCAAAGTAATTGTCTTTGCATTATTCATTGTTGCTCTTTTTTCTAGTTTTATTGTGAACTTATTAATAAACTTATTAATGAAGAAATAATCCAAAACACCATAAAATATAGATAAATACAATATTTCTGCCGAACTTTTCATTTTAATATGGTATTTTTGCTGTTTGTTTTCCCGTTTGGTTTTCGTTTCACTTTTTAATGAAACTATATTTCAACCTCTCGTACCTGTAGAATTTTTGTTTGCCTATGTTCTGATCTGATGATAACAGCAATGAAGGGGAAAACAATTTGCTGATTGTATTCGTGTGTCATACGGCCATTATATTAAGCATATCTGATTAATCTGTAACCTTCCTAGCTGGTACCCGGCCAGTTGCCCGCTTCCCTTTCCCTGCCCCCTTCGATCCCATTAACATGTATACAACATTCCATCCCTCTATCTTAAATGGTACCCAGCACGTTGCTTTACCTTTACCCCTCCTTCCTTATGATCCCTTAATCTACCACCCATTATAATTCCCCTGCCCCTCTTCTACCCCTTTCCCTTCCCCCATTCCCCTACCTCCTCTTCTCCTGAGCCCCTCATCTGCCTCTTTCCCTACCACCTTTTCCCCTACACCACTTCTTTCCCACCCCCTTCCAATACCTCCCATGCCCTCCACGACCCCATTAACTCGATATGAATTTTATTATTAATTTTAATATTATCTTTTTAATATAAAAAACTACTTTTTGTGACTTAAATATAAAAGTTATCACAAAAAACGTGGCTTTCTATTGGTAAAAGAATTTTCAGAATCAACTCACAAACTCTACCTCTTTATAATATTAGTATAGATTTTGTTTTCGTAAAACCAAGCTTAATATTCAAACGAATACAAAAATTACATAATTTGTCACCTTATAATAAAATTATACAGTTCTTTATCCGGCTCGAAGTCACAAAATAAACTAACTTATTTGTCAATCTAAATGAGTTCAGTTGAAAGAAAACTTAAATTAGGCTTTTATTTTATTTATTGGCCTTATTATTAAATTATGCAGTCATTTATCCGGCTCGAAGTTACAAAAATAAACTAATTTACTTGTTACACAGTCGTTTATCCGGCTCGAAGTAATTTTTGCATAAAAACATATGCACAAATCTCTAAATTCGTATGATCAATAACAAAAACATTAGGTTGCAGAGATTGAACATTGGTAATAGCGACGCCGACAACTGTTTCAAGTTCCGCTACGAAAACTCACAATTTAATCTTCCAAAAAATATCTAAATAAACTAATATACTCGTACTCTGTTGTAGCGTAGCGTACAAAAGTTCATACCTACAACAATTGTTGTGTTTAATTATTCAAAGTGCGCAATGCTTGATTTTTATACTTATTTTTCATTATTATTTACAGTGTTCCTTTGTTTTGCTTACCTTTAATGTAGGAATTTATTTAGTTGCCATTTTTTTATGTGCGTGTTTTTTTCTTCTGCGCTCAAAAACAATAACAAACCTCGTATTTATTTTTGATATACTACAATATTTACGCATGTGTGTGTGTGTGTGTGTGTTGTCTATCTGGTACAAAGTGTGCTTACGGCAACTTGTTTTGCGTACTAATTTTAGTTTATTTAATTAATTAAAAGTAAGCAATTAAGTATTTACGAAGAAAACTAACAATTAAATATCAGGTTTGGCGGGTTTTTATTTTTATAAAATAACACAAAGTTAGTTGAAAATTAAATAAATGTGAGAATTTGAACTAAGTTAGCGGCATTTCTTCAAGTTCTTACGTATGAACTCTACTCTACATAGATTTCTGCTTGAAAGATAGTAAATTTGCCTAGCGATGCGAAGTAACTTATGCGTGGTCAAAAGTCTCCCGCATCAGTTCCATTCTCCGTTAAGACGACATCTGTAAAAATATATTTCATCATTTCTTCAAATTCTATGCACTCCATTCTGTTTGAAACATTTTTATCCAGAAGCAACTTCACCATTTCACATTATTCATCTATCAAATGTACCTGCAACCATTACCATTCATCTGAAAAAATCTTTTCCCACAAAATTTCAGAAAAGGTCAAGCATTGTAACCAAATATCATCTATGAAAAAAAAAACAAATAAAAAATATTCTTCGTATTCAAACTGCACAGCAACATCCTTGCCCTCTTTTGTCACCATGGGAACATGTGCGTGAAAAATATAAAAATTCCATTTTCGCACGAAAGACGCAGATATGCGGAAAATCCAATTACTTAGAAAAAGGCACAATTGAATTGTAGAAAAAGCAAAGTGTAACAAGTCTACAGACAAGGACGCGGGTAACTAAGTGTACTACCTAAAAGGAGCTGATCTGTATATACTATATTTAGTTGAAGAATACGGAAGACAAGCACTTGTCAGTGCTGCTGCTGCTGGAAACAATGGCAAATGTGACAGGGCTTTCTGTCATTTATCATTTAGAGTACAATGTTTCCATGTATTTGATTTGTAGGCGAGAAGAATGAAGTGCGCAAACACTTTAAAGTGCTTAGGGACAAGAAAACAAAACACACAGCAAGGACAATGTATGCTTTTGTAATGCATATACATGAGTTGTAATATGCATAATTGGCAGCTTAATTTATGCAACAGCACTTTATGAAAAACAGAAAAGTGGGTGGACAATGAAGTGCATCATGGAGGAATTTATTTCAAAACAATTTGTTTTTATTACAAAATTTGAATTTTATTTTTATGTGTTTAGCACTTTAGCCTTATTTTGAATTAATATTTAGAATAATGAGATAATATGTATATTTCTATATAGAAACTACAATATGCTACACAAGTAACACAAGAATTCGAAAATGGGGTTAGGTTTGCTGCTCCTTAGAGCGAAATTTCGTTTTGCATTTCGTACAATATGTATGTAGAAAGGGAAGAGAAGTTTCCAAAATTCCAAAATTTGGTACGATTGTAGACTGAAAAGTTTTTTTTTTCATATTTTGAGCAATCCGCATCATTACGCTTGGGACTGACAGTTATTAAAATCAGTTTACAAATATAGGCAAACATACAGACAGAAATTAGAAAGATGTTAGGCGTTGTTCAATCGCAATATGGTTGAGTTTTTGAACCATTTCATAACGGTGAACAAAACATTGATCCATCCAATACACTAGATTCCAAACCGCAGTCGAAATCATGAGCCTTTTTTTTAGAGATATAGCCACGGGAACTATTTGATTTCCCTTCGTCTGTATTTCCTGTTTGCTTTCAATAATTTTCAAAAACAAACTTAATGATGCAGATTGCTCAAAATTTAAAAGTAGTAATGAAAGATACTTGTCAAAAACAAACTTTTTTACAAACTACGAGCGTGATCTCTTAGAAAGGATTTTACAATCAGCCGTTGTACAACTATCTTTTATACTCTGCAAAATCTGAGTGCTCAAACAGACGGTCATGGTTATATCTACTTGATTGTTGATGCTGAAGAACATACATATTTGGATTATAGAGTCTACAACGCCTTTTTGACGATTACAATTATTCCGAATTCCAAAAATTCCGAATATTGGAGAACCTCGCTCCTCTGTTTTGAAGCAGTTTAGAAATTTTGTACAAAAATTTGCAATGAAATTCAATGCAATTTTCTAATTAGCAGCATAAATCTTCGTTCTATCAACTAACAAATTGCCTTCCTGGACTCAATGAAGTAAACCATCAAACTAAAAGAACTCTGAATTCAGGAAACCATTGTAATTGGTTTTAAGTTATGATTGATGTCTAAGGTTCTTTGATTCAAATAAGCTCATTCTAACATAGATAGTACCTATAAACATATAAATAGAGTATATAGGCTTCGGTTCTAATGTAATTAATATTTTTTCTTTCGTTTTAACTGTTATAAAAAGGCACCGAAGCGTTGCAGGTAAAATTCACACACGCAAATCGCGTGTTAAATGTTGTAAAAATAAAACAACAACTACTACTAATTTCCTGTTAAAAACAGAATATTGTATATTTAAATTTTATTCATAGTAAGCCGCTGGCGATATAGCCAACTGTCACGAAATATTACAGACATACATATGTAGTATATACAAATGTTTACTAACATTTTAACAAATGACCATATACAGAGGGTGTCTTAACACATACCTATATGCCTGTTTTTCAATCATAGAGAAAATAAATTATTTGCAACAAAATAAATAAATAAACGTGTTAACCTTGTATATACTAAATCGATTAAATCACTTAAACTAAATAAGTGTTAACGTTAAAAAAAAAAAAAAAGATCAGCTGTTTTCATACAAAGAGAATTTGAATTTAATCGCTTTGATTGACTAAAACTAATTAAACAAGTGTTAAATAAAAGTATAGTAACACTCCGTTATCATTTTATTTCTGTAAATTTATTTCCATTTTTTTTTTCTTCAAAACAAACAGCTGTTAATGTTATCATTTTTGTATTCAAAAGTATTCATCATTTAATTTTATAGCTCGTCTAGAGTTCTTCTATTTGTCGGTTTAATTTGCAGCTCGTTTTATGCTCTTAATAATACTATACGTTTTTATTTATTATTTAATATAGCTATACTTTATAGCTATATTAAAATCTACACACTATATGCAATATACCGGCAGGTCTTTAAATTTCAATGAAATACATATTTATTCTTTTTCCATAATTCCTCTAATTAAAACATAGAATGTTCTCGGCGAAAATAAAAGTATCACCGCACTGTCATGTTCAATAAACAAGTATTTCTTCTTGAATTCAATAACAATCGACTACATGAGCAGCTAATATTGATACAGTGCAAATTCACATTCTGTCGTTCACATTCTCACCACATTTCTCATATAAATTGAACTTCAGAATGAAATCCATCCGAATACATATATGACAGAGAGTTGGCTGCAATAAATTCAAGTTTAAGTCATATTCTTAAGATCATTATTATGACCACAATTTTGGCATCTATTACAAAATTATTCCCATTTTTTGCTCAGATTGATTTTACTGCGACATACACTGTACTTAATCTAAGGGTCTCCATTTAAACAATAGCTTTTTATGAAGACTTCAATTTGAAGTGGTTCTTGTGGTTTTATCTGCGTCTAGTGTAAAATCAAATCACATCAAATTTGATGTTCTTAGCTAAAATATTGAAACAGTTTTTCATACAGAATCTGGAAAACGGTGTGTATGTTTGTATAGGCGCTACACATTAAAGTGGGATTGTCTCCTTAATTACATCTATCACAACTGAACAGATCTTAAAAGACTTTGAGTATTCATGATTTGTGGTTGTAATTTCTATAGTTATTGAGATATATCGACTTGAACTTTGATGGTGATCACAAATATAGAAACATATAGAATCTGGAATCAGACATATTTCACACAATACTTAGATTTTAAAATAATGGGTTATACACATCATGGCCATCTAAAATCCATTAAAAACTTTTCTTCAACGATGAAGCCCATTTTTCGCTCATTAAAGCTCCATACTGAGATCGATGAAAATTTTTGATATAAAAAAAACTTCATATAAAAAAACTTTGTCAACTGTTGGACTGTTTTTCATCGAGTACTCGGATAACAGAAACCATTGCTACCGAAAACACTTTATATACTCAAAACCTTTTGCATCTCCGTCAGAAAACCCCAAAGAAAAATCAAAATGTGTGGACTTTTCACCTAATAAATATCTGATTTTAGTATTTCATGTTGAACTGGGAACACTGTTTTTCGTTTGTTTGACATAGTAGCAGAAATAATTAAAAATTTCATCACCAAAAATTTTCATCGATCTCAAAATTGGGCTTTAATAAACAAAATTGTTACATTTGCAGCAGTAATAATCCTCAAATAATACTAAGGGAACGAAAGTTACATATTTTTAATACCCTTGGCTAAAAGAAACTTTTACCGGTGAATAACTTCGTCATTATACAACCGAACTATTATCGAATATTCGCAAAGAATTAATCTTCCTTTAAAAATTCCGATGAGACATAGTAAAATGTTAATTTGATTTTAAATTTACTCAAACTTTTGCATATTAAAAAAAAAAAAAACATTTCATCCGGAATCGATTTCTCATAGACCGAAACTGTCTGTCTTTCGATCACACTTACTTTTCGCGAGTCTCGAAAACAAGAATTTTTTAAAATGGCTATATAATTTGAAAATCGTGCTAGTAGAAACGAAAAATCTGCTAAGAGATTTAGATGCAGCGAAGCATTTTTTACTCTAAGGCAGTTTTGCCTTTCCTTATTCTTAATATAATTGAAGGACGTTACACACACAAATAATAATTGTGTGGAGTGCATTTTCGCATGGAGGCGTCATCATATTTCTTTGAAAAGGACATGCAAGTCAAGTACAGTTATCGTCAATGCGGAGTGCTATATTAAACGATATTTTTGTTTGGAATGTAATTGAAGATTTTGATTTCGACGCTATGTGATTTTAACCAGATAGCGCATTAAGCTACACAACTCAATCGAACTTGGATTTGTTTTTGACCACAATTCTAACAGACGTTTTTCATGTGTACAATCGTCGAACTTTAAAACCAGCATACGTCAAGTTAAGCGCCGAAATTTTGCCCAAAATGTGCAAAAAAGTGGTAGAAAATTTATTCAAAAGAGTCAACTGTTGCTATAGAGACCAAAACGACCATTGATATATCATGAGATACTGACCAGATCCAAACTTTATAACAAAGAAACAAATTTCATCGTAAATTTGTCATGTGTTTCGTTTACGTTTATTTTTAAAAAAAATAAAATGGTTGGCCCTATATAAGCCTCAACTCCTCCACATGAACAATACAATACCGCTCTTTTGACTATCTTCAAATATAATCCCTTAGACTAACACCCTTTAATAAAGAAAAGGTTAAAATGCAATACAACAAAAAGGCATTGCATGTGGCCGCTGCTACTGTCACCGTTAGTGTTAATTATTTTTTTTTTTTATTCATGCTAAATTGTTATTGTTCTTCTTTATCTATATCTACATATTCTTTCGTCGTAGTTGTTATTGCTTTTTTTGTACGTCGCTGTTGTTGTACGTCATTGATAGCTCACGTGCCAAAATACATAATTAACCCAAATTGCATGATTTTTCATTGATCAAGCAAAAGTTTGTTTTTTTTTTTTTATATTTCTCTTTATTTTTGTTTGTTGAACATTTTTTTTACCTGAATTTGCGGGTCCAGCTCGCTGTCTTCAGTGACTGGTGCTGTTGTTGCTCCTGCTGTTGTTGTTGTTGTGGCGGAGGATGCTGCTGCTGACATTTTATTTTTTTTTATACAATTTAATTTAACACTTATTGGATGATTAGTAGTAATTGAAATAAAATGGAATGAGAAAGGGGGAAGGTGGTAGTGTGCCAACAAAAATGCTTTAATTTATTTCGTGTTGTGTTGCGCGCGTTTGTTATTATTCAACTATTAATCATTTCTCACTTGAATTTTATGACACTACTTTCAGCATAAGTATAATACACTAAACAAAAGTTTAAACAAAAACACTACATTAAATTTATATGATTTATAAAGATTTATTATTTAAATTTGTTTTTTTTTTTAATATTAATTTATGCTCGCATTTGTTGTTGTTGTTGCTGCCTAACAAAAAAAATTCACTTGCACAGCTTAAAAATTTGTACAAACAAAAAGAAATTTAAAAAAAAAACGCGACACAAACACAAATTAAACAAACTCCACAGCTACAATTAACAGCGAACGAATAACTTGTTTTTTGTGTATATTTTTTTACGCTTTTTTTAACAAGGAATTTTTTTTTTTTTTTTTGGGTTTTTCGTCTACCGCAAACAACGCGTCCGCAACCAGCGAGTCTTGTTGCTGTTGTAAAATGTAATAAATTCTGCGTAACTCAGACGAATACAAGCCGTAACGCTCACACTTATGCTGAAATGTAGCTGCACTAATGATTTAGTACAGTTGACTGCATCTTGTATATGTAAGAGAGAAGTCGTGTATGATTTATAATGTGCTAGTGCAACTGAAATGAAACATATTGTATTTCATATATAACTGGCAGCACTTTTTCGCAGTATTGAGTTTGTGCGAATTTCTAACTCTCTCTATCGCACCTCCACTAAAGCGCGTATAGTGCGATCTCATATGCGGCGTGCTGCCAAGCACTGTTACAGAGTGCTGCCAGTGCGAAGAGAATGCGGTATATTGGTAGTAGTAGTAATTTGAAAATAGTTGTTGAGAATTTTTAGACGAACTCTCGCACTTTTTTATCTAACAATTTTATTTTGGCAAAATAGAAATATATAACATTCTACAACCAACAACTAAATGTTTGTATTGCTTGATTTCATATTTGAAACTTCAACAATATTCAAGATATGGTCCTCCAAATTGAACTTATTCGCAGTTATTGATCGTAAAAAGTGATATTTTAGGTACGACACTAGTGGAGCGAATTTTCAAGTGAGAAGTTCAAGAATAAAATTCTTACGTTTTTATTAACATAATTAAAATTATTAACCCACCCGCTCTAATTCATTTCTTTTCAACATTTATACTCCTAACATTGTGTATTTCAAATATCGGATTTTCTACAAGAACACAGGGTATAAAACCTGCACAAAAAAAGTATTTGTTACGGTATATTGGGTTTGGTGAGATATTATGTATGTAACATAGCGCAGAAAGCTTCGCAAACCGCATAAAGCATATATATTCGTGATTGGCGCGTCAAGTCGCGTCGATATACCCATGTCCATCCGGCCATATTTCTGTTAGAGAAAAGTTTTCCGTCTAGAGGAGAGTAAACTCACGGTATAAGGTCTCTAGGTACCGCACTGCTTCAAGCGTACCTTGAAATTTCATAACTCGCAACCATTTTAACAAAATGGTTAAAAAAAAAACAAATTCAGTTGACAATTTTACCGATTTGCTTGATTTGCCTCAACAGCGTATTAACATATTTTGTAAAATAGTTTATTTTTATTTGGAAATATTGCATCCATCTTCAACAATCTTCAATATAATAAATATATATAATAATTTTTAATTTATTTGATACAATGTTTCTTCCGATTAAGTATGGAAAATTATTTAATTGAAGTGGCCACTTCGGCTGTCTTGTCAGTAGACCATCCTGGAACGCTAGTTATCGAGCGCTTTGCACAACAGTTGTCAGCTCTATTTGAGCAATTTGAGTTTGTATGTTTTGTTTCAAGTATTCAATTTTTTAAGGATTGTCCGCAAAAACTTTATTTTTCAATGCGTGCAAAAGAAAGAAATGGAGTGTAGTTAAATCGCAGCTTTGTGGTGCCCAATTGAGTTCTCTGTAACCACTTATCAAGCCGCCACCCCAAAATCAACACCACACAGTGACCAAAACCAACTTGCTTGCTAACATAATCTTCGGTGTGAAAAGGCGTCTCATACGAAAGGTAGATTTTCGTCTCGGCAACTTCTGTGCAAATGGGTTAAACGGTTATAGATTACTTTGTTGGGTACGAAAAAATTATAAATAATAATTAATCAATTACAGAAAATGACGACAAAGTAAGTTTTTTATTCCATAGCACTGAGATGTAAGCAACCATGCAAAACGGACGAACTTTCGATACCGCAAATTTCATCAAACTTTACGTCAAAGTTATTTAGATGGACTTTTCTTCTTTTGCATGTAGAGAACCAATTACAGAACTATGTATTATTATTTTAAAAAGATGAATTGGGCGCATACAAACACATAAACGGACATGTCTATTTAAGATTCGGTTCCACCAAAGTGTTCATTTTCCCTTGTTTCCATATAAGAGATAACAAGAGTCGAAAAAAACACTTATAAGTAAAATAATTGAGAGTTTCTCAATCGATAAAAGATTAATTAAAAATGCTTCAACCGATAAATTCCATTTCAAACAAACGTTCTAAACGAATCGATAAAATCTATTACAGCCTAAAAAATACCACAAAAGATCTTAAAAAACACCAACAGCGCCAAAACCTGTAATGCAGACAGGACAAACCACACCAACTTAACGCAAATTTCATAAAAGTGCTGCATATTTGTAGCTGGAAAGATTTACATTTAATATCGTGTAAATAAAGAACAAAATTAAAAATATTGGTTCTTACTTACTTAGTTTTTTGGTTCATTACTCAAAAAAGTAAAATAATTGAGAGTTTTTTAAATAGATCCAATAAAACAATTTAAATTTTTGATTCCGATAGAAACCTTTTGCTTGAGTAGATTTCATATTACGCGAGTTTAGGACTTTAATTTACTAAAGTGCCATTGAAGTAAAGGATTAGCCAAAGTGCTCTGACCTGACCCAAGTTTTTTAAATAACTGCATAAACAAATAAGTGAAAGAAATTTGATTTAATCAGTTTTTGAAAATGATATCGCGCAAATTGTCGCCTCTATCGCTAACTAAACTAACTTAAAATTAGAAGAAGGAAGTTGCGAACACTCAGACCCGTTGGAGCATTTTTTGTTTGACACGCCAGGTTGACCGACTGTGCCAATACTCACAGCCTGGGCAGTGGTACAAGAGGCCGCCAATTACAAAGATAAAGAAAATAGAAGTTGCTAAATGAAATTTACAAATTTATTGAATAGTGATTTGTTAGTACAGAGTTTTTTACACAGTGTAAGGAAGATTTATAAGAAAAATGGGGTAAAAACTTATTTTAGATAGAACAAAGAGCTCCTCGGAGTGAATTATTGAGCGCGTAATTTGTCGTACAAAAAGTCAACTTTATTGGCACAAAGTGGCGAGTTGACCGAATGGGGACATTTAGTAATATGGACTGAAGTGAGTAGGGAGAATCAATCTCCCCAATAAGAATTTTATGAAGAGAAGCAACAGAGAGCATAGAACGGCGTGATAAGAGGGTTCGGTTTGGGAGATCAATTAATTTTAATCTGTTTCATTATAGGTTGGAAGATTTATTTCGAAATCACAATTGTGACTTCTAAGAGCAAACTGGCATATCAGCAGTATACAAAGTATAAATGACAGGACCAAGCACACTGCCTTGTGGTACACCAGCAGCAATGCGTCGGATCCCTGCGCGCTCATCTTTCACCTCGACTGTGAAGGCACGGTTAAGCATATATGACTTCAAAAGAAGGAATTGCGATGAAGGCAAAATTGATTTAATTTTGAAGAGAAGGCCTTCAATCCAGACTCTATCAAAAGCTTGCTGTACATCAAGAAAAACAGCACAGATATATTGCTTATTCTCATAGGCCTTAAGAATATGTTGGAAAACTCTGTGCACTTGTTCAGGGCTCCCATGGTGATGCCTAAAGCCAAACTGATGAATAGGAATGGCACTCTGGACGTCCAAAGCAGGTAACATTCTACCAAGAAAAATTCTTTCAAACATTTTTTGAATCATCGGAAAGTCGGTAGTAAACTAATTGTTCTATAAGACGCAACAACAAGGTTTTTTGGTTTGCCTGGTTTCGGTATCATTATAATTACAGCGCACTTCCATTGAGATGGGAAGTGGTGGATGCGAATCATGGTATTGAAGAGTAGTATTTAGTATACATTATTGCTTTATCAGGAAGCGCCTTTGCCACTCTGCAATCAATTCCGTCATACCACGGGGCTTTCTTTTTCTTAAGCATTTTAATCTGCCGGTGAACTTCTTGCGGAGAGATAGGCTTGATAGACTGCATATTTTTGCAGCTCTCTTCCAGAAATTTAGCGGTGTATCGCACATCATCTAATTCAGCTAGATCGAAAGGTGTAAAGCGTCCTTCGAGTTCAGCGGCAAATGCCTCAGCTTTCTCTTTATCCGTGCGGCACCAGGCGTTGTTGAAGTCTTTGATAGGCCCGTGTCTCTAAAGGTTGCCTCTTTACGCAACGTGTCGCCTGCCTTCCATAAGTTAAACCCATAGTTCTTGTTGGGGTCAGCACTGCGAAGCATGTCATCAAAGAATTCACTGCAGCAGCTCTTTTCCGTATCAAACGATCACGTTCATTACAGCTTCGCATAAAACGACGACGAAGTCTGCGCTTCAACTTAACCAAGTTCAAGATCTCAGCATTTAAAGCTGGTGCTATTTAAGTGATATTTTCCATAACTTTTTGCAGTGTTTCGGGTTGCTTAGTGGCTAAAGCTATAACATTTCGGCCAGGATTCCTTGCTTCTTGGCATAAACTTTAGACTTCAAAAACCACAAAGTAAAAATTCTGGAGACGTCAAATAGATCACGGTACTCAGTCAAAGTCAACAACTTTTCAAAACTAAGTTACCAAAGCTTCATGTTGCTTGTGTATTTCCATGCTAAAAATTTTAATTCTTGAAAGTTTATGTCAAGAAGCAAGGAATCCTGATTTTAGTTTTAGCCACTAAGCAACCCGAAACACTTCAAAAAGTTATGGAAAATAACCACGTATCGAACAGAGGCTGTCATAAACCGATCTGAAAATGTTATAGTGTTGTCGCATTGGGTCAGCTGAAGTGTTGGCGCATTAACATTCATTCCATTTAAATAAAACTTGATGCAATTTACTATGAAATTTTTATTTATCGTATTGTTTGTTTTGCCGTTTTACATGCGTTTCTCTATATATTTATATTTAGTTATATCTCACATTGTTATACCAATTTAATATATGTAGTATATATTTTTTATAGATATAATTTTTTTGTTTTTTCTCTAACACAATTGTTAATTTTTAATTTACTCATTTTTTTTTTCTCATTACTGGTTTTTGTGTTTATTACGCATACTAAACGAAAAACAAAACAAACAAAAAAAAAACGTTTCAACTTAATAGTTAAATATATTTTTAATTAAGTTTTCTTTCGCTATTTAGAAATTAAGAAAAAGGCAATTTAATTCATCTGCATCCTTATCATCATCATCATCATTGTGATCAACTTTTCAAACATCATCATCAATTAGCGTAGGTTTTTTTCTTCGTTTATATAGATTTGTTTTATCATTTATTCATTCTTTTTTTTTTTGTTTTTAATATATAAATTTATTTATATATATTTATATGCATTAAATTATTTATATAGAATAACACTTAATTACATAATTATTTATAATTATACTTGAAGAAAAGAGCACAGTGCTCCTTGCGCGTATATTTGTTTGTTTGTTTGTTTCATTAATATATTTATTTATTTTTGATTTTTAAGTTGAAGTTAAATTTCAACTTTGTAGAAAAGACCAAAAGGAAAAATGTTTACAAAAAAATAAAATGTAAACTTTGTAAAAAATAGTCTAAAAAAAAAAAACAAAAGAAAATGGAAATATTTGTTAGCTCTGCATGCAGTTACAGTTTGATTGTTTGTATACATATATGTATGTTGTATAATTAGTAGTATAGTTATAAATAAAATACACAATAAAGTTTTAAAAACAATAAACAATTATTTGTGCTTAATACAAAAAAAAAAAGTTAGTATATAAACGCTTTGCTCTTGCACAAAAGTTATCTGGAGCAAAGTGTGCAGCATATTCCTAATGTACAGCAAGTAAATGATTGATTGAACTGGAATAGTTTTTGAGCTTCATTGTTTTCTTCTTTTTTTTTTTGTTTGTTTTTTCTTTTAATACGCTACACACAAAATGCACTAGCGAGTTGTAAGTAAGTTTGTTTCGTGCTGAAAGTCAGTGTGGTGAAAAGCACTTCATTTACTATGCCTATATTAAACATACAAAAAATACAATAGTAGTTCAGTTCGGTATACAAGATGCGATCTAAAAATAAACGAACTTTTAATTTAAATCATACAACACGTAGCGCCATCTATTAAATGTTGGCAGTGTTAGAAAGCTAAATTTTTCTTCTTCATCATCATCATCGAAAGCAGCTAAGTTCATGCTAATCGTTTGACAGGTTACCAAATGACACACGTTTTAATAACAGCAGTTATTGTAGTTTTAGTTTATGTTTATGATGATGATTGTATGAGTCGTACTTAAGTTTACACGATTTAAAAACGGTCGTGTTGGTTTAAATGATGTTCCAAGTCCTAGACAACCCAAAGCATCTAATCTAATAGTGTAAAAATTAAGTGAAATAATCGCTATATCGATGCAAATTACACTGTGCGGAATGCTGGCAGAAGAATTAAATAATACAATCTACAAAATATTAACTGTAGATTTTGGTTAAAAGAAAGCTGTGTGCACGTTTTGTTTCACATCAGTTAAATGATGACCAAAAAATCGCTCTTGCAGAGCATTGCAAAGATATCATTTCAACAGCTGAAAACGATACAGATTTTCTTGATTCGAACATAGCTGGCAATGAAACATGGTGTTTTAAATATGATGTAGAAACTAAGCAACAAACTGCAGCATGGAAGTCAAAAGACGAGCCAAAACCTAAAAAATTGCGTTTTCAGTAGTCAAGAAGTCAAGACTATCTTTATCTTGACAACTTTCTATGATTCCAAGTGTATTGTTCACAAGGTATTTGTTCCAGAAGATCGATCAAACTGTCAATGGAGAATATTATTTACAAGTTTTATATCGTGTGTGAACAAGATTGTTCTACGTGAATTTTTGATGAAAAAAAAAAAAGACAAATTTGTCTCATCGACCACTCTCCGTATTCGCCGGATCTATCACCGTGCGATTATTTTCTCTTCCCAAACATGAAAACTTTGAAAGAAGCTTTTTACGATGACATTCCAGCCATACAAGCAGCCGTGACACAGGTGCTAAAGAATACACCAAAAAGCGAGTTTAAAAAGTCTATGCATAAATTGGTTGAGCGTTCCAAATGTTCTACTGGGTTAAATTTATCATATTTTGAATTAATATTAGCTTTGAAATATAATATCATGCTGGTTTTATTTTATTTTAAAACTAACATATTCGGTTATTTTTAGATCACAATGTGTATTTAATTTTTAGGAGAAACTTTACAACGTTATTATAATAACTTTTTAGAATTGTATTCAACGAAATAATTATGCTCGATATTATCATCTACATTCAAAAATACTTAATGTTGATAGTAATCATGCTCCTAACTCTATATATATAATTTATAATTATGTAACGTCTATTAAAAATTCGCAAAACAAAGAACAACAGTCTGAATTTCGTTTAATTGGACTTATTTCATTTTTTAAATTATTAAATCGAAACGAATTTGAATATTAAGGGGTGTTTGATGTCGCTGATTACGAGACTGATATCAAACTTTGCGAAAACAAAATGGTTGACACTGCAGAATATGAAACTAAAATCAGATTTGTAATCAACGATCTTGAAAACTTCTAAATACTTCAACTTCAAACAGTTTGAACAACTTTTTGAAAATTTGTCCATCATTTTGGATGCTCCAATTTATTTTCGAAAACTTTGGTAACAGACTCGTTATCAGCAAACTCATAAACGCTCTAATACTTCTTAAATTTCTTATCGATTGCACAACTCTTAAAACAATAAGTCCGAAATTTTAAATCTGCAGTTTTGTTTTCGAAAATGTTCACTGCAATTTCATAAACAGCCGTCCCAAAAACCTATAATCCATAACAGTTTGAATTTTTGTCCACCGTTTTTGTTGTTTTTGGTTATTTTTGCTTGTGCCCCAGGATTGACCATGTTTATTTTAAACTTTTGGGTTAGCTGAAACCGTATGTGAGGTCCATTTTTCCCCAACACGTCAGGTCTGTCTGACTCCAGGCTAGCATAGTTTTCTATTCTTGTGTGGCTGTATAGAATTTTAGAGGTGATGTCAAAACTCTGATGTATTGGCGTTAAATGGAGGACGGCTTGGGATTCAGCGCGCTCAAAATGATGTAGTAAATATGGTCAGAGAACCATAACCGGCGCGTTGCTGCCCTTCCCCTTGGCTCAACTTCCCATGTCACTCCTTCCCATGTCACTCCTTCCCCTTGCCCAACTTCCCCATGCCTCTATACTCTACCTCCAATTCTCCTACCCTTCTTCACCCCTGCCTACTTTAATTATCGTCCTTCCACTACCACCCATTCTAATTCCCCTGCCCCTCGTCCCCTTCCCACATTCCACTACCACCTTCCTTCCTTTACCACCTCTTCTCAATGCCCCCTTTCCCCTGCCCCCTTCAATCAAATAAACATGTATAGAACATTTCATGACCTAACGATTTCAATTATTTTTTTTTTATATTAAAAACTACTTTTTGTGACTTAAATATTAAAGTTAGACATATGCTGACGCTGACTTTTTTGTAGGCATTATCAAGCTCTACAACTTTTTCTCTACAACTCAATCATACATCTCGCATCGTTAAGGCAGCGTTCATAAGAAACGTTTTCGTTCGACCGTTTTTTCTCTGACTTACTTTGCAAATCCGACTACATACCACGAAAAAGTCTTTTCATTTTTCGGGTTAATATATACTCTATGACACTCATAAATAACGTGGCTTTCTATTGTTAAAAGAATTTTAAAAATCGGTTCAGTAGATCTAGAGATTACTCCCCACAACCTCACAAACTTTACCTCTTTATAATATTTATAGTAAAGATTTGTGAATGTGGATGATTATATCGAGATGAATTATTTCGTACAATACCATTGTAAAAATATTTATTATAAATAAAAGTAGCGTATTAAAAAATTCGGTTACACCGAAGTTAAAGTATTTCTCTGGCTTTTTTCTCTCATTATTATTTTTTAAACTGTCAGTTGGAAAGTTTTTAGTTTTAATGCTTAATTTTTGTTTAGTGTGAGTTTATATTTTTATCGTTTTTTTTTTCTTTTTTCTTTTATGGAAAGTTTAATTTTTCAGTATCAAAAACCATTAAATACTTTTTAGTTTATGTGTTTTAATATGTTTCATATATGATTTTCTTTTTTAAATGTAGTTTATGCTATATACTTATATGCCATTATTTTTGTTTTTGTTTTTCTTTTTTGTTTTTATGAAAATTCTTCTTTCTTTTCTCACTGTTTCATTTAAATATTATTTTGCTTTGTTAACATTTATTTTGGAAAGTACAAAATGTATACTTTTGGAAAAGCTTTTTTTCATATGGAGTTGTTCTCCCTATTCATTTTACAACTTTATACTTAATACATAAATAAAAAACTTAAAAAAGAAAACAAAAAATGGGGAAAAAAATGTAAAAAAACAATAAACCAAACCAAAAGAACTCTACACACATATAAATCACTAAATACAAATACAACTAACAACTTAAATGCTAAATTTTCGCTATACTACTTCACATCATAATGAACGACGACAACGACGACGACGACGAAGACGACGATATATGCCACCATATGTAGGTTTAGGATCATTGTACGAGATTGTGGGGAAAGTAAGTGTAATACATAAGTAGAGAATGAAACTTGGTTGTTGGATTGATTATTTGCTTGGTGGGAAAGTGGAAGGACTGGAGTGTGTATGTAGTATGTGGACGTCGTTTGCATAATTTTCGCTTACTCACTGTCGATATTGAGTCCAACGCGTTTCTCTTCTTCAAGCATGGCATCCAATTCATCGGTAAGATTGGCTAGCATATTGCCAATGTCATTAAGCACATTGACCGAGACCTTAGATGGCACAACAACACCACCGCCGGCATTACCAACTGCAGCATTATTAGCAACAACAATTGATGTTGCAGCAGCAGCCGCAGCCGCAGCAGCAACACCGGCTTCGGGACTACTGGCATCTAAATTGCAGGAACTAGCATCGTGTACAACTGCTTGTTGTTGTTGTTGCTGTTGCTGTTGCATTGCTGTTGGCGGATATTGCAATGTAGGCGAACGTAAATGCAGCATGCTACTACCAATGGCGCCGCCGCTGCCACCGCTAGCATTGCTGCCAATGCTATCACTGCGTATAAGTGAAGCATCATGCAATGAACTGGAAGATTTTAGCGAATGGAATGAATGCGCTATATTGGCAATTGTATTGGTCGACGATGATGAGGAGCTTGAGGAGGAGGAATGCAAATGCGGCTGCTGTTGTTGTTGCTGTTGATTATGGCTGTGTGCGCCGCTGCCACCGCCGGATGACATATCCTGACGATTGAGCAGACGCTGTTTGATAGTACCGGTATTTTCGTTAGCAAAAGGTATTGTATCGATTGAATCGATGCTGGAGTTTGACTGTAAAATTAGAAATCAATCAATTAATGTTTGCATAAAATTAATTGTTATTATAACCCATACCCTTAGAGTAAAAGTGTATAAAAAGTTTATGTAAATGTATGTAACATGCAGAAAGAGGCTTGGCGAATCCCATAAAGTCTATATGTTGCCATGTCCGTCTGTCATTGTGACCGTCTGTTTTAATAAAGAGACCGCGGAGACTATAAGCGAAAAAGACTTCAAGTTTTAAACTTGCTTTTTGCCTTTTCAGATAAAGTGTATTGAATGAATCTGCCAACTCCACTATAAAGAGTAGCTCCCATACAAACCTGCATCCCATTTACGACTTTTCGTAAGAACATTTTTCTACGCCAATCCTAATAAAATAGGCCAGCTTCATCCCGTGCTCAAATAAAGCATAACTGAGGAATCTGTTGTGCTGCTTCTCGTACAAATTTTCTAGTGAAAAATATTAATTTCTGTGCATCAACTCTCATCTTTCTGTCTCAAATAGTTTCAGAGATACGACTTTAGATTTGGAACGTACCAATGCCTATTTTTCCAGTGATACTTCTTTTTCCTGATGCCCTTAACTTATGTACCAAATCTCCTCCCTTTGCATCAACTGATTTAAGACGAATTTTGTTTTTCTTTTATATGGTGGTCGTCGCACCGACCCTTTTCTCAAAATGATAAACAGCCTATATCACTCGGGGATAGTGTAACATTTTATAAGTGAAAAAATGGTTTAAATCGGTTCAGTAGTTCCAGAGATTATCTCGTACATCCAAACTTATAAACTCTTTTCAAGCACACTTGCGTTCTTTCTTGTTTTTTTTTTTCATTCTTTCTTTCTAGTGCTTACCTTATTGTCATGATATTTTTCGCAGTGTATTTCTGCTGTAGTCTGTTGTATGGTTGCATAATTTGCATAGATCGGTTGCTGTTGTTGCGCTGCCGCTGCTGCTGCTTGTTGCTGCTGCCAGTGCGACATGCCAGGCATCACATTAGCACCGTAGAGACTTTGCGCTTGCGCCTGCTGTTGCGTTACCAATGCCACGCCTGGCTGCTGTGCTGTACCTTCTGCGCTTAGTGTACGCGAATTACGTATGCTGCAGTGACGTCTCGGTGGTTCTGGTGCAATCTTCTTGCCTGCCATAGGACTACCGGTGAGATAGGACTGCCGAGCAAATATATGTTAATTTATAATTTGCAAAAACTCTTTAGAAAATAAACTCACCACACTACCACCGGCCGCTGTCACTGCATCGCTTACACCGCCCGCATGCGCCACATATTCCGCTGCTGCTGCTGCATTCATATAGTGATGTTCAAGCGGTGGCATTGTATTCAACACTGCACGCTGCAGTATGCCACGCTGTTGCCTTGGCAGCGTACCGCCACCTTCCTCATACATAAGCTCACGCGTTGTAGCGGCATCATTGGTGGGTGTTATATCGCCATCATCGTACGAACGACGCCATGCCATGGCTGCAGGATTGCCTAAAAGACGTGCTGCCGCTGCTGCTTGTTGTTGCTGCTGTTGTTGATGTAGCATGTGTGCTGCTGCTGACGTTGGCAAAGATTGTTGTTGGTGCTGCTGTTGTTGCGCTTGCAATGCTGCTGCTGCCGGATGCCCAAAATGGCCATAATCGGTTGTTGTATAATGACTAAAAGTCAAATGACTGCGCGTGCTATTGTCGTGTATATCTTCGAGTGATTCTAAACTCTTGCCACGTGGTTGGCGTACCTGTAAGTAAAAAAAGGTACATATATGCATAAGTTTGTATAACTAGCTACTCTTACATATCTATACATATATGTATCTAAGTGGGTGTATGTTAGCTATGCGTAAAGTTTCAAAGTTCGAGGCCACAATATGCAACTTTTGGCATTTGCTAAAAAAAAAAAAAAAACAGTTTCTTTCTTTCGTCCCTGAAGAACTGCTCGGGGTGGCACAATTTAGACACCTTCTCACCTTAATGAGCACCACATCGTTGCCACTGCAACATTCATGATTGCTGCCTGTGCAATAGTAGGCATCTGCATTCGATGCACTGTTGCCATTTAGTTTGTGTTGCTGTTGCAGATGTTGTTGCTGCTGCTGCTGCTGCTGTGTATGATTACCATTTAGCAGCGTTGGCGTTGTTGCTGTGGTGGCATATATCTTTGAATCATCCCAAGAGACTCGTGCAGTTGGCACATAAGTTGGCGTGCTGGGCACAGGCACATTAAATTGCCACGGTTTACGTTGATACTCCTTAAATATTATGTGGAAATCGTGATGGTGTTGGTAGTGTTGTATTTAATGTTGTTTATATGAACAGGAAAGTAACATACATAAGCATAAATGAAAGAAATTTGAAAAAAAAAGAAAATTGTTATTAAAATTAATAGAACTTAAGCAAATTATATAAAATATTAAAATTATAGTGATGAAAGATTTTGGAGAGTTTGGAGATTTTTTAAAATTTAAACTTAACACGTTGTTAGTTGCAATAAATGAGTTAAAATTAATTTGAGAATTGTTATTATATAATGGCGTGTATTAAGATTGTTCAAAATTTAAATTATAACTTTGGAGACTGTTGCATATAATGAAATAATTAAAATGTTATAAAATGTATTCAACAAAATTATTAAAAATCACAAGATAAGTACTGTGTAGATTTGAAAATAATGCTATTATGTGAACATGCTTTCAAATTTTGGAGACTATTGCATCAAATGAAGTGTGTAAAAATACATAAAAACAGTTCAAAAAAAATATATATAAAAGTAATGATATTAGTATGTACTTTAAAATGTGTGTAGAGTTTGGAGACCTTTAATAGATTGTCGTTTTAAAGCTGCGCTTATTTAATTATGTATAAAAAATTGACAACGCCGATAACACGTTTATTAATTGGTGTCTCTTTATTTTGACAGCATTTCAACATTTTTCCTTTGGCAAGTTTTTGTCTCACTTAATTTTGGAGACTTTTCAACATACAACCTTTTAATTTGGCATATTTTTCGTTTTGCTACTTATTGAGAATCTTTATTTTGAAGGTTTTTAACTACGCTACTTTTAATCTTAGCAATTTTTACTTTAACTAAGCTTTTATTTTAATAATTATAGTCTGGTGACTTTTCAACTTTTTCTTTTTTTCTTTCAGCAAGTTTTTTTAATTTCGGAGACTTTTGAACGCCATATTTTTACTTGTAGCAAGTTTTACTTTAACCATCTCCATCTCTCTAATATTTTTTTTAATAATATTTTAGTTTTCGACTTTTTTCAACTCTCCACTTTTACTTTTAACAAGTTTCATACCTTATTAAATTTATTGAAACGTTAAATAGTGTTTTTAAATTTTGTACATTTTTCAACTCTCCACTTCTTATTTTTAGCATTATATTTACCTGTTGTTGATAGGCATTGGTACCGCCTGGATTCCATTTGCCACTAATGATATCTTTAACGCGTTTAATGGCCAATAAGATTTTTTTCTGATGTCCAAGCTTAACAATACCAATATCTTCGAGATCCTCCCATGTAACTTGCGTAACATCACGCACCGTTTTATAGTTTTGATCAAGTAGTGGCTGTATGTACTCCTCAAGACGCAACAACTGCAGCCATTCTTCAATAGAACCCTGGAAATGGAATTGGAATAAAAAAAAAAAAAATCAATAAAACATTGATTTGTATAGAGTTTTATTTGGTTTTTTTTTCTCTCTCTTTTGTCGTTAAAGTACTAATCACATTTGTTGTAATGTATTTGGTGCGCACTAATAGGCAAAACAAATTGTCCATGAACTAGTTCACATAAGTCCAAAGATAGAGATAGTAGCTCAGCTCAACTGAACTTAACTCTATCTTATGCTTACAAGCATATACACACACACACACACACACACACAGACATACACACACACATTCACACACATGTCTAATAAAAGAGTGATGAGCTCTAATCAGTTGTAATTGATAAGATATGACGACGACGATGAAAATGTCTAACAAATGGGCACAAACAGTAGCTAAAGTTTATACACAGGCAAGCAATCAAAGCAATCATGTGTGCTGTATATGGAGTCAGTCTCCACGCAGCACATAGAATATACATGTTGGAAAAAATAAAATGCCAAATCATTTATGAAAAGACGTGTTAATAATATTTTTTCGCCTTTCTGTGTCGATATTTATTTAGTTTTTTTTTTCGAGCTATAACTATTGCGCTTAAATTGCTGTTGATTTCTATTTAATTAAGCGCAGCGTTGGGGCAAATGAATGTCGATTTGAGTATTATTGAGATGCTAGTGATTTTTGTTAGATTTAAATAATATTTAGATACTCTACACAGCGTGGAGAGTTTCTGCATGTAGCAGAGTTTAAAAATTAAGTTGGTTGTTACTGTTCTACATATTATTAGTACTAAAAAACATTCGAAATGCAAGTAAAATGAACTATACAATTACTTGCGAGATTTGCAAAATATTTTAGAGATGGCTCACAACACTTGTTTAGTGCCATTAAACTAAACTGAACAAAACTTAAAGAAAAAAAAGCATATGCTTTGCAAGGTAACATGTATTGGAGAGTTTCAAATCATGCGAGAGCACTATAAAACGAATATAAAAAGGATTCCAAAATGTGTAGAGTTTAGTCAAATCAAGTTATTAAACTCATATAACTTAAAATTCAAATTCTCAAGTCATTTAAATTTAATAAAACTGAACTCTACATTAAATGTAGACTATTAAAAACATAAAGCAGCATTTAATCTACATTGCATTGCTTTTGAATATTTTCTGTTATTATGAAATAACTTTCAGCCATTTAAAACAGCAAAGATTTAATTTTTATATTAATTGGAGACCTTTCAAATTTTCGACAAGCTAGTTAAATTCTCTATTTTTATTCTAAAATTCTACAATACATTAAAATTACACTTTTTGAACGCAAGTTTTGAAACTCTACATTAATTGGAGAGCTTTGAAAATGCGTGCATAATAAGCAGCTTAACTCTAAATTCACGTAACATCAAATTAATATAATAAATTTGTATTTAAATGCTGTTAATTACAAGTTTTTAAACTCTACACAAATTGTAGTGCTTTTGAAAATTCATACATGTAAAGGTGCTCAGTTCAAACTAAATGTAACATCAAACTAAACTTAAAAACAAATATTTTAACACTGTAAATTATAAGCTTTAAAACTCTACATTGAAATTTGTCAAAAAATATAATTACACACTTTAATACTACTTTTCCCAATTTTAATTTCATATTTTAAAAAAATTTAAACGTGTGCATGTAACAATTAAAAAAACTTAAGCTTAAGCTCTACACTAATTGTAGATTTTTTCGAATACCTTTTCATAAATCTAACAAATTCACACTTGAAACGCTTCTAAAACTTTGAAAGCAACCAAATTAAAAAAAAAACACCTCATTTGAGTGCCTTAAATGTTACTTTTTTATATTGCAGGGTATGTAGTTATAAAAATATGCCTGGAAAAATTTTTAAAGTTTGTTTACAGCTCATGTTATTTACGTTGAAATCCATTAGCAGGTAGCATATGGTATGACATTAAGGCAAAAACAACGCACAGCTCATTTGATATACACTCTACGAGGCAGAATGAAAACAAACAAAAAAAAAAAACTAAATCCCAAACTGGTTTCAGATGTCTCCGACAACTGACTCTGGGGCTGCTGTTGACGACGACGACAGCACTGGCAATGTTGGCGACTAATAGACGACGCCAAATGTTCACAAAAAAAAAAAAAAAATAAATTATAAGAATAAAATGAAACTTTAAGTTTGGTATAAGCAAAACTTTAATACACTTCAAACGCTACAAACATAGTTTCCAAAGTGGTCAGCAGTCGTAAATAATAATAGGTTTGCTATAGGTTATTTTTAGAAGACACGATAACTCAAAAAAATGTATGCAGATTTTACGATTTAGTGGCATATTGTGAAAGTGGAGACTTTGTAGATATGCAAAAAATAGTTGCTTTAGTTAAAACTCGAACAATTAAACAAAAATAAGTTATATTAGCAGTATTTTTAAATATCTTGTGACATATTTTGCAAGTGTAGAGTTTCAGAAAATGCATATTGTCGACACAACTAATACAATATAACACAACCAGCTGCTCTAGCAGTATTTTAAAACATCGAATGACGTATTTTAAAAGTGGAGACTTTGGAGACTTTCAAAAAATTATGTTTATGCAGTAATAAATAAATGACAAGCTGTTCAATCATACATAACTATTGTGCAGCGTTGTTACCCTACTAAATGTAACAAACTTTAAGACAAAATTATTAAACTACATATTTAAACACATTGAGTGTGTAGTGTATAAAAATTCAAACTAAATACCATACAGACAGGCATATCGTCGCAGCTAGAGCGGGGAGCGTGAGCATGATATACATACTTGAAGTGCTACTACGTTCGTTCATCTAAACCTCAAGGTCATTGTTTGATTGCGGCTTTTTGTTTTTCAGTTTTTTTTTTCTTTTCTTTTTCCAACAAGCAAAAATATTTTTTGGCTAATAACTTTTATGAGCCGCAACTTTATATATTTTTTTTCCGACATTTCCTTCAACGCTTCTCAACTATTTCGTTTTATTTCCTTTTTCGCCAGCTTGGCCGCTGGGCAGGCAAAAGAAAGTAGCTGCTGCTACCACAATACAGAAGTAAGAAGAGACGTGGAGAGTAATGGAATGGCAGCTTAAACCGGTATTTTATGGCAGCTACGAACTCATAATATAGTTAAGGAGCTTAAAAACAAAGACTGCAAAACTTTCGTTTTAAAATTCAGAAGTTTACAATCGAAAAAGGTTCTTTTTTTATGATTTTTTTTAGCATAGTGTAGTGTTGATTCAACTTCATTCATAATCAGGTTAATTTTTTTACACATCCACCATTTTGTTGATACTTTTTAGCAGACGTATCACGTTTTTTGGACTAAATCCTATAACTGCTGCTTATTTTTTAAAATTATCATTCCAATTCTTCGCTTCAACACATTTCAAAGAGTTTCTATCCAATTTAAGTCAGGTGACTGATTTGCCCAGTACAGCAGAAGTATGTTCGTTCGATCGTTTTTCTGCTGGAATGTCCATCTCAGCCGCATATTTAGCATCGTATTGAATATATTTTTATTGGAATCGGTGCATAGTGACAGTAATTCGTTATATTGAACCGACACCAGGTATTCTGTACAAAAAATTTGAAACGACCACCCATGGTATTGATAATAGAACGAAGATTTTTGACCATTCTTTCTCAGTCTTGAAACGATATTCTTTTCTGCAATTTTTTTATTTTACTTTTGAACAATTAGAACACAAATAATATACTAAATTTCTCTGAGCGCAGATACTTTTTGAATAGAATAGAACAAACAGCGTACTTATTATTTCATTCAAGGAATGGTGAAGTACCGCGGTTTCTTTTTCACCACAAAAAAGGCATTGCCATATCGGCACAAATAAAATAAAAACAGTATGCCATGTTTTTTCTTTTCAGTTGAATCTAAAATATTACAGTTCAAAGGTAAGTATGGTAGTGTACTTATTATTTTGACCATAAGTGTATATGACTTCATTGTGCTTATCTAAACTATTGCAAAGTTCATGTTACACCCAAGAAATTTGCGCTTGCTAACGCCCAACCTTCAAGTCAAACCAAAAACAAAAGATATCGTCATCATCAGTTAGTTCAAATAACAAACCATGACAATAACTCTACACTTATGTACAATATGTATAGATTTAGCAAAAAAAAAAAAAATAAATATATGATCGTAAAAATACAAAACAATTGCATCAGCGCAAAAAATAGCTATGGTTTATTAAACATTGTATGAGTGAGTAGTATTTGTGTGAAGGTGGAGGAGGGAATCAAAAAAAAAAAAAAAAACTGTTGAAAAAAAATATGTTAGCTGAAAAAAAAAAAATTTTAATTATAGCAATATTTTCTTAAACAATAACTTAGCAAAAAAAAAACAAAGTCAGCTTGTTTGTTAAAAACCGAAAAAAAAAATAGTGCATTGCAGTCGATTGGTCAATATCAACATCTTTAGTCTTGTCGTAAAACAAAGTAAATTAAATCTACTCCGTACTAAAAGCAAATCGTTCGCAACTAATGCGTTAAGTTTGTTTAACAAGTGAGCAGATAAAATAAATACATATATTAATAAAATTATAGTCAATGAAACACTTTTCGCTTCGATCTGATAAATAAATCGTTTGGCTTGCTGACTGACTGACTGACTGACTGGCGGCTTGCGATTCATTGAGTATATAGCCAAAGGTTATAATTCGAAACGTATAATTAATTGAAATTATATTCCTCCTTAACTTATAAACTAACTGAATACACAACTAAAAGAATGCGGTTCGACCAAGTTGCTACCACTTTGAAGATTTATTAAAGAATGAGCTAAAGATACCGCATGAATTTTGTAAGCGAAGCCGTGCACAAACAACAATGTTATAGCTAGTTAATTAATTGAAAAAAAAAAAAAACACTGATGCAATAATTAAAAACTAATTTGGAGACTTTGTACGATGTTGATAAGCAAAATACTTTGTATATTATAGCACTCATAATGTTATTAAGCAGTTTTAAATTACTTGAAGTTGTAGCAAAATCAATTTTTTGTTTGTTATCTTGTTAATTCTGGATACTTAATGAACATTAAATTGTCTATTATTGTATATCGCTTATGATTTATTTGACAATTTGGTTAAGGTGCGGTGGAAAAATTTTAAGTGTAAATTTGCAAAGAACGAACCAAATACGTTTCTGACAATAATATTTGATATGCTAAATATGGTTTGCTATTTTGAATGAAAATCTTTACATTATTTAGAAAGTGTAGAATTTGTAGACATTAAATGAAATAAAAAGTTTTGTGCAAATGAACGCTGCACGTCGTTGAAGTGACATAAATTAATTTTGTAGTGCCTACGTTTGAAATTTGTGTAATATTTAAGTAGTGAAGACTTTGGAGACTTTTATAAAATAGTTTATGTAGACACAAATCGAACAATATATGAAGCAAGTTATACTCGTAGTATAAGTATTTTTGAGCATTTAATGACATGTTTTCAAAATGGAGACTTTGGAGATTTTTGACAAATAATTACTGTAGTTATACAGTTCAAAGAATAACCAAAAATGATTTATATTTGCAGTATTTTTAAACATCTAGTGACATACTATTTCGCAACTGTAGGCTTTCAAAAAATTTCTACTATAGACACAAATAATACAAAACAATGAATAATTTCAGACAGAAATCCAACTATAAACAAACAAGGTTCTAGTAGATATATTTTTGAACATTTCATGACATGTTTTGAAGTTCAAAAATAGTTACTGCATAAACAATTCGAGCAATAAACATAGTAGCAGCATTTTTAAAAATCGAATAATATATTTTGCAAGTGTAGAATTTCAGAAAATAAATACTGCGTACATAAAACACACAATATAACAAATGCTACTTAGTATCAGTATTTTTAAACAATTAACGACATATTTTCAAAGTGGAGACTTTGGAGACTGTTAAAAAAAAACGATTTTAGATACACTCAAACAATAACAACAAAAGAAGTTATATTAGCAGTATTTATAAACATCTTGTGGCGTATTTAACAAGTGTAGAGTTTCAGAAAATGCATACCGTAAATGAAAATCACAAAATATAACAAAATAAAATGTAGTAGAAGTATTTTGAAACAACTAATGACATATTTTGAAGTTGGAGACTTTGGAGACTTTCAAAAAAATATGCTACTGTAGTAAATAAATGAATGACAAGCACTTTAATAGCAAAATGAAGCACAATATAAATGGTTTAAAAGCTTTTATTATCAATATTAAACTACATTTCATTCAAAAAAAAAAAATACGAACTAGTCAAGAGTTTATTTGCCATAACTTAACAAATAGTACAAGTGGGACACAACTTTTGAATTGTCTGTATAAAACAAACTCATCTCTATCAGTTTCTAAGTTTAATGTTTTATTTATCCAAAAGTAAGATTATGTTCTAAAGCAAAAATTTACATGCGTCAAATATTTTAAATGTAGATTTGCTGTGAGTTAATGTTACAAAGTGCAATTATTAGAACTTACTTAGTAAGCATAGAGAGTTATGTAGCATTCATTCGGAGCCTTTAAATTCTTGCGAAAAATATAAAAAATCGTGCCAGTTACGATGAAAAACAAAAAACACCTTTTGAGCTATACTAAAACAACTCAAGGGAAAATCTGTTTTACGTTGAAAAACGTTATTGGAGATTTTGCACTAAACACGTTTCAGTCATAAAACCAACTGGTACAGTTCACTAAAAACCAAATGGAATGCACACATTGACGTGAGTTCGTCACAGTAATTTAGCTGTTTTCCACATAAAATAAATTAGTCTGTATGAAGTATAAGGCATACGAGTGTGCGCTGCAATCAACAACGATCTGGAGACATTTCATTTTTATTTTTTTTTGAAGAAATAGAACAAATTGATTAAACTAAATAATCTTCATAAGGTAAAAAACAATGTACCAAACGAAAAATACTGTATGTACAAGTGTTTTGTATTAACGAGCAATTAAAAATAATAAAAAATGTAAGACAAAATGCAAAAATAAAATATTTGTATGCGCAGAAACAATAAAGATAAATTTTTGCATAGCAAGTGAAGCGGTGTAAGGAGTTGTTAGTAATGCATTGCAAGTCTTTGCATTTATTGCAAATGCTTTTTTAATGAAAATGTTAACTCCCATTGTGTATAAGTCATGAAATCTAAGGAGAACTGGGGAACGATATGCAGAAATGTGAAAAAAAATAATAAAAACATGCACAATACATACAAATAATAAAGGCAAATGGCAAGAAATCTGTATAGCGTTGGAGAAGTTGAGAAAGAAGTACGTACTATAATGAAGGTACGAGGGTTGTATTTTAAGTAGGTGAGTATAAAAGTGAGGCTATATAAACTTGGTTTGACACGATAACTTGGCATATACCATGCCCGTTTGGGTATAGGTGTCCAAATTCATAAAAACTTGAATATACTCGTATAAATTCTTTACGATTTTTTGGTGAATTTGCTCATTTGTAGCGTCTTATAATCATCTAATAAAAAAAAAATTGGCGCCCAACGTGGGATTGCCGAAAAAAATAAGGCACATTAAGTAATAAAACTCAATTTGCGAGAACGGTGTGCAAGGCATCAAAAAAAAACTTAATAAACTCGATCTGTGTATGTATAGGGTTTATTTGGCAAATTTGGTGACTCAAGCGGTCAAATTCACTGAAATATTTTATTTTATACTAATTAACAGATGCCTACCTTAAGTTCGTGTCGTGTTTCTAGTTCTTGTCTCCAACACAAGTAATATGACCGCTTTTACTAGCGATTCACAAAAAGTATCTTCAGTTTAGATTTGTTGGAATGGATTACCAAATATTCCCGAACTATAAATTCATTTTTTAACAAATTCTGATTTTATCATAAAACATTAATCTCCCACACTTAATTTCATACGACCATCATAAATTTATCATACATCCCTTGTTATTTTTGCTGAGCTAGGCATTAAGTTGCGCATGAATCAGACAGGAAATAGTTGCTATACGATATATCTAACACAGAGTTTGCTTATATGTATGTGTTTAAGTACGAGAAATAATTAAGCAAATAAATTTTTGCAAATATGCGCAATGCTTATCGCAACATGTTGGGAACCAGGTACCACCAGCTAGTCAACAAAATTAATGAGATATACGCCTAATTTAAGCGCTTAATGAACTAGAACTGATAATAATATGTCGACCGACTTACCGGTACAAAATGCGGCAAATTATCAAGCACCTGCAGCTTATCAATACGCTGCTTAATGCGTTCTCTGTGATGTGGATTCTTAATGCCTATGGCGGTGAGATCCTCCGGTGTCATGCGCGCAATAGTTGGCAAATCATAACCGGCAGCAATGAACAATTGTGCGTATTCCTCGTATTTCATTTCCATCAACCAATCAATGATGAGCTCATCGTTTCGCTGACGATCAACGCTGCCAATGGAACACGAACTAACCGAGCTGCAACGTGGCGATGAGAGTGGTGCACGTGATAGTGAAGCGCCTGAGACGCCTGTGAGATATGATGAAGCACGACCAGAATCAAGACTGGCCGTTGAATGTCGTGAGCCAGAACCAGCTGAACCCGACGAAGAACCTGGCGAATCACGACCAGGTGATTGTGTCAAATCGATGCCCTGATCCTCTTGTAGCGCTAACTGCTGATGATAATACACCGCAGCCTTATGCGTTAGTGGTTCACGCAGAAAGACAGCAGGTGGACATGGCACAATGCTTGGCGGTGGTGCAGTTAAGAGTGGATTATTTTGTAAACCACCACTGCCGGCTGTTGTAGTCGTTTGCTTGCCAGTGGTTGGCAACACGGCAGCACCAACTACTGTAGACACGGTTGCCGTTGCTATCGCATCATCCTTCATACGCAGCGCTACAGATGTTTCACGCGGTAAATTAAAACCACCCTCTTCAAGTGATGGCGATGATACAATACTTGAACCACTCATGCTGCTGATGCCATCATCTAATTGGCGTGCGTGGAGATGCGTTGATGATGTACTTGTATTCGAAGAAGACGATGTGCTTGACGTTAAACTGCCACCGCCACCACTCAGACGATAGAGTGGTAATAGCGGTATTTGCTGTTGATGATGATGCTGTTGTATTATCGGATCTCCGGGTATTGTAGGCGGTTGTACCTTCTTAGCTTGTGCCGTTTGTGCGTATGGTTTTAGCGAACGATGCATGGCCGTTAGATCTATGTGTTTGCTGCTGTTGTACGCGTGCTATTATGACGTTATACGCCGCACGCCTCCGGAATGCGGTCAGAGTGTAGAGTGCAGCCTGTGAATGAAAAAAAAACATCATTTAAATATTTTTTTTTTTTTAATCTGGAATTAGCTACATTTGTGCGCCAGATGTACGCGCGAAATTCAAAAATAGAATGAGAAAAAATACGACTAATTAACTTGGCGTACTGCACGACTGAAAAATTCAAACATAAATCTATTGCTCTATAAATAGCGCGCATGCCCCGAAATGACATCGACTGGCAGCAGTATCCTGTGAAAGTATTTCTTGCTGTTATAGGCGTCTAAAAATAATGCGCATAATTTTTTTTTTTTTTTTTTGGGAGCGGGAGTAATGTCAATAAACTGGTTGTAATCTGAGGCGTTTCTGCAGTTGCAAGTTCTGGCGAGGATGTGAGGAAATTGTAATGCTCTCATATTACGCATTTCATTCATAAAAAAAACAAACACATCGATTTTAGTAAATTCAGCGTAATTTAAATACAAACACTTGGACGACAAATCTTTAAAAAACATATTTTTGCAAATTTAAACTTCTCACTTGGACGTTTTAGTTAGAACTTCTCCTCTTCTGAGAATTTTGGTTAATATATACATATTGTTGCCTCTATATAAACGAAAAACGTTTACTTGTTAAGTAAATTTCTAAGCTTATATAATAAATTTGGCCAAATTGTTTGCCTGTCTGACCATAGTTTAAGTTTTTATAAATTCAAGCGCCAGTTTTTCAATGTTCCTTTAATGTAAATTAAACTATTATCCTTTTAGTTGAGTTGTAGATAAGTCGTATAAATACATGACAACAAATCATGAGTTCTATTGTAACTAGTTCTTATTATGAATAAAACAAAATGTTCGGATAAAATGATTTACAAATCTTCGCATCGTCTTCAAAAAGTAATGTAAATTTACAATATTTTATTCTTTTCAAAGAAATTCTCATTCGATAAACATCACTTATGTCAAATTCATCCAAAATTAACTAACAATATGCTTATGTTTTGTACAAATATAGGTTCGACCGTATTATCGATAGATTTAAACTATTCACTAAAAAATAACAAGTGTTGTCACTAACGTTAGTGTCACATAGTATTATAAATTTATCAAGCAGCTTTTTACGTATTAGAGGAAGCATCGGAGACCCTATAAAGTATATATATGTATCTTTGATTTGAACTATTCCTGCCTGTCTGACCACTGTCTTGCAGTTTTTAAAATATCGATGTGACATTGAATATGGAGATGCCACGCCCCTGGAAGATATAGCCGCATACAAACCCAACGAAAAGCATTTTTCGTTCAACATTAATTAAATATTCGATATGTTGGATTCTAATGGACAAAAGTTTCAAATACTTCTTATTTGAGGTTTATTTTTTGAGCCTACCATTTTAAGAATGGTAAGAAGGTTTCAAATGATCATTATTGGATTAAAAGACCAAACAGTAATTTTTTTAATTGAAGGATCTACAATTGAAGTTATTGTTTTCCCTTTTTTTTCATACAAATTGTTCGAATTCAATCATTGGTTAATTTAACTGTTTCCAATTTCAAGATTAATGAAAAATTCGACTCGAATTCTACAAATGGGTTTCAAAAGTTTTTCTATGAATCATAAAAAAAAATTTAGATTCTCTTGTATAAAGACTAAGTTTAAAAAAAACAAGCATTACCGTTCACTGATCGTGTACACTAATATTTACATTATTCTCTCAAACACTCAAACAATTTATATATCTGGCAACACCATTAATAATTTCAAATCACTTAAATTGCAAAGGTATAATTTTTTAATTTTTTTATTTTTACTTTGCAAATCGTTGTGCATTCGTCGAATGTAGAAATCAAACTAAATGCAAATACAATTTTAGTGGAGAAAAAAAATAAACAAGAAAAGAAAATTGAAAAGCAATGAAAATGTGATTTGCAGCAATAAACACCTGTTTTCAATATAAAAAACAACAATTACAACAAGAGCAAAAGGGCATGTATTGTAACAACAACAGTACTCAAATGCAGTAAGAAAAAATATGCAGAGTGAGAAATGGCGAACGACGACAACTGACTGAGTAATGAGTGGCATTGAATTTGCAAAAAAAAAAAAAATATACATACATATATATCTACGTGCATAAAGGCAGGCAGGCAGGCAGGTGTAATATAAATGTCAAATACACTCATTACAACAACAATAACTATTACAAATAGTGTACAAAATGCAGCTGCAAATGAGCGCAAGCAAGAGATGAATGAAGAGAGTAAGAGAAAAATATTTTAAACGAATGCTGCAGTCGTATGCATTCGTACCAAACTTTTTTTTTTTTTTTGGCAAAGCCGAGTTAATAAATTCTATAGGTGTTGTTGTTGTGCGTGTGTGGGAGTAGGTGTGGGCGGCGTTGACAGCTTTAAAACGCGCTAAATGAAAGCGGCTCAAAACGAATGCAATCGTAGTAGTTAGTAGTAAAAATGCCGAAAAACCGCTTTAATGAAATACATACATACTCGTATGTATATGAGACAGAGAGATAGAAAGAGGGAGAAATACATACCAAGCAAACGAATGCAGTGCAGAAATATGTGAACAAAGAGAGAGTGCCGATGCACAATGGTAACAAATTCAAAAAACGTGGTCATAATATTGTACAATAAATTTAAAGTTTTAATTTTAGAACTTTTATTAGCATAAATTCGCACCATTACCTCGCACAAGCTACTTCGAATCGCTAACGAAAATTTACTAGTACATATCTTTCAAGCAGAAATCTATGCAATTGAAAGATGTTCAACCTTACTAGATGTTACACGAGGAACCAAAACATTGCGACATTCTCCGATAGTCTGGTGGGTATCAGAATATTTTATTCAACTATAATCAAGTCTAAGTTAATCAATGAACGCCTAAAAAAAACTCAACACTATAGGAAGACTAAACAAATTTACTCTGTACTGGATACCAGGCCACTAGGGTATACCTGGGAATAAAGAGGCAGAATACTTAGCATTTAATAGAATCATTTTGTGGACTAAGACCACTTAAGAGCGTTAGTAAAGGAGAAAGAAAGAGAGTCAGAGATTTTGGAAGACCAGCAAGGGCATAAGAGAGGGGAAACTACTGCTAAGCGCTTATAAAAAAAAATTTTAAATCTGCAATGGAGTCAAGAACACTGTATGCATGATATCAGGGTTTCTGACTTGACATAGCAGACTTTAACAGTGAGGTAACATAAGTATCGATGGCGAAAGTACCTGTAGATTTTGTTTAGAAGATGAGGAAGACCTGAAACACATCCTAGAAGACTGCCCAGCCTTGGCCTTGACCAGGCTCAAACATATTGGCAGTTACTAAGTAGCATGTTCTGAGTTCACTAAACCCAACCACCAATTAATAATAATAATAATAACATGACAAATTTAATACTGTTCACACTTCACTTTTACTTACGTTTTTAAATTTTATTATGGATGCTTAGATTTAAAAAAATTTTGTCGGTTATAGATGGAAGACGGTTGTATATAATATTTTTGCGCATGGATTTATTAAAGAGAATTAAAATAAAATTTAAGGAAATTTTGGATAGAGTGGGTGTTAAGCATAGCTCGTTTGAAATGTTAGACACCACTTGAGACAGTTGAGATATCAAAAGTATACTGATACAAATGTACAATATTATTAATTGTATTCACGTTTTGTATGTAGTCGACAAATTTAAAAACAATTATTATTTTAATGTCAATAATTGCTTAAAATGCAAAAATTTTTGATACAACAAAATACTTTCTGTATGGGAGCTTTTCCTTTCGTGAATAAATCGTGTTCATTTTTGAACTTGTGTTGCTGCTGGTTACAAAAAGTATCCATCCAGCACTGACAGACAGATGGATATGCCTAGATCTAGCTGTATTGTCACGCTGATCACGAATATACATATGTGTATACTACGATGCTGTCTTTAAGGCGTTGTAAAAATTGTAACTAAATCACAATTCTATTCACACTTTGTGTGAAGAGTATAAAACTAATATGAACAATTATGTATAATTTTTTATTAAAATGCAAAGCCTTTTTGAATTATGACCACTTAATTGGGATTTGGTACCACTGTGCGTAGACGCCGCCAATGTTGCTGCTGCGCGCTGCATAGTACAAGTGACCCATGAACCGAGTAATAGTTGTTGTTGCAGAAAAAAGGCGGCTAAAAAGTGTAGTAGGGTAGTAAGTAAAGTGGGTGGCTGCGGCGGTTGTGGTTAGCTGGATGCCTGCCATAACAAAAAAATATACATACATATGTACTACCTACAATAAAAACATTTTAATGTTGTTGAACTCAGACAGGCATTATTTCGGGTGAAAAGTACAACAAAAAGAAAAAACAAGGATTTTGTAGTGCAAAGTTTTCCAAGAAAAAATTCAATTTAATTGCAGTCGACGAACGAGAATAAACGAACGAACGAGTAATATGTAGTATAAAGTAGCGAGTGTGTGCAACCGAAAGACACACGACAGAGAGAGAGAGGTAGGAGTTGCATAGTGAACTCTACTGCTTATGTCAGCAAGCAGTACACTAAGCACAACAACAATAACTATATATGTACAAATCACAATAGGAAGAGAATTTTGGGCGGCGGGGAGCATTTTATGCTCAATGAGACGAGAGTGCATTGTGAAGTTAATGAAAATGTTGCGGTCGAGTTTAAACTTCATTTGCGCAGCGAAGTAAATAGTAGGCATAGTGAAGTAGAAGCAATAGTTTGTGGGTGGATGGATGGATAGAGTTAGAGTGGGGTGACTGTAAACGTCTGTGTTTGAGTAGCGGGTGAGTAATCATAATGAACTGCGACGTATGCATGTGTGTGTCTCCGTGCAGCTGTGCATTTGGCATATGTTCAAGTTCCCATTCAAAAGTTCCTGAAAGAGCAATACAACTTTTTAATACACTTTACATTTTGTATACTATAATATGATGAGGTAAAGTTTGTCTATATGTGGCGTGAAATCTTTCGAACTACTAAACTGATTCTAAAAACTCCGTCATTAATAAAAAGCTGCACTATCCCTGAGTTCTATAGGCTGAATATCATTTGGGCAGAACCACGCCTCCCATACAAGATATACTCTGAAGAAAGCACTCAGCTGAGAATTCCGACCGGTCTCGCACCACCTTCAAAGTATCTAACTCTGTTCCATCATCGAGTGGTTTAAAAAGACGTATTATACACCAATGCGAACCTAGACCTAAATCAGTTGGGCTAGTTCGGCCGTAAAAACATCGTAATATTCAACAGATAAAACTTCTTCGGGTTGCACCCCAAAAACAACCAAGAGAAAAATACTCTTCTAGTCAAAGTTTTGCTAACAGAATTTAACTAAGTGCATCCATCAGATGCAACAACCACAACACATGCTACGAAGTTCTGCCGTTATAGCTATTGTTACTCCTGGCACACTGAAATAGCACTGAACTCTGACTACCTCCCAATCAGCATCAACTTGGACAAATTTTCTGTCTAAATTCAAGATACAATTTATTGAACACCCATCAAAAAACAAGTCAAAAAGAGCAACGCTCAGGAATAATTAAAAACAATCGATGCTTTTTATTAGCAAATATCGATATAAAATTTGAAACTATGGAAGCCTATTACTGCTGACTGTTTGTTAGTAAAAAAAATGTATACTACATTTTTAAGGAAAGTCTACCATATTGAGCAAAAAGTCTCAAAAATTTCCATTCTTTCATTATAAAACTTTGCATCAGACCTTGTAAATGTTTTTGCGGTGCGCTCTATTAAACTTTATGTCCCTTTTGCACTATTTTTATATGATTTTCATTCAGTTTTGCGCACCCTACTCTGAATGATGTTGTTGCTGCTTACGCTTTTGTATTGAGCGGAAAAATAGATTGCAAATGCAATTTTCTCTTTGCTGTTGTTGCTTTTATATGTTCAAAGCGATAATGAAAAGCGACAAAATGAGGAAGAAAAGCACATACCCGTATATAAAATCCATACGAGGGGAATTTGATAAGTCTGTGACTTTTTGAATTTCCTCCGTAGTAACTTTAAATACTACTGTCAAATTTTAAGCACTCTGCATCATGAAATATGTGTTTTTGTCAGCCATTAAAAACAGATATGAAAGGCAAACAAACGGATAGAAATCAGAATGTTGCCGTGCCGATCCGACCAAAGAAAACCACTGTTTCATCTACACGTTCGGTTTCTGTCCGCCTGTCTGCCTGTCATGTGTGCTTTCCATAGCTCTCAACAATACAAAATTAATTATGCAAACTGGGTACTTCAGGGACTAGGCTCAAATCAATATAATTTGATATTCATAAAATCACTGATTTATCAAATTGCCCTCGTACCATACGAGTATAACAAACAGCAAAAAAAAAAAGGAAGCGCAAAATTACAAGGCGAGATTTATTGATTGTATGCCGCCTTTGAAAACTTAGGGACTTATACACAAACACTCACACAGACGCAGTGAAAAGCACACTAATGGAAACGGCGCAAGTTTTATCTTGCACAAACACACACAGTTATCTATAAAAGCGCATAAATGAAGTTGTTGCTGAATGTGTATGTGTATCTGTGTGTTTCTAATGGAGTGATGAAGTCGAGCATACAAACTAAAAATAATTATTGAAAAGCGGGGGCGACGACGACGACGACAACGACAAAATTTAATGGCGGCTGTGGGGTCGTTCTTGTTGTTGCTGTTCAAATCGCTTGACACTTCGTGTTAGCTTTCATCAAACATTTAAGTTGCCCCATCTATCTATGTATCTGTCCATCTGTCTCATCATTGTTGCTGTGTCCACCATCTATAACATTTGGAAATTAAATGAAGCAGAATCCCCGAATTTGAAATCAAGCGTTAAAATGTTTAATAAGACTAAGCAGAGGTTTAATGCGTTCCATTAATACGCCCCCACTTCTTCATTTATTCCTTTTATTCCACTTTATTTATTTAATGAAATATAACATGTTGCACGTTTGTACGCTTAAGTTAACATTGTTTGAATTATATTTCATTTCACAAAAAAATGTTTTTAATTTGTGTTGTTTTAAGTGTTATATGACTCATTTGACGTCAATACAGTAACTTTTTTTATGTCACCGCTAAACCAATCAGTAAAGGTTTCTAAGAGCAAACTATTTTGGGGAAATTCGTATTGTTGTTGTGGTAGTAATACATCAAATGTATGAAAAATATTTTTTTATCCGGAGCTGAAGAAGATATCTTTCAAATATTTTGTTGTATAGGGTAAAGATTAAGCTTCAAAGAAAAAATAAAAGATCGATTTTTAATTATTTTTTAACTTTTTTCTGCAAAATGTTGCATTTTCAAGTCTGTTTCCTCTCCCGAAACCTAATGAATGACTAACCAGTATATTCCTCTCTTTCTCACTTTGCAGAATCATAAACCAAACTGGTAGATGTAAGTATTACTGGAGATAAGGCATTTTTTTGTAACTATAAAAAACCTAGAACCTATTAAATACGAATCGTACAAATAAAATCGAAAAAATTAAAAACAATCTACTTTTTTATTAGCATAAAAATTTGATGCAAACATAATCATTGGAGTTTAGAAAAATTACAAAGTCACTTAAAGTGACTGAAGTAATGGAATTTACGCACTTCTGCTTGTTTTTACGTTTTCTAAATGGTTTTTAAAACATTAATCATGTCGAGGGAGTTCTACGAAACTACGAAAGATCTTTATTTCCCACTGAAAACAAGAGCACGAGGGCTCGCTGGATGTTTGCTCTAAATGCTTGCTTTTTTCAAAATAACACACGTCTATCTGTCTGTCTGTCTGTCATTATCTGTATTTAAAATTATGCAATATTTCAATAGAAATCAACCAAATTATATCTATTTTTATATTGAGGTCCGGTAACAACACTCAAAGCTACTTCAAAATACCCGTGCATTGACGGGTAAATCATAATACGCTAGTTATTAATACAATTGCCAAAACCACACACAAACTCTCAACCATTAACATTATTGAGTGTTTCGGGTTTTGAGTGGCTTTCGTTTTTGACATTAATGAGACTGCGCCAATTGGGATGACACTTTGTTAATACCATTTTAAAAGGTCTTACAATAATACATACAAAGGCAGCTTTGCCCAGCTGCGGGTACTTTGCATAATGACATCGTTACACTGTTCGCACTAAGGCTAGCTACTGATAAGATAGAGTTACCACCGCTGTTGTTGTTGTTGTTGTCGTTGTTGTGGCATGTCAAAGAGAAAAAAAAAACAAAAAAACCGGGTTGCCACCGTCTGCCAACACTTTCGAAAAATGCAATGCAACTAGTTTTTCATCAGCCAACACACTTGAAAAATGCGCCAGAAAAACCCACACACAAAAAGAGCTTCGAAAAAAATTTTAAAAAATCCACATAAAATTTTTTGAAACTTAATTGCAGCTTAAATATGCCAAACAAAATAATAAAAAACCATACCAGCCACGCCCAGCAAAATGCAAACTCTACAAAGAAAGAGGAGCAGTTTATGCGGAAAAAAGGTAGTAGTTTTGCTGCAGTATTTTGTGCTGCAATTGTTGTCTGAAGTATGGATGGACAATGGTGTTAACGACAAAAGTTGCTCGCTCATGTTTAGAGTTGTCAATAGTTGTGAGATGTTGTTACTGTATGCAATAAGAAGAGCATTGAAGGTGCAGAAGAGGAGCAGCAAAAACACAACAACACACACACACACACACACTCACATAGTTGCAATTTCCAAAAAGCACAGCATAAAACTACCAAACAAAAGGCACACACACATACACATACAAAGCACAGCATACAAAAGAGCAAAAGAAAAACTGGTTTTTTTTGTTGTTTTTATTGTTGTTGTTATATTGACAACGAAGAACGACACCAATTGTTGTAGTTGTTGTTTTTGTCTTCAGATGCATGATTTGTTGTTGTTTTAGTTATTACAGTGGTACAAAAAAAAATTTAACTAAACTGTAATTAAAGATAAAGCTCACATACACAATGCATACATTAATGAAATTTCTTGTAATTACGGAAACTAATTTTAAGTCTTAATTATTTAAAGATTTTCAGACATTTCAAAAAACAAAAATTCCGACAAGGCTAAATTTTAGGTTTTTGTATTTTCTTTTTCGAAAACGGTAAGTTTTATCTAAAAGTAGCCCAGACAGAAATTATATATCTTAAAATTATCTACAAAAATGGTCCTTATACTTTTTTTCTAAGAATGACCGGACTATTGAAACAGTTTCTTCTTCTCTAGGTCACAGCCTTATTTTTTACCTATTATTTCATTTGATGAGAAGTGAACCGCTACATGGATAGGAATAGTTAAAAATTTGAAGGCACCATGTCTAAAAATGTAGTTCAACTATTTTTGTTTATGTGAAAGAAAAAAATGTGATTTTCACAATTTCTAAAAAATCCATTTTGTGGTTTCAAATAGCGCTGTCATTTATAATCTGTCATTCCAAACGTCATTTTATTAGTTTATTAACTGAGATTTACGATAATGAAGCGTTTTACCGCCAAACAAAGCGTTTAAAATGATTTGTGCGAACGTCAATTTTTCAAACAAAATTTTATTCAGCGATGCGGCCCCATTAACTCATTTCACTCGGTGGGTACATAAATAACTAATTTGAAGCTCTGAAATCTAGGACTAAATTGAAGAGAGACCGTCTCACTCATTGTGTGCTGCACCACATTATGGTCTGAAGACGTCATCGAGTAATATTTTTTATTTTCTGTTGGCATTTACAACAAAACACAATATTAACTGTTTTATCACTTTTAAATTGGAGCGTTGTCATGTTGATAACTATTAGAAAAATGAGAAAAAATAATTTTTAAAATACGCTTTTAAAATTTCTCTCACTCATACTTGATGTAAGAAACTAAAGCATTTACTCTGCATTATAGAAAAATGTTCCATCACACCACCTTCGTAGCTATGGTGATGACTGAAGTGATGTCTTTTATCTCGCAATTTATTAAAACAATATCAATATCATTAAAACAATAACAATCTATCAGATATGTAAAATTTAAACCAATTTTCGGTATTACCTATTCTATTGAGAATGACATTAAATGAGTTGTTTTAGTTTAAAATATAGTTTACTTAATGGTTTAGCAATAAGTGAAAATAGTTGCTACCCATATTTTCGCTTTGTGATAAATCGATAATTTAGAACTAATAACCTAAATGCTTTAATTTTGGCTTTTGCTTGCTACGTTCAGAACTTTCCGCAATCCATTTTTACTTTGTAAAAAACTCTGACAACAAAAATCAAGTGTTTGCGCCTGTGGAAACTATGTTAGTCAATATAAAAACGAATAATCGATGAAGCTAATTTTATCTTGATGGCTTAGTTAATTCATCAAAATTGTCGTATTCAGAAAATCTAGGAGTGATTGTTGAAATCGAATACATTCACACCGTGTCACTGCTTAGTGCGGATTTTAGGCTGGAGACATAATCGGACCATTCTTCTTCGGAAATGCGGCCGGTCAGGCAGTAACAGTTAAAGTTGTTTAATATTGAAACATAATAATTCAGTTTTTTTTTTTTTGTTTAAATTGCAATATAATGTTTATATGTATGTGAAAAACATGTGGTTTCAACAAGACAGTGTCATATGACGAACAGACCGATAAACAATTAAATTACTGCATGAGTCAATTTGTGATATTGAAATTTTACGTTTTGGTAATCAGAATTGGCCACACAAATCATGCGATTTAACGCCATTGGACTTTTTTGTTTTTTTTTTGAAGTTTAAGGTTTATGTAAATAAATTTTCGAAAAGAGAGCGTATGAGCAAGCAAAGCCGTGAAGGCTTTTTACCCGATATGTTATTACATATATAACCCTATGCAGTGTAGTTTATGAATCAAGAAAAAAGCAGTTTTTAGTTATAAACGTGTTGTCTATCAAAATAACTTCTACAGAACAAATTTAGATAAAGTCTGAATGGTTGGGTCGAGATAAAAAAAAGTTAACTCCGTATGGGTAGTACCGGGATTGAATATTTCGCTCAGCGTTAAACCTATTTAAAAGTTTTAATCTTATTATTTAACAAAATTTAAATATTTTGCGTAGTAGCTCTACAAAAATGTGCGTTGCAGTTAAACAAATAACGAATGCGATATTCAATAAATAATTTATGCAAACACATAAAAATCTATTTTAACAATATGGATATTGTCAACACATAAAAATTGTAAACCACTGTAAATCTCTTATAGCTTATGGAACTCCATACATGGCATATGTTTGCTTGCAATAATATATTAATGTTATTGTTGGTAGAGTTTTACTACTACTTCTCTGACTGGTATTGTCTCAAATTCTCGTCTCGACTAAGGTTTCAGGCTACAGCACCAGCAGAGCCAAAGGAGTGACAGTCAGTTTGACAGTGAGACCAAATCCAGGCAGGCAGGCAGGCAGGCGAACGAGTAGAACATACATTAAAGCAGACGTGCGCGTTACAAAAAAGGCAATGCAAGACACTGTAGGAGTACAGCAACGAAAAAAAAACAACAACAACAACAACGACGACTATGTGTCAAAAGTGAAGAAGATGCAAGCTGAAGAAAACGAACAACGCGTGTGTAGGCGGTCAGCAGGCAGACGGGCGTGCGTGCGTGCTGTAAAGCTTAGCAGACAAGCGCAGTTAACGGTTAATGCAAACGACGACAAAACGCATATAAGGTAATACGATGCCACATTGTTTTTGTTGTTGTTGTTATTGCTAGCAGCAGCATATAGCGCAGACACAAGAGACCAACAACAACAATTGTCCAATTGGCATCACGTACGCAACATGAATAAGTTAAAGATGTACGAGCGTATTGAACCTTTTTAGGCAAGCCGCCGCTGACGTGGTTGTTGTTGTTGTTGTTGTAGCTGCAACAACTCTATTTGGTCAAGACAAGAGTGCGAAAACTACAAGACAAGTTAAGTTATGCCAAACAATGAGAACAAACAAAGGCAGAGAAAAAGTTGTAATAGGACAAATATACGATATACAAAAAAAAAGTGTAAAAAAAGAGCAAAAATGTATTTTACAGCTACAATGAACTTTGCTATAAGCAGAAAAGCAAGTTAGAGAGACGTGAAGACGAAAAGACGACAACATTTCACTCAAAATGGACAGAAGCATCAATGAGAGGTGTAAACGAAGAAATGCTCATGAAAAATGTATAAAGTGCAAGGCAACAACAACAATTACTACGACCTGCTAGTAAGCACTGTCTTAACTCCCACTCATGCATATACATACATATGTATATAACACCCGCTAAAAACTAAAATGCTATTTAATAGACGTAAAATAAATGAGTAAAATACAACAACGACAAAAAGTTAACTTCGGTGGAACACTGAAGCTTTAATACTCTTCACACTTGCCTCATTTTTGCACGGGAACGTTGGTGTGTTACTTTAGTTTTTAAATTTTTCCATAACATGTTTCTTTTTAGAGATTCCATTTTCCGATTTCAGTTCCGGTTCAATTCATGTGCTACGTACAGTTTACGTTCAACATAATCGTCCATCCTAGCATACTCTAAATGATAAATACGCAGCAATTGTTGCTGTGTACATTTGCTTTATGGAAATTTTTACGTGAAGAGCTTGACCTACGAAATTTGCGCCGTATGCTCGATCAATGAGCTGAAAATCTACCAACTGTTTTATCGCAATATTCTGTTTAATGATGAGGCTTATTTTTGCCTCAATGGGCCTTACAATAAAAAAAAAATTTCGCATTTGAAGTTAAAAAAAATCCACGAGAGTTTCTCAAGATACCGTTACATCCACAAAAAGTCACTGTTTGGTGCGTTTTATGAGTCGGTGGAATCACTGGAGAAAATAAGAGCGACGGGAACGTTACCGACAACAGCGAGCGGTAAAGAGCCATAATTAGCGATTATTTCCTGCCACAATTAAATGGAATATTTATTGAGCGCGTCAAAATTCGACTTACTGCAAGATACATTTATCGAATGCATTATTTCTTGAAATAGAACAGTTAATTGGCCATCAATATCATACGATTTAACGCCTTTTGATTATTTTCTCTAGGACTACGTGAAGTCATTTGTTTATGCGAACAAACCAGCAAATTAGACGACTAGGAAGACGAACTATTGCCGATATACGGCTCGAATAAAAAGTTTACTGATACAAATGTACAATTTATACAATATCAATAATATAAATTAGATTCAGATTTTGTATGTAGATGATCAATTTACAAACACTTTTTACTTTAACATTAATAATTGCTTTAATTCAAATATGTTCGATACAACAAAATTAACAAAATTTTTCTATGGGAGCTGGTATATCTTCTAATGAAAAAATCGCGATTATTTTTTAACTTATGTTGCTTTTGGTTATAAAAAGTCTTCATACCAAGTTTCAAACCAATATTTCAAAGATTGAGGAAATATGGCCGACAGGAACGCGCAGACAGACAGACGAACATGGCTAGGCTAGATTGACTCGTCTTGTCATGCTGATCACGAATACTCGTATGTATAGTTTATAGGGTTCCCAATGTTACCTTTAAGTCGTTGCAAGCTTTATGACTAAATTATAATACTGTTCACACTCTGTGTGAAGAGTATAAAAAATACGGCAACTCCTATGAGTTGGTATATAAAAGTGTAGGCGGCGATAGCAGGCAATCAGGCAGGCAGGCAGGCAGGCAGGCAGCCAGGCGTGTGCTGCACTCATTGCAACACACACATACAACTTTATACATATAAATGCTTCTTCTTCTGCTACGTTTTCTACTACTACTAACACTCAAGCAAACCAAAAGAAAAAATGAAAAAAAAAAAATTGGTAGTAAATGCCGCACGCAAATGTGCAAAAAAATCACAATTTACCATTTTTAACACTCGTTTAGCTGGATAATTCAATTGGTATTATATGCGGCACACTTAAAATGCACTTTTTGTTAAATTTTTATAAAAATTACAATTGATTTTTCAATGGAAAATTGTGTTTGAAAATTTTTTTCACTCTCTCACTACATTAGCAAAAATTTCTTCTTTAACACACATACACAGATACACACGCATACGAATACAATGCACAAAAAATAACGTGTAACCGAACCGTAGTATATCGTATACCGCCGAGTGCACAAGTCCGTATTTAAAGGTGCCAGCGTGCGCTGCCGCCGTAATACGAGCGCCAAGCAACACGAGTTAAAGCTTATTGAAATCAAATTTGAGTTGTGGCAGTAACCGAAGCAAGCCAGCCAGCCAGGAGTCGTCGTTTGTTAGCCGTTACCAAAGTTAGAGAGAGAGAGAGCATAAGCAGAGTAGAGGAAAGCGTGCTGAGAGTCTACCAGTACAGAAAACTAACAACAACAAAGTTGGCCAAAAGGCGCACGCTGCTGAGACACAATATCTACAGGCAGACAGGCTCTGTCCGCGAGAGAGAGTTAGAGAGAGAGAGAGAGTGGTTACGTTCGAAGAGCGTATTTAGTTAGCAGCGTGGGTGCACAAAACAGGAACTACGCTACTGAATTAAAAATTTCCTTTTTGTTCGTTAAATAATTCTTAGAACAATTAACTAATTTATCTAATTAAAAATTAAAATTTAGTAGTAGCAGCTTTATTGCTGTTATTGTATTAATTAACGCTCTTGCTTTTTGTAGCAAGAGAAAGCAAGAGCATTGTTCCTGTGCGCAATGAGCATAAAGCCATTTAGTACAGGATTGGCACAGTGGTGCAGTATATTAAAGTATATCGTATATATGTAGGACCAATTGGAACTTAAAAATTGAACTACATAAGTGGAATGCTATTGTTTACAGAAAGTTTCCATACCAACTAACAAACTAGAGATGAGTGCGGCATTCCCGGAGATTCCCGTTAAATATAGGAATACTAGGAAAGACTTCTGATTGAGAAGTAGATATTGTAGAAGAAACCAATCATGGCAAATAAAGCTGTTTATATTTTTTGAAAATGCCATTAAATTGACTAAACCAATTGGAATGATTTTACTTCAGCATAAATTTTTTGCGATTTAACAGTTCAAAGAAATATTGTTAACTCGAAAAAACAAACAAACACGTATAAACCCGATACTATAAATGAAGTATCTTAAAATGATAGGAATCAATGAATTATAGCTTAAACTGTTTAGAGCAAACAATTAGAATAAAAATAATTATAGAACAGATTGCAATGAGATATTACTAAGTCTGTTAAGAAACAATGTACAATCACTTGAAAATAAAATTTAATAAGCTATCTCCATATAGAGATTTCAAACTCCAACTCATTGGTCACTGTGCAATTTAATATTGAACACTGTATTATACATTTGATTTGCACTCTCTCGTTGCGACTCGACTCTCTTCGATATTTAAGCTCAACCACTTTACAGCATGCTGCAAAGGTCCCAAATGGAGCCAATATAACACCAGAGCATTTTATATTTTTCTCTTGGACCCAAACACACAGCATGTGTATCTTCGTGTACGCTGTCTCTCTTTGTGCACAAACTCCAAAAGTGTGGAGCACGCAACTTAAAATGGTTTGCTCTTGTATGCTTGCCTGTCTCCGACTCTAACGAGAAATGTCGCCATAAGAAAAAAGACACACACACTCTTGCTTTAAAATGCATACAGTATTTTGAAAAATTATGTGTACTAAAGCACTACGTGGGAAACTTTATAAATTCTACTACTACTACTCTCTTGGTAAAAAAAAAACTTAAAAAAAAACAAGCGAAAGCAAGACCAATTTTATATGCTATATTATTTTAAGACAGAAAAATCTCCGCACTTTCGAATGCTACAATTTCTAAAATTATAAATTCATTTTTTTCACTTAGATCAAATAAATTTATCATTCTGCCAGATATAAAAAATACACTGAAAATGGAAATGATAAAATTCGATAACTCGAAATTATTTTGCTAAGTTATATAAAGAAAATTTTAAAAATTAAAACATTTTTAACTAAGGAAGATCCGAAAAAATGTTTCATTTAAAGTCAATTTCTTGAATACTGGGCGATATATCGAACAATTTTATGCTCATTTTGACGATTTCTATAAGAATCCGCCGTCAGATTCCAGGGAATCGTAGAATCTCCTGTAATTTTAACTTGAATTTTCGGTATGATTATATCGCTGCTTTTTTATATCGATATTCCATTTTTTCCGATATATCAACAATTCTAATTTCAGGATTCAATATAATTTCACTTGTATGCTGTACACATACTTCCGCATAACACTGTATATATATATATATATATATATATATATATATATATATATATATATATATCTGTGTGCACTTGGCTGCTTCCAAGTCTTCACCATACTTCTTTTTTCATCTCTCTTGCAACGCACATAAACCGCTTTTCTTTTTGGTTTTTATTATTTTTTTTTTATAAACTGCGAGATTTTTTTGTTTTTTGAGAGTATTATCATCAACATGTATAACAGTTGTTGTTGTTGCTATATACATACATACATACATATGTATCTCCATAGTCGGCAATTTGATTCCCACACAAATCTTCTTAACACCCGTTCGCTGCACTTCGCCCCTTACCCAAATGACCAAGAACAACAACAACAAACACACCTCGTTTAACAGTTGCGAAGTCGTTTTCTCGTACATTGGCTGACTGACTGACTGAGAGTGGAGCAAATAATGGAGCTACATATGATGTTGTTGTGTTTTTTTTTGTAATACAAACATGACTACTATTATTATTATTGCAGAGAGCAGCAAAAATCGTTTTGAATGAGTGAGTTATGTGCATAAGCAAGAGAGCGACAAAGAAAGAAAGTGCGCAACGGCACTGCTTTCTATTGATTTATATTAGTTTTGTGGCGCAATCTCAAACTACAACAACAACAATGACTACTTGTAGGTGTTGCGGAGGGCGAAGAACGGAGCGATATATTAATACATATGTATGTATGTATGTATATATTGTGAGATATGGCTTATTGTTGTTATAGTAAAATTTTTGTGCATTTATGTAAAAATGTAACCAGTGTTGCTGTTGATTTGTATAACATTTACTACATTTATACGAGTGCTGTTTGATAAGTCAGCGATTTTTTAAATGCAACACTTACACTTACTTTTAAATGCAACACTGCTCTTGTCAACTACCATCTGTTAATAGACTACAGACAAATTTTAAATTCATTAATGAAGTATGTGTTGGACAGCCATTGAGCGCAGACATGAAATGCAACCAGAAAGACAGAAATCCGAAGGTTGTCGCACCAGAGAAAAACAACTGTTAAATCTACTGCTTGGTCGCTAATGTGCTGCAATGGATTCAACTTTTATCCACGTTCATGAACCGGCTCATAAATTTGAGCTCAATTTCGTCAGCGACCTCTTTCTGTCGACCACGTCTGTCTACCTTTCATGGCAGTCATACTACACTCAAATCAATATAATTTGAAATTCAAAAAGTCACTGACTTATCAAATTGCCCTCGTAAGATGGTACTTCTTTACGCTTTAACGACACGCGCTAAGTTGCATAGTCAAAGAAAAAAAAATATTTACCGACACGTGTGCACGCGCCATGTTAATTGCATAAGCAGATGCAGTATTCTTCATAGATGCGAACGTGCATCTCTGCAGATGTATTTCTTCAAAGTCATCATATAATACATATAAGAAAAAGATGAAGAAACTCAATTTCCTGTTTCAACCGCAGCAGCACTAATACATAACAGCTGTCAACCCCCGAAAAACAGTATGACAGATGTTATTATAGCGGTTACTCTATACGGCGAATGTACTACATTGAAAGCAGAAAAGGATAAACAAAACAAAAAAGTTGAACAGTAGGATTCCGGGCTCTGTCCGACGCACGAGCAGCAGTAGCAGCAGTAGCAGCAGCGACGGCAGCGTGTGTGCATAAAGAAAAGCGATTAGAGTGAAAATTCAATTTTCATCTTTTATTTATTTATTTATTTTTTTTTTTGTTAATGAAAATGAGCTACACAAACTATGAAGTCTATTCTTTAAGCGGCTTAGACGATTTTGCAGAGATAATCAAATTGGAATTATTAGAGGAAGAGTGGTTTTGCTGCGATAAAAGGACATACTAAATTTCAGCACGTGTCAAAGCAGCTGTAAAACTGCTTTCCATAACTGAGTGGTTTAGCGAATCTCAAAACATTTTATAGATGATTATTTGGAATTAATAAAATCTACAATTTAATAATACAGATCTGCCGAGTAGAAGTAGTCGAGTTGACTTACTTAGATTTTGATTCTCGAATATTTTCATATTAAATAAGTAAAAGTATATTTCAGCATTCCTGTCCATTACATTTCGATTAAGTATCCTTCAATTATACATATATAAAAAACTGAGTGATTACGCACTGAATACTGTGTTATATTTCTACGAAATGGAGGGGGTGTAGGGGTAGATTGTTGCCCATAGGTCACTACAACTAAAGCCCAGATTTGCTAAAGAAAATGTTTCCGCTATAGAAGTCAGTGTTGAAGTCGACCAAAAATGTATTCGTTTCTCGCCGTTCCGCAGAACTCGGCTTATCTCCCATTATAACTTGGCGAATTTTGGGATTGAATTTGGGCTTGTATCCATAAAAGACGTTGTTGGCACAAGAACTAAATCTAACAATAATCTAGGAAATCAGTTTTATTTTACTTTTCCAAATAGAGTTTCGGAGAAGGCTATGTTCTCTTGTGGGAATTTTTACAACGAAAACTAAGTTTGTAAAACAGTTCACATCATCGCGAATGAAAATGAGAGATTACTTTCAAATATTGGAATTTTTCTATGGAGGCAAACAGAGAGGTGCCATTAGTTTTCCAACAGGATGACGTTTTTATGTATAACGCATTTATGTATGCAATGAAACAAAGCAATATTTGATTGATGTAGTAATCGAACAGCTCTCCGGATTTAAATTAAATGGTGAATTTATGGAGCATATTAGTGAGAAATAATATTAGTTAAATAATCGTCAATTTGACAGCACTGAGAGCAGCTAAAGACTGCAATTTTTCGTAGTATCATTTTGAAAAAAAAGAAAAAAAAAACTGATAATTTTGAAACCAACGGTGTTTTTACCTAACTTGTTTTATAACGTTTATCATGATTTTATAGGGGGTCTTCAACTTACTAGCTTACTTTTTTTAAATCTCCTTTTTTATGACATTCGAAGGTTACAAAAAATAATTTGAACATGCGGGAAAGACATTTTTATCAAAGTTGCTAAATTTCCGGATTTCTCTTGACTCAGATCTAAGTTATCTGCAGTTCAAGGAAATTGGCTAACTATGTTCAAACTACAAGTTTCTCGCCTATGCTTCAAATAGTGTCGATGGTTTTTAGGATAAACTTCATGTAAAAATGTAGTATATAATATGTGTAGTGTTGTAAAGTAGAATAATTGTACTCAAAATCTAAACATGGCTAAGACTGAATCTCGATAATATGAATGTTTTCCATCGTTCCTAGATGGGCCGACTGAATATAAAAACGCTAAAACTATAACTGTAGTAAACTTAAAATTAATTCAACTCTAATTTAAAACACTTAAAAAAAAAGAAGTTAAACTTCTCCAAAATAGCCAAACGTTTAAGAACTTCTTTGTAGCGTAAAATTCTGCATAAACTATTAACAGTTTATGTTTTCATTTAAACTTGTAGAGTTATAGTACCAAAACGAACCTGTTTCTGAAGCTTCAAGGCAATAATGATCCGATCCAATGATCTCCAAGCTTAACTTTTTTCTTCTTCTTCTTCCTCTTCTTCTGCTGCTTTGCTTTCAATTCACGTTTTTAAAGTTGGCTGCTTTTTCTTTTTTTCTTCTTCTTTTTTTTTGGTGTTTTGCTTTTGTTTTTACACGCTTTTATTGCTGGTTTTCTTTTTCCTCGTTATTTTTTTTTTTCTTTATTGACTCGACTCGAATTTAAATTGTGTAGAGCAAACAATTAAATAAACACACAGATACACAAATTATACACGTACATACGTTAATATAAACAATTATTTATTTTTTTTTATTTCCAACGAAATTCGAGGTATTTGTTTTTCGCCTTTTTATCGTCGTCGTCGTCTGTCTATGCTAGAAATTTATTTATTTAGTTGTACAATGCGATAAAGAGAGAGGGAGAGAGAGAGAGGGAATAAACAGCTACTGATCTCAAGCTGTTTATCCCCTCTATATTTTTTTTTACAGGTTTCATTTTCCGACAGGGTTTAAACATTGCTCAGATCTGAAGTTTCGTCATTTTATTATAGACAACAACCAGAACAAGGCTTGCAGCTTTTTCTTACCAAGTATACTTTAAGTAATAAGGGACTGTGTTTAAGTATTACGTAACGCAATTTTGTGCAGAAAAGTACATTTATCTATAAAGTACAAAAACACATAAACAATGGAGACAATAAGAAAAAATAGCAATTCAAATTTTAAAATCCAATCTGATTCAATTTATTTGTTATTGGTCCGTGAAAAATCCTTGTCTTTATGACGGGGTAGCCAGAAACCTTTTTTCTTGAAAATTTAGACTCGTCTTCAATTTCCTCTTTATTAATTCGACGTTTTGTTCGAAAAAGTTCTCTAGTTCCATGAATTCTACGCTCCACGGCGTGAGCGTTTTTTTACGCTTGTAACTTTTATGTATTTCACTGAATCTTGCCTACTCCCGCAGTGTAACACTTCGTAAAAGATCAAGAATTTGAAGATAAAATTGTGCAGTAATCCTGTAAATTGTACAAGTCTCCTTATATAAACTATAGATTAAATTCTTTACTGTGCCGATATGGACATTTGCGGCATATTTTATTAGAATTGATGAAAATTTTGAACTAATTACAAAAACAACAGAATATTAATACAAAAACAACAATTCAATCTTAATACTAGTTATCTGAATGGAGAATAAAAAAGTATAACTAACCAAATTTGAAGACTCTATAACTTATAGTCTCCGATATCTGTTCATTCAGATGGTCGAACGGACGAACATGTCTAAATAGACTGATCAAGAATATATATACTTTATGGAATCTGCCACGCCTTCTTCTGCATGTTACATATATTTGCACAAACTGAATATACTCAGCATTTTAATTCAAAGTTCTACACCTGTAAAAAAACATGCTTTTCAACGAGACGAGAGAGATAGAGTTAGAGAGGAGAGAATAAAGAGCGGGGAAAACAGCTTAAGATCATATAATAAAATGTCGCTCAATTGTTGTTTTTTTTTTTCTTTTTTTTATTTTCACGCTTTAATTTCGGTTTTTTGTAACTTTTTTATGAGCTTTCTTTAACTTACATGTTTTTACGTTTTATAGCACATTAACACGAAACACATAAAACAAGATTAATTTCAGTTAAATGAAGAGCGACAAAAAAAAAACGAGATTAATCTTATTTATTTCAAAAAGTCGTTTTTTGTTTGCATAAAACACAAAACCAACAACAACAAAAATAATGGCAGCCAGCGCCAGCGCAACACTCGACGTTGCTTGCTATCTCACTCTAACATATTAACACTACTGCAATGTTGACGAGTTGCATTTTTTTATTTATTTATGCATTTCTTTTTTTTTGTTTTTTAATGTTGCACTGCAATTTATATTAATGTTTATTTTCAATTTCACTAATATTAGTTTTTCATCTTTAATTCTTTACTTTATTTAACTCTTTGATTAGCGTGCGAACGCTTTGTTTATCTGCATTTTTTTTTATTCTTCGTTTGCGCACCATCCGCGCGCATTAAGTTTTTTTTTCTTGTTATTATACGTCTTTCATTTTATTAGACACTTTTTGTTTATATAAATTATTTAATTAGAGTGTGCTTTGTTTTTTACTTTTCACTTAAGCTGCAACACCAAAAATTCTTCCGAAACAATTAAATTTTTGATAAATTATACCGACGGCACATACGCTACATCCTCCCTCAAGCGCAGACAGAATGCTACAAAAACAAAGAAAAAACTAAACAACTGTTATCGTTGATTCTACACCGCTTGTTATCGAAATTCGATTACTTTAAACCGTTTGGTATGGAATTTCGTACGATTATTGTTGTGCACGATATAAATTTATGCTTATATCGATACTTTTGTATTTCTGGCAAGATAATGATTCTGAAGCGCCACGATCAGATCGACAGATTCTTGTAGAACTCGTCAAAATAAGTCGAAGAATATGAAAAACATGAGCTTCGATCTCGAGATAATGAATTTTAAAGATATATCTCGAAAACAAAATAAGCTAGATATTGAAACATTAAATAGATATCGAAAAATATTAATCCGATTTTTCGTCTGATTTTGTCGAGCTCTATAAGAATCCGTTGTCAGATCGTAGCGTTCCGTAAATCTTAGAATTTATTTATTGTATTTGCTTTGCGATATTCTTGAGTTTTGTATTTAATTATTAATCATGTATATATTAACACAGTTAAACAAAAATTCAAAAACAATATAGCTTTTTGCGTGTGAAACTATAGAAAACGGCAGTTGCTTTTAAGAGTCTTTTTCTCACGACTAGTCGTGCTATTTCTGACAGTCGAAATTTATTTATTTATTAGCTTATGAACATATTAGTTTTCCAGAATATTGTTTTCGATAGCTCAATAGAGATATCTTTAATGTTTTTTTTTTTATGAAAATATTTTGTATTTCATTGAAATTTTGTTCCAGTTGTATAAATTGCTTGTCGTTTTCTCCAGCTATTAAACTTATTAAATTGTTACGTAACTATTTTTTCCATGTTTCCCCCTCCCTCCCTTTTGTAATACTTTCTAACAGATTTGTTTGTTACGAAACTTTCACAATGGGCTACTATTGATAAAAAAAAACGGGTGGTTATGCCAGTTCTAAATATTTCTGTAATTTTTGATTGTGATGTTACATTCAGTAAAAATGGAAAAAAATACCGCAGTCATAAATTTGTAAACTAGTGTTATATCATATACCTATGTTTAAGCATTTATGTAAGTATAGTAAAATTCAATATATCGTATAGCACGAGGTGCTTGCTTCCAGGGCAGTCGAGCGATCTATCTAGAAATCTAGAAATTACGAGTCTGTATTTCTACATGCCGTGGCACAGCTGTGCACTCGAATAAATTGGGATGCCATTTATCACGGGCACCTAAAGAAGCCCGTAATTTATCCCGTTTATCTCCCCTCTCGATGAGCCCTAAATTTAAATGAGCTATAAATGTAACTGTACGAAATAATGTGCGTTCGAAATGTTATCAATAAATGTACTTTGTATACGTTTTGCTTTCTATTTATACATGTTTAAATTTAATTCGATTATTTATTAATAGCTTTATTTATTTCTGCTACTTCTGCGAAATATCTGCTGGGTTTTCAATTTTTTTTTTTTTACTATATATTTATATAAATATTTCTGGAAATATCTTAAACTAACTTGTATTATACTAATCGAATGTTGTTAGTATCGTTATATCTCTAAAGACAAGAAACACACTATTAAATACCATAATTTTGTATTTACTTAAAATGCACAACAGATGTCGCCAGTGTGCGAACTCCAATCAGAAAAGTGCTTTCGTGTCAACGCAGTCGCAATTGTTAAAGAAAGAAAGAAAGAACAAAACTTGGTGCGTATTATTTTAATTTATATATATATATATAGATTTTTCTTTATATTTTTTTATAATGTGCAAAATGTTTACAGTAAACTAACAAATAAAAATGGCCGATGAGCAACCCAATTTAGTCGCTGGACATCCACCAGCAGGTAAATATATACAAAATACAATGTAATGCGTGAAAGAGAGGGGTGACTGTTTTTGTATTTATTTTTCTCAAACAAAAACAAAACGGTGCATTAAAAGCAACAACAACAACAAAATAAAAAAAAACCGGCAAACGAAAATGCAATATAAACTGCGCATTAACCAAAAAAAAAAAAATTGAAAAAATTGCACATTTCGGCTAATTAATTGTTTTTTTTTATATATATGAACATATATGTATATACATATGTACATATGTATGTACATATATGTACATATGTATATAAAAAAAAAAATTTTGAAGGGCATGTGACGCATAGTTTGAAATAAAAAGAAAACAATTCAATTTTTGAATCTGAGTTTTTGAATTGCCTTCATTATCAGCCCCCACCGCCGTAGAAGATAAGCGCGTTTGCTGTTTGTTGCTCATGGAGAATGGTCATGGTTGTTGTGATGGTGGTCGTGTTTTGTGGAGGGGGTGAGGGGGATGCAGGAGAAGGTGCAGAGTGTTTTAAAGATTGGTGATACTGCTTCTCTGTGTTAAAATAATATGCATACATGTAGATAATATTTGATTCGAGGCTCCTCCTCCTTTTACCATACCCTACCTTGTAGCGCTAAAGGTATATGTACTAAGTTTTTGATTATGTAGGGTATTCTTCAATTTCCGGGGCACTACGATCTGACAACGGATTCTTACAGAACTCGTCAATTATTCGGTTTTAAATTAAATAATTGTACATTTTTTCGACATCTCCCTTAGTTTCCGATTTTTTTCAGTGCCCCTACTATACCATTTTCAGTGTATTTTCTTTAAAAATCCATTTTGTTTTTTTTTTTTAATTTAATTAAGCGTTGAATCCATACAATCCCAAAATGGTATCTTAACAACACGAGTATAAAAAAATAAAGAACAAAATAGTTTTTTGCTATTTTGTTCTTTATGCTAAACGCAAGAGGACTTAAAAATGTACCATATTAGGGGGGGGGGGTCGAACATTATATTCGACCAATCGTTTTGGCAAAACCTAATCTCTTCAATCGACTTAAAGGCCTGGCAGGGAGTAAGCGTCTCGCAAGCATACTGCGATGTCTAATCAGTCTATCACTGTATATGCTAGTGTGCCTTCCAATCTGCTCCTCCACTGTATGCAGATTCAGGTCACTATGAAGGGGGTGGAGTCTCTTACATACCAGGGACAGTCCGTAATTCGTTGCATAGATCGATTCTGTAATACCTGTATTCGTTTTTAATCTGATTTAGTAGCTATCCCCCAAATTTGCACACCGTAGAGCCAAATCGGGGCAACACAGTGCTACATAGACTGCTCTTTTGGCTTTAAGTGACATAGTGCTTCTACGGCCACCGCAATTGTTGCATTCAAGTGGGGGCCAAAAGTTATGCGCTTGTCAAGGAGGATGCCAAATACATCTGCTGCCTCAGTGGGGCATTTGGAGCTGTAGAGCAGTGCAGTATCGTCCGCGTATGTAGCAAGAAGAGCCTTCCTGTGAACCTCCATATGGTGCTCGTTAGGCAGCGAAGATTTGCAGTATATATTGAGTAGAGCAACTAGCCAAGGACGCTGCCATGTGGAACTCCGGCTCTCATAAGGCAAGGAGTCGAATAAGTGTTCCTGACCCTGACCCTGACCATGAACTGACGTCCTTCTAAGTATGATCGTAGGACACCGTAGCAAGGTGCTGGGCACAACTTTTTAATTTTGCTCAGTAGACCGGCATGCCAAACTCTATCGAATGCTTGCTGCATATCAATGAAGACTGCATTGCAGGATTCTAGGTCATCAGAGGCCTGTAGGATGTGCTTTAGAAACCGAATAAGATTTGAACAGTACCGTCATTGAACCGAATGCATGAATTTTTATAGACTTCACACAAAGTGTTAATAGTTTTATAATTTAGTCACAATGTTCGATCTAGTCATATCCATCTGTCTGTCTGCCTGACTGTGAGTTTGTCAGAGCCTTTTTCCGGACACTTTTCATAACCACAAAACAACGCAAGTATGAAAATTGCAGCGATTCAACAATTAGATTATATAGCTCCTATTCGGTTAAAACTTAGTAGTACTTATAATTCACAAATAGTTTTTACATATTCTTTATTTAATGCACGGCAGAATATACTATCTATTATATATAAGCAATAATACAAATAAGTCTGAATATATGCTTTTTTTTTGGTGCAATTCAAAAGCATTTCGCCTTTTTTTTCGTGTCTTTCAGGTCTTTTGTTGCTTCTGAAGTTCAGTCGGAGGCACGAACCATGAAAAATACGGGGCCGTCCACAACTAGTTTGACACAGTCTTTTGAACCGAACTAGTTTTGCATTAGATTTTAACAGAACTGTGTATTTACTACCATATAAAATTGATTCAAAAGCAATTACTTTCTCCATTCAATCGAAAAAAGTAACTTCTTTGAAAAAATAACATTTTGTTATTGTAGATTATTATTTTTAACCATTTGTTTTTAGGTACTTTATGCGTATGATAACATCCAAAGCGAATTCAGGCTCTCACTCAAGTTATAAGAATATTATACAGCGAAATTTTTATGAGCAATAGGTGTGCATGGGGATCTTCTATCTACTACTATCAGAATATAGGAACTGCCTCTCATGCACAAATAAAAAAATAACAATTATTTTACGATTTAAATTCAATATCTCATAACATCTTCCGTTTTTGCAGTCAAAGCCGGTGGTATGCGTATTGTGCAACACAAGGTGCCCAACGCTGAGCGTGCACCCAAGGATGCTGAAGATTGCACAGGATTGACAGTGAGTAACAATTGCATATAGTACATTTTCTGAAGAATTAACTAATCTATTCATTGCTTTCCATACACGTGCAGCAACCCATTGCCGTCAACGCTGCCTCTGTTAGTGGTGCGCCTGTCAAAGGCAACAGCGATTATACGCCACAAGCTGCGCAGGTGGCACACAATCCCAAACCGCCAGCGTCAGTGCCCAACAAGCCGCAGGCACACATACAACAGCCACGCAAACAGTGAACTGTCGCATAGAGTATACACTGTCTGCCGAACGAATCAGAGACCAACAACAATTTGCATTCCTTGCTGCTAAACGTATTTACTTGTAATGCTTACATAAATACATATATATATATATATATATATATATATATATATATATATATATATACATATACCATACGAGTACCTATATATATATATATATTATATATGTTATCATGTCTACTACACTGTACTACTCAGCTTAATAATTTTCTTATTGTAAACAATTATTAAAACATTTTTTTTTTCGGTTGAATTTTACTCTTTGTATACTAATGAATTACTATTCGCAAGTTAAGTGCATTTTTTTTATATAAATTGTTAAACAATTTTTGCTAATTAATACTTTTTCATATGCTTAGAAAGTTAGAAAGAGAAATTAAAATAAAAGTTGTAATATTTTTCAAGTTATACTATATGAACTAATTATTTTGGTAAGCGTATGCCAAGTTTATTGAAAGTTTAACATAAGGAACAGAAGTGTTTGTGGCGGTATTCTTTAGCCTAAATAAATTCTTCTATCTTCTTCAGTCAGCAAGACTGCTATTATGTAGACTGTCCGGCGGCTTCTATTGGAAATTAACAACAGAAATCATGAAGTTGCAAACTTCTCCGGTAGCCAAGCTGCTAAGGGAACTTTGTCAAAAGGCCACTGATCATAAGAAACTTGAAATGCTTCGTCTCACCCTAGGCAAGGCTATGCAAAACATTTGATATAACAAGATATTCTTAACCCAATTAATACTTTATAAAGTGGGATCTACAACCACTATTAAAAACTGTAGCAAAATACAGTCTTGCAGCAGAACAAGACTTACCCCGTCTGCAGTAAATTGAGACTAGAATTTTACGATCTGCTAAGAAAAAGCAGTCCGATATCTATTTTTCTTTTGATTAAACCTTATACACTTGGTGTAAACAAATATATATAGTTTGTCTAAACGTACAATATATAACAGCCAAAATTTGGCGTGGTAGAACCTATAAAATATATACGAGGCATATCCAGAAAGTAAGTGTACTGAATTTTTGTAGGTTTTAAATTTTTTTATTTTACAAAAAAATTACGTGATACTTTAGTACATAATGTAAGCTATTTTTGGACATAGTCACCATTCCTCTTTATGCAGGTAGTGAAGCGGGGCATCAATTGTTTGCTGCCTTCCTCGAAGTAGTTTCCCGGCCACCATTTGGTGGGACCCAACTCGCAGACAGTTTCCGACATCCGAGGGTTTCTGTGATTGTTTAGTGTAGTAGAGATCTGGAGATTTGCGGAAACATCGCAGAAAGTTCATCCACAGTCAATCTGCGAACATCAAGGAGCGCATTTTCGATTTTTTCCACAATTTCGTCAGTCATAATTGAAGGTCTTCCGCTCCTCTGATCATCATGCACAGACGTGCGACCGTTTTTAAACTCGTGACGCTACTTTTACACACTTGTACGATTCATAGCTTTATCACCATATGCAGTTTTCACCTCATTATAAATCTCAAACGGAGGTTTTCCCTTCCAAACGAGAGAACGGATGACGCCGCGTATTTCGCACTTGGCGGGAGACTGCATTGACATTGTTCACGAAACGTGTTGTAGCGTCGACAGTTCTCAACGTACTGACCTCGAACCGGTCTCGTTGCAAAGGGGAGAGGTCAGGCTACACTGCAGTGTTGCTAACATGACGAAAATAAAATCCCTCCGGCCGTGAGAGCCTCAGTACACTTACTTTCTGGATATGTCTCGTACGTACGTGTGAAAACGTATTCTTCATCAACATTAAAATTCGAGCCGACGTTTATGTGTCCGTCTCTTCAACCGTCCCTATGAACGTGGAGAACTCGAAGTCTATAACACATAAAGCGTTAAAATTTGTATATCTAGACTCTCCTATTCCTACTTCAAAGTGTATAAAATGAACGTCCCAACAGCACTGTAAGTAGTAGCCTTCATACAAAGCAGCCAGCCATTTTTTAAACAATGTAAGAGATTTTTTTTTAATTTTGCTAGTTATTTAGTCGTTTAGCATGTCCCCAGAGCTTTGAAAAGAAGCAGTATAACTCTTCTAGCTTCTTGGATGTTCAGCAAGCATTTGGACGTAACTGGCATGAAGGTTTGCTCTACAAGCTTGTCTCCCCACAGCGATTCATTTTCTCCTGCTTAGGATGTACTTGCTTTGCCGCCACTTTATGGCCGAAGTTCGAGTTGATCGATCGAACATTTGCTGTATAGAATTGTGTGTAGCATAGGGAAGTGTCCTTGAATGTGTCATGTGCACACTGTGAACTGCAGATTTGGCGGCTCCACTCATTCCCTACACAATGCTCACTAACTATGCAGATGGCCATTTTCGTAGTCATCCATTGCAAGACAGCGGGAATCTCGCAAGAGTTCCTGAATGGCTTCATTGGCATGTGGACATTAATAGCAGGTAAATCGTGTTGCCTATCTGAATATGCAACAAGATCTGCACAACAATGGCTATAACGGATGTCATAAATTTCTCGTCAATCCTACCGTAGGAAACTGAAGCGGATTCATCTCAGTTACCTGTGGCATAGCTAGTTTATTCTCTTTAAAAATGAATTAGTCTAACTATTTGTTACTATTGACTTTACGTCAATCTCTCCTGTCCTATTAAGTTAGCTAATAAAATTTTTCGAGGTTAGGTTTACTGAGTAAGAACCTTACACAACTAATCGCTTGGTGGCGTCTTGTGTAAGATTGATAAATCTTGCATTTGAAAGCCAACGAAAAGATTTACAAGGAGGCACCTTACCACAATTAGATTTACGTCCTGGTCGAAATCAGTATAGCTGGTATAAAATCAATAACAATATGGGAGACAGGTGTGTATCTTGTAAACTGTTCCCCAAGTTATTCGCCATTCAAAAGCGAAAAGAAAGTGTCACCTGTGACGAAAAAATGATTTATTTCGGCAATCGTGTACCCATTTGCGCTCACGGCGTGCGCTCCAAATTCCTGCCGAAGAGAATCATACATATAAAGAAGGCAATCTTCTGTGAAGTATACCATGAATCTATACATAAGAAATTATCAATTAAAACCGTAGTTTGCATGAAAAGCATCCAAGATACATATGTGAGGAAGCATATTTATCAGATAAATATAAATATGTTTAAGCAATAAAATACATATCATAGAAGTACTAGTTTCACTCGGTTTTTATTTTAAAATTGCACATAATTCATTCAAATCTCTTGCACAGCTTGCAGCAGCCAAGCACGTTGTTCCGCTATCGAAGTATAAACGCCCGGATAGTCGTTGTAGGCGCAACCAAATCCCCAGGAGACAACACCAACCAGTAAACTATCGGAGACCAATGGACCACCTGCATCAAATTTGCATGCATCCTTACCCGTAGCTGCAGCGCATATCATATCTTTAGTTATAAGATCACCATAAGCATATTTCGACGAAGCGCACTCCGCATTGCTGATGATATGCAGCTCAGCGTATTGCAATGTCTGGGACATCTCATTGTTGCCGTACTCACGTACACCCCAACCGCTGACCACAGCTGCTGCACCATTCGCTGGATTTGTGGTTGCCAACGCAATTGGTTTAATACCAAATCCATAGGTAAGTGGTGTGCTCAGACGCAATACTGCAATATCATTGACCAGCGTTATATGATTAAAACCTTGGTGTATTTTATAGGCAGACACCTGCACCAGGCTGCCGCCTTTATTGTAGTAGGTTGAACCCGCGCGTACTTTTAACAAATTAACACTGGCATTTTGCAAACAGTTTGCTGTGGTTACAATGATTGACTCGGCATAGATGCTACCACCGCAGATGTGTGTGGCACTACGTTGCACTGAAACTTGCCATGGAAAGTTGTTGATTAAAGTTTCGTCCCCACCGACTATATGCGCATCCAATTGGCGTTCTACAGCCGATACAGCCAGACAGAAACTGACGAGGAATGCTAATATAACTGCGCTGCGGTGAAGTTTTTCCATTTGAATGCTGCGTAAGGTTTTAAATTGGCGTTTTTATGTGTTGCGTCAGTCGCCTACTTAAGTTTTTCCTCTTTTAGAGAGTGAAGTTATAGTAAATATTTGACCAAAAATATCTATCGTATCTCTTTATTGGTTATTTGTGTTGACGCGGACTAACTTGAAGTGGTAAGAAATTAATTAATATTATATCATATCAATAATATTGTGTGTTTTTGATAAGTTTGACTATTTTGGTATACATGCAGTGAAGGCTCTATCTATTAACGTCTTTGAAATTTCGATGTTCAGTAAGGCGGACCGATAAACAAGGAAAAAAAAACGCTGGCATATTGCGCATAGAATATTTCAACTTGAATATTGGTTGTAAGCTGGACATTATTGCAGTATGCACGTGTCTTCATAACTCCAAACAGGTCTGTTCAGATCTGTACTCCTGTGCAACCAAACGTCTCCTTTGCGACTCCCATTGAATCGTTAGATATATTAAGTTTATATGTAGTTAAAACTCAATAATTACTTAATGAAAGAGTCAATCAGCTATTTATATTCAGAAAGCTGAGCGAATTATGGTTCAATATTCCGTTTAAACAGTTAGGGTGACCAGATCCAACAGAACCTGATAAATATGAGACCACCCATAAAGGGGGTACTACTTTGTAGTAAAAAGAATTATCGAAATTGGTCTACGTTGTGAATAATTGTCGCAGAATATATCTTAAAAAAATAAAGTTTCCGACGAATTGAGAACCAACTACTTTTTTGAAGCTTGTTTAAAGTAAAAATTATAGCTTTCAAGTTACTACTTTATAAATTTAACTAAAATACACTTTATACATAATGTGTAAAGAGTATTAAATCCGAAACCATAGTAACTACATAAACAGCTGTCAATAAACAAAAAATCTCAACAAACAAACTAAAATATTTTCACAAAACGATAGAAGCAATAATTTTCGATTATGTTTTCGTCATCCAATAAAGATTTATTTAAAGTAACACCCGAGGAGCTGATGCGTCTGACTGATGAGTGTCAGGAACGTGTACGCGAAGGAGAGCTCTATCATCTGCGAAATGATGCAAAGCTGCGAGCCTGTCATACTACCAAGAGCTATGATGAATGGAAGTAGGTGTACAATCATTGCTTGAAGGTCATGAGTATATATAATAATATAATTTAATTTCAATTTCAGAGATATAGTCGATGCCGCACACTTGCGTCCCATTTCTCAGAAGGATAAGAAAAATGCTAACACCAAGTCAAGACTCTGGAATTCAGCAGCACGCGAGCAATAGATATTATAGATGATTGCTGGTAGTGCTTTCAATTTTTGGAATTTCCTTATTATTACTAAATTAAAAAATATTGGTTTGTGACTTGTTTGAACATGACAGAAAATTTTTGTGTTGCGGCAAAAAAAATAATTACATAGTATTCACCGTACTGAAACCACAATTGTTCGGATTCTAAATATCTCACTTCATTTATACCGGAAGTGTCTTTATTATTGTGTTTACAATATATTCTGTTAAAATCTTCAATTTAAACTTCCTCGGCAGCTTGCTCAATCCAACGACGATAGTAAGCTACATCAGCATAAACTCCAGGAAAATCTGCAACACCGCAGTCAATTCCGAACGATACTACACCGATTAGTTTATCATCCACGGTCAGCGGTCCACCGGAATCACCCTGACAAGAATCTTTACCGCCACCGACCACTCCTGCACAAATCATACCATCCATGATTCTGCTACCATACTTATACTTCTTACTGGCACATACACTTCGTTCGATAATGTGAACATTTACGGCACGTAACTCTAATGATGAAGCACCATTATATTTGAGAGCACCCCAGCCGGTTACAACAGCAACATCGTTATGCTTGGACTCATGCTCGGCTAGCGGTATGCTATGGATTGCATCGTTGAATTCGATTTCCGGAAATACGCGCAACACTGCAATATCATTCTCTGCTGTTACCCAATTGAAGTTTTCATGTACCTTTGTTGCAACTATATTATATACACTGCCACTTGAATTTGAAAAAGATGTTCCGGCATAAACTTTCCAATTTTTCGTATTTGTGCCCACACAGTGTGCAGCGGTGATAATAATGCTCGGTGAATAGATTGAACCGCCACAACTATGCCTTCTATTGTTTATCGAAACCTGCCATGGATGTAATTTGATGTCAGTGACATAACCACCAACAATGCGTGACCAAGGAATACTTGGAACTGGTATGTTGGCGCACAGACCGCTACCAATGAAGAATAATGATATTAGAAGTATTTTTGCCTTGAACATGGTTCAAAATTGCACTGAAATACCAAGTTCTTTGTGTTAGGCGTTATAAATAGCTTATGAACAACAACCAACTTCATTAAGTAGATCATAAACTGTGTAAATTATGTGACACAATTTAGATAGGGCACACTCTACTACGAGTATGAATATATCAGTTGCTGAAAATATATTTAAATTAACAATCAGCTGTTGTGTGTACTAAATATAGCACAATTTAATTATACAAGGGTATCACATAAATCGCTTTCGTCTAAATTTAGTTAGTTAGGAGCAGAAGTGTTTTACTCGATGTGAGAAAAACAAACTAAACTAGATCACTTGAAATGTGCAGTTTCACTGTCATCTCCTTGGTCTAATTAAGATACTAGATTAATACTAGATACTAGAAAAAATGACAAATTTTCTGAATTTGCGGAAAATTTTGAAACTTTCTCGAAAGTTTGGGAACTGTATTTCCTTACAATAAAATAATAATATACGGAGCCAACACTAAGTTCAGAACTGTTGATTCTATTTTTGCATATTTCAGGGGTAATTAAATTTAATAACTGAAGAAGAAACGATGTATCCGGACATTTCTTGTTGTAAAAACTCAAAAACTAAGAAATTTAAAGAAAGTTTTAAATCTGCTTATTTCAATGATATTCTTAGAAATATTTATGAAAATCTTTATTCAATTCCAATAAATGTGTTAAAACAATTTAAATAGAATTGGCAGCATTTCTCACCCAGGAACGAAGCTCAGCAACATCAGCATAGACACCCGGATAGTTAGTGTAAGCACATCCATAACCCCAGGAAACAATACCGACAAGCAAGTCACCGGAAACCAATGGGCCACCGGAGTCACCTTGGCAGGCATCCTTACCGACAGCAGCAGCACAGATCATAGTACTCTTGATCTCGCTACCATAGCCGTATGTGTTCGAGGCACACTCCGCACGGCTGATAATGTTAACACTCACGTACTGCAGCTGAGTTGGTAGACTGGTTGATCCGTATCTGGTGGTACCCCAACCAGTAACGATAGCAGCAGCACCATTAGCAGGTTGACTGCTGGCCAAAGTAATATTTCTTATATTAGAGCTAAAATACAGCGAGTACATGAGACGAATAACGGCAATATCGTTGACCATGGTGGTGGGATTATAGTCTTCGTGATTACTGAATGAGAAAACCTGTGCCAAATAACCACCAGAATTCCAGTCTGAAGAACCAGCACGTACTTTCAAACTGGAAGCGGACACATCTTGAAGGCAGTGAGCAGCGGTAATAATGATAATAGAGTTGTAGATGGAACCACCGCAGGAATGGCCACCATTACGTTGTACCGAAACCTGATATGGATTGTTAGCAATGGTCGTTGTAGTACCACCGACAATACGTCCATCCATCTGAGGCAGCATGCCCTCGGGTATGGCTGCGCCCAAAGCGCACGCTGCTATAGCTGACAATAGTAGGGCGAACTTGAACATAACGAATATGATAGATACTAACTTCTGTATTAGTATGCGGTTGCGCTTTTATACTCTATTTTAACTAGTGATAAGATTTGTTGGTTTTCGAAGGAAACACATAATCAATACGATCTAACTATTCTAGTTAATTTTGCGAACGAACCACAGAATTTATCGCCACTTAGTTGAACGATACTTTCTCCATAAAATATAGAGTTAATTTGCTTTGATGGAGACACTTCGAAACTATTTTAACATAATCATGAGATATGGGATATGAGTAGCTACTATCATGAATCTAATGAGGACGAAGATAAAAATCTTCGTCATCATTAGATTCATGATAGTAGCTACTCATATCCCATATCTCATGAATAATGAAGTAAAATTCACCAAGAACCACCAAAAATTTACACTTCTTATCAAAGTCGTTTTTTTTTTTGCCATATTCCACGAAATCAATTGGGACTTACATAGTATAGATAGTATATGGTACCACTTAACTATAAATTGGTTATAATTTATAGTTAAGAGAGATAGCGCATAAACAATTATAGCCGGAATATGCCAAAAAAAAAAAAAGACGGCTAGGAGTTTTAACAGCATGACAACGCTCGGCCACATGTTGCAAGATTCGTCAAGGAAACGTTGAAGGCGTTGAATTGGGATGTGCTACCTCATCCATCTTATAGCCCAGACATAGCCTCTTCTGACTACCACTTGTTCAGATCGATGATCCACGCTCTGGCTGAGCAGCGCTTAACTTCTTACGAGTATATACAAAAAATGGGTCGATTCGTGGATAGCCGCAAAAGACGAGCCGTTCTTCCGACGCGGAAATCATATGGTGCCAAAAAGATTAAACAATGTTGTAGCTAAATATGGACAATACTTTGAATAATATATTCGTAACCATTTTTGCACAATAAACAACAAAAAAAAAGGTCATTATTAATTCAAGGACCCACTAACTGTAGCTGATTTTGATATTAATCTACACATATATAAATTGTAGTTGTATTCCGTTCATGTCTGTATGTTACCTCAAATCTTAGAAACTACCGACAGAATTTTCAATTTGTTTTCATAAATAGATAGACAGGTATCCGAGCAATGTTTAGGTATAGGTACATATTTATTAGACGCTACCACACCCGCTTTATAAGGGAAAAACCAAAAACCGTTACATCTCAGGGACTAATTGACGCAGATGGATGAGAATTGGTACATATGTAAAGGGCAATGGAACAAATAAGATAAACTGGAATCATAGGCGGTGTCACGCTCCCTACCAATTTAAGAGTATAACAAAATTTGTATCTCACAAACTATATATTGTATCTCACTATGTATTGTATCTCACAAACTATATTTTGTATCTCACTATGTATTGTATCTCAGAAACTATGTAATGCAGCTTGATGAAATCTTGCAAAGGGTACCGGTATTTGTTATATATCAGCAACTATTCCGAGCAGATGGGTGTGATTTCGTACATATATAAAAGACACCATGATAAATAAGATATGTTGGAAATATTGGTGGTACCACAATACTACGGGTACTCTAGTTTCTTTATAAACTAAAATATGTTTAGATTTAGAGTTCGAATGAACTAAGCTTAGACTTAACCGGAATCGAGATTTTTTTGTGGTCCAGTTGGTTGAACAAGAGCTGTTACCAGAGAGTTACCAAACCAGAGTTTAGAAAGATTCAATGAAAACTCAGAAACTAGTTCGCTTATAGGCAGGCAGATGGCTAGTAAGAGAGCCATGGCTATATGAACTCTTGTCTTGTCAAGCTGATTTATGAAGTTTTCGATGCATACTTCTGTGTATTGCAAACTTTGTATCAAAATTAATATACTATTCATACTACGGCAAGTAAAAATATTGCAGGCGTTGAATATAACGAAAACCGAAGTTTCTGATGATATGTAAGGAGTGAACAAAAAAGTTGCATACTTCTTGGCATTACCTTGCATACTCGTATCATGATATTCTATACACAACAAAAGTTTAAGTACTCTGAAGCATATGCCAAAGTTTATTTCATCCAATCACCTTCAAACTTGGTTTGTATACTCTACAGAACAAATAATTAAACACGTATTTCAGCGTATTTATAAAATTCTTTCCGAAGCTATTGCTGTTGGGTCTTAGAGACATAGTACATAGTTAACTTAGTTGCTCAATTTCTATTTATAAATATTTATCATAATAAAAATTTCACACGTATGTAGCACTCAAATCAATTATGTTAAGTGAAACAGATTATTATTAATAGTAAATATTTTAATTTAAAAAAAAAAAAAAAAAAAAACGATAACGATAACGAAGCTTTAATACTCTTCACACTTGCCTTGGCTCGGTAACGCTGGAATTTATTTCAGTTTTAAAATTTTGAAAAGTATAGACTACTTTCCACTTTAAATACTTTTGTTGCGTATGAAATAACTAAAAATAATTGATAATTCAATTAAAAATTAAAGAAATATTCTATCGAATGTAGGTTGTAGTACACACGGTATCTGGAATGCTAGCCAGCTTGCATGACTGTTGAGCTATCGAGGCTTTAAAAACTTTATTGATACATATAAGTGTACTCGTACATTTTCTAATTTTATTAATTTATTTGATTAAATTAAGAGTTTCTCAGTACAATAAACAATAGGGGCCCGTATTTTTTTAGTCCCGGGCCCGCATTTTTGCGCGATGACCCTGTCTAGATCGACTTTATGAGGCTTCATTTGAGTCGTTGCAAACAAAGTGACTAAATTTAATACTATTCACAATCTGTATAAAGAGTATATAAATAATTTGGGTATTCACATCTTGTGGAATAAAGATCAAATACTTTTATTATATCATTCACACATAGTGTAGGCATCGTAGACCCCATAAAGTATATACATATATTCTTGATCAGCTCAACGAGACGAGTAGATCTAGCCATGTCCGTCTGTCCGTCTGTATGTTGTTGCGCATTTTTTGGTGACCAATTTTTATGCTATCCAGTTGAAAATTGGCACACACACTTAATTTTTTTTTTTGTTGCAGTTTAATAGAGTATCAAGATTGGTCCGATATGCCAACTTTTTGGGGTAGCGCCCATACAAACCGAACGCCCACTTTTGACTTTTTGTATGAAAAACTTTTTTATTGTAGTCAATATCAACTTAATAATTGATATGGCCGCTTCTAGTGGATGGACGCTTCACATATACCAATATTTGGGGTAGCGCCCATACAAACCTACTGCTCACTTTTGTGTTTTTGTATGAAAAACTTCTTTATTAAAATCGATATTTGGTTGAAATGTAATGTAGTGACTTTTAATGGACAGCTGCTTAACATATATAGACTAATGCGCGTACCCCACTCACTTTTTAAAGTTGCCCTTATCCATATTTTCTGCACTTCTCTTTATTTGACATAGGTTTCTGAAGTCTTAGTTTTATATTGATGCCGATCAGAGCAAATAAAGTTTTTCAGTCACTTTAATGTTAGCCGTAGATTTAGGCTAATATAGACGTTTAAGAAGGTGGTTCGACACAGCATTCAAGGAAAGGGAAGCATCAAACACGTATACACTCGACAGCAGCGTTCTATACTTATTGTTTTTGGTTTTTTAGCTGTTGTTCGCTAGTTTTTTCATTGTTATTTGCATCACAGTCCAAATGCCAATTATTTTTAGTAATGAAAAAACAAAACACACGTGTTTCTGAAATCAACAAATACTCGCACTTATACACGTATTTCATCAATTTTGGAATATTCCACACCATGACGGGAAATGGGTGACAGAGTTTGTATAGGATCGATTGCCGTCAAACTGGGTTTATACTATTTCGTACGTGTTTCATCGACTTTCCAAAAAAATTCAAAACAAGGGACGGGAAGAGTGTCAAATATTTAATGGGACCTTTGTTTTGTTTCGACATTACACTGCAGCTAGGGTATAAAAGAGTCAGCGCTTCGATGTTATAGACAGTTGTCTTCGCTTGACCACACCCGCTAAATAGTTAAAATGTTCAAGTTCATAGTACTATTATCTTTTGTCACCCGCGCTCTGGGTGCTGAAGGTGGCGAAGTGGGTGAATTCATTGTTGGCGGCAGTAATACGAACATCAACCAAGTTCCATGGCAAGTTTCGTATCAGGTTAACGGTCGCCATGCCTGCGGTGGTTTTATCTATTCTAACAATATCGTTGTCACCGCTGCTCATTGCATGTATAATGGAACGATATCACAACCTGCTCCAGTTGCTAACATGGCAATTCGCGCTGGATCCTCGACTTGGAACTCTGGTGGTTCCTTGGTTAAGGTTGCCAATAAAACAATTCATCCCCAGTACAATTTTCAAAGACATCTTAACGATATAGCACTGTTACGTCTTGCCACACCACTGACCTTCGGCACTAACATAAACTCTATTGGTTTGGCTCAATCGGCAACTGCCGATAAAACCAATTGTCTCATTGCCGGCTGGGGTTATTTGAGCAGTGGCGTAAAAATTATTTCAACTCAGCTGCAATCCACGAATGTCAGCTTTGTCACCGAAGCAACATGTTCATCGATCGCTTACGCCTATGGAGAAGTAATTCAACCATCCATGGTCTGTGCTCGTGCTTCTGGTAAGGGTACATGCGTGGGTGACTCCGGTGGTGCACTGGTTGCGAATAATGTTGCGGTCGGTGTTGGCTCATTTTCCTATGGCTGTGCTAGTCCTTCATATCCTGGTGTATATGCTGATATATTCTATCTACGCAATTGGATACTTTCTAATGTAAACAATGTGTAGTGCTTACAAAAACAGTTTTAAAATTGATTATTTCTCTTCGTTTAATTTTAAAAATCAAAAAAACCACATTTAAAGTTAATTTTCCTTTGTCAATATTTTTGTTCTGTATATTTAATCAAATAAAAAAACCTCTTCACGAGGTGAAAATCAAGTGACAAAAGTCTAGTGGCAACTCTTGTGAGTTCTGATATAAATTTTGTGACGATATATTTATATTTTTCATTTGTCTGTAATATGTAATTAAGCGTTCGTCATGTTGGTATGTAGTGGTGAATTTTCAAAAATATTCTTAAGTAGAGAAATAAATTGATGTCCTGGGAAAAGAGCTGTATTTTATAGTTTAAAAAGTTTAGCAACAAGACGAACGCTGAATTACATATTACAATCGAATCCAACCAGACAAATGAAAAATATAAATATATCTTCACAAAATTGATATCAGAAACTTTGTGAGTTGTTGTCTCGCTCTGGTCGGCCATCAACGTCTTCAACTGAAGTTAACATCGCTAAAGTGAAGGAAATGGTGACTGAAAATCGTTATTTAAGTTTGAGAGAGATAGCCGCTGAACTTTCTGTGTCTTACGAAACAATTCGTACCATTTTAAACGAATGTTTGGGCATGAAACGGATTGCCGCTCGATTAGTTCCGAAAGACCTGAATTTTCTTCAAAAACTCAATCGCATAAAGGTGTCATTGTGAACGAATTTCTGGACAAAAATTCAACAAATACCATCGAACAACCACCGTATTCACCTGATATGGCTCCGATCGACTTTTTATCTTTCCAAAACTCAAATTACTACTTCGAGGCACCCGTTTTCAGTCGATAGAAGACATAAAAGAGAATTCACGGCTAGAACTGAAGTTGAATCCAGAAAATGTGTTTAAAAAATGCTTTGATGATTGAATTATTCGTTGGCAAAAGGGTATTATTTCGGAAGTGGTCTACTTTGAAGGCCATACAATAAATTCGGATGAATAATAAATATTTTGTGTTTTATTGACCAATTCCCGGTACTTTTTTTGACAGAGTAGTACATACGAAAATAATCCAAAAATAAATGTGTATAAGAGTATAACAGGTTTATGTCAACGCTGCGCATTAGGAAAAATAACTAATTTTGCACACTGTGATATTTGCGATGTTATATCTTGGCTTACGGAATTTTCACAGAATAGTATAATATATCAAAATCTGCGCAATCGCGCGAAGTTTTATCACTCCAAATATGAGCACGAAAATTTGGTTTCAATTTTCGGCAAAATCGCAAAATGTACTACTTTTCAAAATTTATTTTGAACTATATTTGTTTAAGTAGCTATTGTACAGTACCATTTTAGCATTCATTTGAAGGTATTCAAAAGACCTCTCCAACGAGCTACTACTTGAAAAGTATTAAGCCGTTTGGCCACTCTAACCAATTGACCATTTCTTGAGCTCTTGCCGCCAAAATCTGCCGTTTTGAAAAAAGTTTTGTGATTTTGGGCTCGTTGGACTCGGCTCGGCGTCACGAATAAATAAAAAATAAGTTTGAGGTTATAGCCTCCCCAAGAGCCCCAAGGGTGGGTATTTTTCAACCCCCTATGTTTCGGACTGGGGTGATCCGATATTATATGTTTTAAGATTTTCTGAATGAACGTTGCTAGAATTTTTTAATGGTACATAGCACGTTTCGATGGGACTTACGTATAATATAGTGCACGTGCTGCAGCCACACTGAGGTGGGCTTTCGTCACTTGCGTGGACTACCGTCCACACTACAGTGATTGTTGGAATTATTAAATAGATTGAAGCACATATTGGTTAAGTCATATGAGTGCATTGTTTAGTATAATAAATCTAAACATTTACCACTATGTTGGGTACATTTAGCAGAACCATTTGAACTTTGATCACAGATCGGCGATCATTCATTTTAATGGTGAGTGCCAGTGATCATTCAGCGGTGGTACAGTATTCTGTAGCAAGCTTTTCGATATAGTTTACTTACATGTTAAAATATTCAAAATGAACAAGAAGTCGATCTGTCGTTCTCAAATTTCTCATATTGACAAGCAAAAAACAATAAAAAAAGTTAGTTTCGGTGGAACCGTAGCTTTAAATACCATTCACACGAAATGGTGTATTGGTGTATTTAACAATTATAACAAAAAAAAAAAAATAGTTTTGTAAAACCTAAGAACCTAAACGTGAATGATGCGTCATGATGCTAACCCTAAAATGGGTTGGATGATCCCATTAATTTGTACTTGTGAAGTTTCTGTCCATAAAAAACTACCAAACCTAAATTTTTTTTCATACAAAAGCCCAAAAGTGGATGTTATGTTTATGAGTGGGTCCATCAGTCCATCATATTACATTTCAAGACTGTATTTACTGTTATAAATAAGTTTTTCATACAAAAACCCAAAAGTGCATAGCGGATTTATATGGCTGATATTACTAAAAGTGTGTGGAGGTGTTCCCATACTGATTTATATGTGAAGCATGCGTTCTTATGACGCCTTCATATCAAAATTCAAGTTAATATCAAGTATAATAAATGTTTTTCATGCAAAACATAAAAGTGGGCTGTGGGCTGTTTTTATGAAAGCTACCTTTAATAGTGAGCTTGACACTTTGATATGGATACTAGTATATCTGCTTAGAAGTAAAATAAGCCTTCATACATTATTCTACGCTCGTGAACGGGTCAAATCATCATATCAAGTGTCACGCCCACTATAAGAAGTACTCCTCATACAAACCTGTTGTTCACCTTGAAGTTTTTGTATGTAAAACTTCTTTATTATAATGTCAATATCAATTATAAAATTGATATGGGTTTTTTCTTATAGTCAATATTTAAATTTACCTTTAAAGCTATAAAATCTAACTGATAGAGTAAATATGTTCTATAAAAAGTAACAACTTTGATAAAACAGTTATTATTCACATTGTTACTTCTTATGTAACTGTTACTTAAAAATAATAAAAATAAATATTAGGATAATGAATGGAACATAATGTACCTCTATAGTACCAACTCCTATATTAGCAATCGATTCGGTTTTTACACTAAAATATATTTTGACCAATGATAAGATTTGATGGTTTTTCGAAGAAAGAAATGCTTAATCACAATACGAGCTGCTATTTTCGTTAATTTAATTTGATTGACGCTTTCTCTAAAATGAAACTTAAGATATTTTTGTGTATTTAAATTGAGTCAACCAGATACATTTAAACTTAGTTCAATAAATGCATGAGCTATGCATTTAGTGCAATCATGGAACCAATGGTATTCAAAAATCTGTAGTCTATTTGCAAAGCAAAGCATGTTTCAAACTATCTAAAACTTTACTCTAAGAAACCCCAAATATTTGTACATATCTTATCGAAGTCGTTTTTGACATATTCGTTGAAATCAGTTGGGAATTACAGTGTTATTTGTTTTGAATACTACGTAAAAGTTATTAGTGCCTATACCACTTATAACAAAATAGATAGCGTATAAACAGTTCATCAGAGCTGGGGTATAAAAGCGTCTGTACTTCGACGTTATGGCCAGTTGTCTTCGCTTGACCACTAAACAGTTAAAATGTTCAAGTTCGTAGTACTATTATCTTTTGCGGCCTGCGCTTTGGGCGCTGCCATTCCCGATGGTATGCTGCCTCAGTTGGATGGACGTATTATCGGCGGTACTGCAACTACCATCGGCAGCTTCCCATGGCAAATCTCGCTGCAGCGTAACGGTGGCCATTCCTGCGGTGGTTCCATCTACTCTGCCAATATCATTGTCACCGCTGCTCATTGCTTGCAATCTGTGAGCGCTTCCAGCTTGCGTGTACGCGCTGGATCCACGAACTGGAACTCTGGTGGTTCTCTGGTCAATGTTGCCTCATTCAGAAACCATGAAGGTTACAATCCCAGCACCATGGTTAACGATATTGCCGTCATCCGTCTATCCTCCTCATTGAGCTTGAGCTCGAACATTAAAGCTATTGGTTTGGCTTCGTGGGCACCCGCTAATGGTGCTACTGCTACCGTTTCTGGCTGGGGTACTACCTCATACGGCTCGAGCTCTATTCCAACTACACTGCAGTACGTGAATGTTAACATTGTCAGCCAGGCACAGTGTGGATCCAACGCTTACGGCTATGGTAACGAAATCAAGAATACTATGATCTGTGCTGCTTCTTCTGGTAAGGATGCCTGCCAGGGTGACTCCGGTGGCCCATTGGTTTCCGGTGGCGTGCTTGTCGGTGTTGTCTCATGGGGCTATGGATGTGCTTATTCCAACTATCCCGGTGTCTATGCTGATGTAGCTGTGCTCCGCTCCTGGGTTATTAGCAGTGCCAACTCGATTTAAATGGAAAATACTACTGATATGAATTAATAAATGCATTTTTAAAACGAATACCTTGAACTCTTGTTTGTGTTGAATGTTATTTGAGTGATAGGATTTAAGGTGCAAGATTATGCAGATCATCTTAATAATTTCATGTTCCAAAAATTATTCAAAACAAAAATGCGGCTTCAAAATTTGGAGTACGGAAATGATTTTCGAAGCACGATAATTTGATTTTCGAAGCATGATAAAACGTGAAATCACAAATGTCAGCTGTAATCAAATAAAAAAAAAATAATAAAATTCGTTTAAAATGGAAGATTATGTTTCTTCAACTATTGTGAAGTGGTGCATACCGAGTTGAGTTCGTTATAGAGTAACAAATGGTACATGAGCCATTAAGTACCATAAACGGTTAAATTTATGTGAGAATAAATGATTACTTTGCACCACCATAACTCACCGTCGTAGATCATCTAACAAACACTGTACTTGGCTAATATGCTTTAACGTGAGTTTCACTTTTTTGAAGCAGGGATTTCAATATGAAGAAAGAACAATACAAATGGTTTTATAAAGAATATTAAGCCACGGTGACAATTGTTTCGAAATCAATCCGCGGTTTTCGTTTATTTACAGTACAATGCTTTTCACTTTTTTTACAGAATGTTCACATGAATTTCCATATTTCAATACGTCTTCTACCTTGACGAATAACTATCAAAGCAAACAAATACAATTCGGAAAATAATTATCGTATACCTCAAGTTATTTCTAGATATATTCTGTCTATAGTAAGTCGTCTACGTTGCGATAAATATAATCTAGACAAAAGAAGTTCTAATGGTTTGGAAGGATCGTACAAATTGTTTAATCATATCGATAAGCAAACGTCATATAAACAAATTTGAGTATAAAAGCACAACGGAGGGCCAACATTTCACCAAGTGTTTTAATTGTAAAAATATGTTTCGAATTCTGCTACTTGTTTCGGCTCTTGTAGCCTGTAGTCTGGGCACTACTATACGCGAGCGCGTGCATGATGAACGCATTAGCGGTGGTATAGAAACATCGATCAACAACTTTCCTTGGCAAGTTTCCATAATACCGTGTAAGGCAGGAATTCCTTGTCAACTACGTTATAGTATGCAAATGTAAATATTGTCAGTACGCAGCATTGTCCATTGGTTTCGGCTGGTGAGCTTGGTGGTGTTGTCTTCTGGGTCTATGATTGTGCTTTACCAAATTATCATGGGTGATAGATGCTGCTAGGACGGTGTAGTTGAATAGTAAATATATCATCTTATATACATCTCATATACATAACTTATTGCTACATTGTAAATTTTCTATAAAGTAGGTACTTATTAAAGCACAATCTATCTCTATACTTATCATTTCAACGTGTCTCTTGCTTCAAAAAAAAATTTTCACTAATCAAGTATACAAAGTGCATCTGATATTTTTGAGTAGATTTGCTAGTTCCTGGTAAATACAGTAATAGCTTTTATCTCTTAAGTATAATTATGTTCACTTGCGATTTTAGTTCCTTGAAAAAGTTCAAGTAGCTACTTTGATTTGATTCACTGGAAAATTAAATCAAATTATTGAATCTATCTTACATGTATCGTATCGATGTTTTCAGTTTTACAGGATGACCTATAAGATAAGTAAATACTAGGTTCTAGCCATAGCTGTTAAATTTTGATTACAATTAGTAAGCAATTAGATTATATATTTAAAAGAATTGTAATGATTATATAATCATCTTGTGAATATTTTGTGACTGTAGTGAAGTTTTGTGTTTCTTGACAAAGTTTTGTAATGTTCGCCTTTACGAGGCTAATCTTTTATATTTCTGGCCTTACAATGAAAACACAGAAAGTGCTCGTATGTCAAAACGTTCAAAGTACGTAAGACGTCAAAAATGTCATACTTCAAGATGGCAGCAACAGATTTGATCTGGCAACACTCAGTGCCAGAAATATAAAAGGTTACCTACGTACATATGTCATTGAAGTGAAGCAAAGTGTTATTAGGTTTTATGGTTTTTGAATAGTTTAGTATAGATTTATTTATTAGATTTTAGATAAGAAAACATGTGCTAAGTGCGCTTGATGTAATCGCGTTATAAAAACGGAAACGGCGTTGTAACTTCCAATTTTATTAATCATTTGCAAGTAAAGCACAGCGAATTATTCCAAAAGTACAAAAGCTATAAAATGAGTGGGTCAAATGACGGCGGTAGTGCGCAAACCCTGTTTGACGGAAAACTATTACATGCGATTGTAGACTCTGCATTGCCTGTTTCTATTCAGGAAAGGAAATCTTTTATTGCTCTCTTCCAAGAAACTGATATGAAGGTGATGTGCAGCCAAACGGCGGTTAAAAGTACAACGTGATGATGCAAAATATAAAAAAAAAATCATTTCCACGGCAAAATATTTTTGTACTACTGCAGACATTTGTTCTGGAAACCACAGGAGCTTTCTGGGATACACGTGTCATTGGCTTAATGACAATCTGGAACGTCAGTCGGTAGCTTTACTAAGCAGAAGACTATTTGGAACACACTCTGCTGTAAAAATTGCGCAATTGATTGCTGAAATAAACAAACTCATTTGGAGGACGAACTTTTTGGAAGACGAAATTGATGACAACTTGTCAGTTTTTCAAAATGATCAGTGGTTACCTAACCACCAGAGATGTTGCAGCCATACACTTAATTATAATGACATGTATAAATTTGTGTCAAATATTAATTTTTTTGACGCGTTCGATAAATGCAACAACTTGTGGAAAAAGTGCAAGTGGCCAAAATCGTCTGAAATAATTGTGTAGCACTTGGGATCGTCACTACTTCTGCCAGTTGTTACTCGCTGGAACTCTCTGCTTGATGCAGTTCGAAAGCTTCTTTGCCACAAAGATAATCTGTATGATTTCTGCGATAAGCTTACTCATTTACCCCATTTTTCTCCACGAGACCAACAGTACCTTAACTTATACAAGTTGCTGATGGAGCCAATTGCAAAGGCGCTGGATTTCTTCCAAATTTCTTCCAAATATAAAAAAAACATGAATTATGGTCATTTTAATTGGCTTAAGATCTTATTTATATGTTGTGCTTCATTAAAATGTAAATTTTTATTTATTGCATTGCAGGATTCTTAATACCAACTCTTGTAAGCCTAAGCAATATACTGCATAAGCAAAGCAGAATGCCAGAGCTGCAACAAATATATGCTATTGTTTTAAAAGTTGAGCAGCGAATAAGAGAAAGGTTTGAACCATACTTCATGTTAAAGCCTGAGTCAAATATTGCAATTTCAGCAACAGTGCTGACACCAAGCATCAAAATGAAATGGCTCAAGGCGCTGCTGAGATTATTAAGTCCAGAATTTACTGTACAAAAAGTATCTTCCATTCACGATTTTCATGCCAAGCATTGTAGTGCATTTAATTTTGAAACCAAAAATAATGATTCGTCAACCATGCCGGATTACTTTGATTTTAATAATGATGTTGAGCTTCTTTGAGCTTTAATTTGATTTTGTTTAAAATTTAAACTGTGGTTATTTGCAGATGATGCAAAAGACATAACTCCCTATCCGCAAGAGTCAATCAAAGCTGACCAGCGAACAATAATTAGCAACCATTTTTTTTTTTGCTATTTAAACGATAATTCAACTGATGAAGCAATTTGGCAGAAATATGATATCATCAAGGAGGCATTTATTTTCTTTAATACACCTTTGACGTCATCAGATCAAGTTGAACGCCTTTTTTCGTTTACCGGAATTGTAAATAGCCAAAGGCGACAGTCATTGTCCGATTTTTCTCTAGAAAAATTGGTTTTAATGAAGGCAAACTTTAAATATTTATAAATATTGCTTAAATTTTGTTGATAATCAAAAGCAATCTGAAAATAATCAAATAATTATTTTTTTTTTTTTTGATTATTTTTAGCTAATTGTAATTATTTTCTAGTAATTTTGAGTAATCCTGATTATATTTGATTACTAGTAATCGTAATCAATCAGTAATCATTATAAACCTAAAATAATCGTATTTGAATCATTAGTTTACCCGAAACAAATAATTAATCTAATTACTAATCATTATGACTAGTAATCATTATTTAACAGCTATGGTTCTAGCTAATGACTGATAGTCTGAGTCAAGGTTTTACGCCGAATCAATCATTTAATTTTGGTATTTTTTTTTTTTTTTTTTTTTGTATAGTAATTTAGGAAAGCCCCACAGATAAAATGGCCATGATTTATATTTAGCGTTAAATACGAGTATACGTATTTAATAAGAGTACCTACTTCCAATTTCGATTATCATTAATTAAAATGCAGATAGTGTCAAACTGATTGAGACACAGTCTTTGTTAAAATGAATAAAAAGTTGTTGAAATGAATATATTCGTTATTCGTGACACGACGAAACGTGTCGATCTATATAGTATATCAATTTGTCTGTCCTAGAGATGGGTGCGTGCCTGATTTTTTAGGAACAGCCCAGCCCGAAGTTGGTATTGACAAACACGCCAGTCGCACAAATGAACAAATTTTGACAGAGGCACGACCTTAGACGAGCATGAAGTTAGTGATTACGAACATGCAAGCGCAGACATGAAAAAGCACATAAAAAACAAAAATTTGTAATCGAACAACATTGAGTAAAAGCGTATATAACAGCAATAGTAGGCGTACCAGATAGATGTACATATATTTTTGATCAATAAGAAATCATATTTATCAATTCGCGTGGAACATGTTATAATGGATTTAATATAAGCCCACGAAAACAATCTAATGATGTTAAATCACATGACCAAGCTGGGAGTGCCATATCTGGAAATAAGCAAGTCACTTAACTTTTGGCTTAAGAATTCCATTGTAATGTGAGCTTTAGGGTCATTTGCGCTGTATTGTTAAAAATAGAAGTAGTAGCCATAGTTTACATCAAATTCAGCGAAGAAGTAGTTCATTATACATATCTGCGGAACTGGCAGCTATATCAGCAACAATTTTTTTTCTATGCGTGTTTCGTACACGGGTTGTGGGCTTCTGGACTTGTAGAGTAAATAAGAATCGAATTAGAATTTAAATTTTGACAATTTGAAAACGTTGTGGTAACGTGAATAAATTCAAGACCAAATGACTAACCTTACCAAATACAAATGTTACTAGCTGTCAAATATTGATAGAAAACAATGACCACTATAAGCCGTCAAAGTTCGAACATCCCTTTTGATAGTTCCTTTACAACATAGGCCCGGATTCGACCATTAAAGGTTATAGCCTAAAAACAAATTTATGAAAGAGCAAGCCCAGAGCTATGCGTGACACGATGTGTCACAACAATAATCACGGACACGCGTATACCTCTAGTCTGTCCGCCGCTATGTCTGTGTGAGAACAAAGATCTCAGAGAAGCCTTAGTGTCTCTAGGTGCCGCACTATTACAAATCTAACTTAAACTCTTGTAACTCGCAATCGTTTTACCGTGGTAAAAAAACATAAGTAGTGAGATTTCTATATATCTATATAAATATAAATCAGACTGACATACATCGTCTGTGATTTTGAAAAAAAACTATATAAAGATAATTGAACATACTATATAATAGAATAATAAAAACAGATTTTTGTTTGTTAAACTGCGGAAAAAATTGTTTCAGGCTCAGCTACGAGCCTTCACCAAACCGTGGCTTTGCAAATTTTGTTTTTTTTTTCATACTTCTCAGGAAAAGCGCCCTGTTTAATATCTGAAATTGGATGCTATATACTAGGATTAAAGTTATCTGTAAATTTTATTTAGCGACCTATAACAACTAATGAGAAATATCACTTGTAGGCATATACAGGGTGGCGCAAAAGTAATCACCCGATGTTCTTTTGCTGTATTTGTTTTTTATAATGAACAACTTTGGTTCGCCGTTGCACCGCCCTGTTGGAACCACATGTTCTCTAGTCCCAATTCATCCAAATTCGGTATTCATGGCTCTGTAGCGCGTTCTCAAAGAATATTGGCCCAATGACTCCTCCAGCGTAAACAGCACACCACGCAGTAACTGTGAGCGGATGTAATGGCGCTTCGTGGGTGATACACGGATTTTCGGTGCCTCAGAAACGATTATTTTGTTTATTCACGTAACCGCTAAGATGGAATGGATGAGCCTCATCGCTCATGATAATTTTCAATTGCGGAGTAAACCGATTTGTATTCTGCGTTTGTTTGCTTCACAAATGTCAAAACCGAATTGACATTTGGCGCCATTTGCAAAAATTATGGCGTTTTCCAATAGGGTGATTACTTTTTGCTCCACCCTGTATGTAAAAAATGCAATTTGTTATTCTGCGCAAATAAAATACTACAATACAATAAAATAGTACAATACTTTCTACGACTATTGGTAAATAATGTTATCGTATCAAAACTATTACAATATTTGATTTAATTTTTTTTTTAATTAACTCACAGAATTGAGATCACTCATCCCACTGTGCGTTATAAGTACATACATATATGTACATCGTATATAGCGCGACTTTTAAGTTTATTTACCTATATATGCGTATCTTTCTATCGAAATCGTTTTACTTAATTATAAGTATTGGAAACAAGTTCTTTATACATTTAGGTCTATATATTATCAAAGATCAATTAAAAATACCTTAGACACACATAACGCAATAATTTACATAAACAAAGGAGTCTCAGCATTGTCTTCGAAAAGCTTCAGTGACTTTGATATTGCGTTCTTTTAAAATTTCTATTTACGGACTATTATCTCAAAATAACAACACACGACGAGAGAATTTTGGATTTCGCAAATAAATGATAAGATTGCTTCTTACTTCAGCTGTGATGACTACCAAAATATTGATTGACTTTTGTTAGACATTTTTTTCAAGTGATACATAAACAATTCGAAATTCAATTAAGAGTCACGTGCCGTTGCAAAGAGCCATGTTAAATATATTAACTAGTAAATAGTACAGGGTGCACCAAAGCGTAGCAAAGTCTACAAACTACAAACAATTTATTATCAGAAACACCGTCATAAGTATAGCTTTGCTGATATTGTCACTCTTGAATATGCCAAATGAAAAACCATTGATTGACATTTTAAAACAAGAGCAATACTAAACGAAAAAACACATTTGATAATTTTTATACCTCTGTATAAAACTAGCAAATAGCATGCCTGCAAGTTAGTAGTTCAGTTAGCATGTTTCGTTCTATAATTTTGGTAGCGCTTTGTGCGTGTAGCGCACTTGCGGTCACACAGTACCCAATGTTTTCGATGATGAGGGACGTATTGTAGGTGTTGAGCATACCACAATACGTGAGCATCCCTATCCGATTTCGTTACAGACTACCAGAGTTTCACATTTCTGTGGAGGTTCAATTATTAGTCCTCTATTCGTTGTAACGGCTGCTCATTGTCTACAAGGACGAAAGGCTACCAAGATACGCGTGCGACTCGGTACAACAAATTACAAAGAAAGGTGCGGTCCTTGTCAATGTGGAGGAGATAATCTACAATGAACATTACGATCATCGGACTCTGGTCAATGATGTGGGTCTCGTTAAATTGGCTGAAAGTGTTGCTGAAATGGAGTTTATACGTTACATCAGTTTTGCGAAAGAAACAACTGAAACGGATACAATTGCTGTGGTCACCCACCGTGCCGTTGGGGCGTTAAATGTCAAAGTTTTTGTTTTACACTGCCAACAACATTACAAGCAGTTCAAGGTGGATATTGTGCGTTGGAAGAATTGCCGTAAAGCACCATATCAGTATGGTGATATTATACAAAAATCTATGATTTGTGCATAAGCATTGAAAAAGGAGGCCTGACAAGGTGATTCTGGTGTTCCACTTGTCGCGAATGACGAGCTGGTGGGCATTGTCTCGTGGGGCTATGGATGTGCCTCAAAGAATCTACCGGGCGTATATGCCGATGTGCCGGATCTGCGTGAATGGATTTTGAAGACTATGCAGACTATGTGAAGAAAAGTGTTAATAATGTTTTTATAAGTGTGGTGAATTTTGTTAGTTTTTTCGTTTTGCTGCTAGAATATGTAAAGTATAGCTGTGCTTCTGATTATTTTCTATTGGGTCATAATAGAAAGCTTTAAATTTTTTTCAACGATATATAAAGTGCTTTAAAGTTGAATTGTATTTTAATCTCTGTATACAAAGTTAGCTTTCTTTGCAACTTTTAGCAGATAATTAGTGCGAGCGAAAGAGATGCTTGCATATTTAAAGCTTGCACGAATGCATTTACTATTTGAAACGAATGCATTTGTGCAAGGCTGTAAAGAGTATTTTTCTATTCATTTATAATACAGTTTGTGTTTATGCTTTGAAGCTTCTTAGTTTGTTTTGCTGAATTATTTAAAAAAAAAAAAGTTAAAAAAGAAACGCTGCATTCAACTTTGCTCGACTTCCACATACCCTGGACACAGTCTAAGCGTGTTTATTTAAACCATATAAATATTTGTGTATATTCTATATATATTCTATATCTGATCTGGATCTACATATGTGTGATATTTTATTCGAATTTACGGAAGATACACAATAACAACATAAAAACAAAATTATTATATAGAAAAACTCAAAAATGGAGGCCGGTTTGTATGTTGGTAGCGCTAATAGTGGGTTTCCCTCAAATATTTCATATACTTTGTCTGAGAAGGAAATATAATGTACTAAATACATATTCAAATGTAGCGAGTCTATATCTTACAGGTACTGTAATCTCAGCGTTCGTATAGACTAACAGACGGACGGACATGGCTTTATCGAAATAACTTTTGATGTTGATCAAAAATATAGGTGCATAAAGTTATGGAGTCGTCCAAGACTGCTCTTGTGTATTATATATATTTGCACAAACTTAATAAACTCTTTTTCCTTATGAGTACAGAGTATCGAAAATTATGCTCTTTTCAGTCTGGTAATATTTTTCCCGTTAACTAACAAGACTAACAACTTAATAGGCGTTTTGTAATTATTAATTCAACTTATAATATGTGTTGAGTAGTTCGGTTCCCCACATTTTTTTCCCATTTCCTATGGGCTCTTAATAAAAAGCTTTAAAGCTTTGCAGTTTAAACTTTTAAGCGTTTTTAAGTTGAATTTTATGTTAGCTTTTATTAACCTATTTATTTATTTTCTATCAATACGCGAAGGCATTAATCTAATTCTTGATATGAGTAATTAACAAGCTATTAAAATCGTTATAAATGGATACATTTTATGACAGTCCGAACAGCATTTTCTCCATGCAGAAGCGCTTCGGATGTTCTTTGTATATTTACGGAAAACACATATACGAATTATCTAAATAAGTCTGCTAAAATGGTACCTAAATACTTTTGTCGCTTATCATTCAGTTTGTTATCAAGAACAAATTTCTACAATCGACCGATCTATGAACTCATAAAAATGAAAAATAAAAATACTGCTTTAATGTGAATAAAAGCTTTTTGTGTGCCATTTTGGAATTTAGTAAAGAAACTAACGCGTCTATAAACGAAACAGAAATTGCACTGGAGAAAAAAACAAAAAAAAAAATGTTTAAAAGATCTATAATATATCTACTGGCATTGTTTATGCTGAAGACTCAAGGCGCAATCTTGACGCTGGAGAAGTACAACCATGTGGACAACGAATCACGCATTGTTGATGGCGAAATTGTCTCTATAGCACGTTATGCTTACCAGGCATCACTCCGTCGTCGCAGTTCTGTGGATGGTACTTATGCACATGATTGCGGCGCTAGTATTTTGGATAGTCGTACAGTTATCACTGCTGCACATTGTGTTTATAATGCCGATCCAAAGAATTATGTAGTTATAGCGGGTACGAATCATCGCGCCGAGACCGATGGCATCATTGTGCGTGTGCAGCAGATAGTGCAACATGAGGCATATAATGCTTCAATTACGGATAATGATATAGCATTACTCTTTGTGGATCCTGAGTTACCTTTAAATGCGCAGAACATAGCACCAATAGAGCTAATAGAAGAACATCCCGAAGATGGCGTACAGGCAATTGTCACAGGTTGGGGTTTAACCACCGAGAATGGATTTAGTTCGGCCAGTTTGCTGGCTGCGCAGTTACCCATTGTATCGAATGAACGTTGCCAGGAACCTTACTACTGGCGTCCCATTACTGATGGCATGCTGTGTGCAGGACTGAGTAACGGAGGACGTGATGCATGTAAAGGTGATTCCGGTGGTCCATTAGTAGTTGATGGAAAACTGGCTGGTATTGTTTCGTGGGGTATTGGCTGTGCACGTGCTGGATATCCTGGTGTTTATGCGAATATAGCACACTATGCGGACTGGATTGCCAAGGTGCGTCAGCAGTATGTGCTTTGAGAAATAGAATTAATACCATGATATGCTGTAAATTACATAAGTTGTTTAATAAATTATATATGTATATAAATCGTTGTAAGTTTGATAGTAATAGTTATAGAAAAAGCATAAGACTATATTTTACACCTCTGCTTGCTGTTTGGCTAGATTAGATTTTGTTATGCAGCTACAGTGTCTTAATCACAACTTGTACTTACTATTGTGTTTTAATAGAAAAGAAAACTTCATACGTAGTTCGATGATAACTAAAAATAAATAAATAATCCGAAAAAAAAAACGAATTTCTAACCGTTTATGTGTTGAATGTATGGTTTAAACCAAATCTTAATTCTCCTAGAAAGGATCTATTCCAAAACTTCTGTTTACTTTGGAACACACCTTGTATCGTTTTAGTTAGTGTTTTGATTTGCCTCGCTAGTTTGAATCTTCAGCAAGTTAAAGGACTTCTCTGGAGTTATGGTATTTCTCTGGAAATCCAGAGGAACATTGGAGCTGCGGAAACTTGAGTCGTTTCTTGGATTTCTCGCCTAATTGTTCACACGTAAAATGTGATTTCTTTCATTTCATTAAAACAAATTTTGTTATGGGAATGAAAATAATTATGTACGAGTATGTGTATGTATGAGGCAGAGGGAAGCGAGACAGACTCCATAAATATAATCTTGATCAGCATTGGCACGCTGCAGCCATGCCCGTCTGTCTAATAGTACCAAGCACCAGATCCGAGTGACTGTAAGAGCTACAGACAATAAATTTGGTTAATAGACACTCCTTAGACGTAGCATGCAGATCAAAATTTATGAAATGTATACGCTTATTTTTCAAGAAATAGCTTTGAAACACGTATGCTTTTTGATATATGTATGTATGTACATTTTTATAAATTTTCACCATATATAAAATGTCACCATGTGGTGAAATAAAAATGGTATTCTCGTGCTCACTTGTCACACTGTATTTTTTTTCCGCTATTTGAATTGGTGAATTGAAGTTCATTCTTCATGCTATCTGTCTTTCTCAATCAACCGAGAACATTTGCAAAAATTGGTACAGCGTATTTAACTGTTGCACAGGCACGACTGTAGCGTGCTTAGTTGTTTTGTTATGTGAAGAATTGTCACGTAAATTCTTCTGGGCCTAACACTATTACAAATTCTATATAATATATTTTGCACAAAAAAACTCACAGTGACAAGAAATTTTACTAGTTTTTATTAAAATAATAAATCGATAACTAACATAAACGCGTTGACCAATAATAAACGACTTATTGCCGTTTGGGCTTTTTGATAGGCAAATGAAATGGCGGCAAACGCGACAGAGTCGTCAAATTTATAGCAATTATAAATAAAATTTTACCATGACATCTGATAACATTTAATCTTAATTTTTGCTTTTATATTTTGATTATATTGTCCAACCAGTTTAGAACAGTGTGCTCCATAAGCTGCTCAGTTACGTTGCAACGCGTCGCTTGGTCAGTAGTAGTCTAGTCTATCAATTTATAACACCATGCAACGCTTTATAGTGTTACTCTCCGCATTTGCATGCCTTGCACTGGCATATCCTGCAGCCGAACAGGCTGAGCAATTGCTCGATGGACGCATTGTGGGTGGCCATCAGGTCGATATCAGTCAGTATCCATATCAGGTGACATTGCGTAATAAAAACATACTGACACCGGAGAATCCCTATAAGCATCTGTGCGGCGGTTCCATCATTGCGGAGAACTGGATTGTGACTGCAGCGCATTGCATCATTGCACGTGTGGCAAGCCAGCTGCAAGTTGTTGCCGGCACAAATTATCGCAATGGCAGTGATGGTATTATTGTGCCCGTAGCAGAGATTATCATGCATGAGAATTATAATTACGGTACACACGATAATGATATTGCACTGCTACGTCTTGGCGCACCGCTACCATTGAATAATTTCACTATTAAAGCTATTGAACTAGCTGATAGGGAACCAATGGATAATACAACGTGTACCATCACAGGCTGGGGTGCTTTGACGCAGGGTGGTGCTTCACCTGAGACACTGCAGGCGGTAAATGTACCTATTGTAAGTAATGAAAAATGCAATGAGGATTATGGCGCCGGACGCATTACGGCATCTATGCTGTGTGCCGGAGTACGCGGTGTTGGTGGCAAGGATTCATGCCAGGGTGATTCTGGTGGACCGCTGATCATACGCGATAAACTAGTGGGTGTTGTATCGTGGGGCAATGGTTGTGCACAGCCCAATCATCCGGGTGTTTATGCCAATGTGCCAAATCTGTTGCCGTGGCTCAAATCAAATTGGCAAGCAACAGCATAGAGTGCAATACAAGTGGAGTAGTTGAACTTCCGTACCTAATGACTATGAATAAATAATTAAAAATGTGTAAAGATTTGCCGTATAAAAATTGTAATAAAAAAAAAATTTAATAGCATATTTATAGGCCTAACAGAATTGTTACGGATTTATGTTTCCAGTAAATATACGATAGAAATAAAAACGCCTATTCACTGTCTTCTATAAACTACCTAATCAGCTGTCTTAGTAATCTGTTTAAAAAAAAAACCCTGAACTAATCGATTACGTAAATCTATGTTATGAGAAGTGGTTTTTCGACGTATGGCTCAATAAACACTTTAAAGCCATAAATAATCCGTTTCAGATAAGATTTATTTTGTGTGTTTGCAAGTAATTATAAAATAATCATTCTGGTTTCCATATATTTTGACTAGGTACACAATCGATATCTAAATTATATTGTAGTTATAACAAGAAATATCATTAATTACTGTCAAGCCGAAACTTTAATACTCTTCACACAAAATTTTATATTGAATAGAAAGAAAAAAAAAACAAGAATAAAAAAATACGCTGCAGTTGAGTGTGCTTGGTATTGAGGTAACTTGTTCCTTGAATTAGAATGAATTAAAAATAATAGCGAAAAGTTGTTCTACAAAGAAAAAATATGGGGGGATGGGTTGTGGGCAGCTTGTTATTTGTCTATCCTTAAAGTGGTCCGATCTGGTTTTTTGGTTTTTTAGCGATAGACGTAAGATACACCAAATTAACCACAAAAAGAAAACATCTTCATACTAAAACTTAAAAGAGGGTATGTTTTTGTGTGTTAAGTTTGTATGAGGACTACCCCTTATCAATTTTTGGTATTTCTATCTCAAGTAAGAAAAAAAAAACCGAACAAATGTCATGGAAAAAAATTAATAATGGAGGTCAAGTTTGTATGGGGGCTATCCCAATCTGGACCTATGAGATATATTTTATTAGGATTTACATAAAATACACCAAGTTTGGGATTTCTAGCGTAATTACCCACAAAAAAATTAGACAAATGGGGGCTACCCATCAAGTGAAGTTGGCATTTTATACATATTATCTGAGGAAGTAATAGGAGAGTCTAAATATCCAAACTTTCTCTCTCTCTCTCTCTCTCTCTATCTCTCTCTCTTTATTTCATAGTCTATGTACGCGAACTCTTTGTTCAAACAGACGTTCTAGCGTACAGAGGAACATGTCTATATCGAATCATCTTCCGATGCTGATCAAGAAAAAATTGTGGGATCTTCTGCCTATTACATAAATTTGCATAAACATAATATAGCCTTTCACCCTATAGGTATAGGGTAAAAAATTTCGTGTTATTAATTAAAAGGTCTTAAAAGTGCCTTTGTACTCTAATGGCATGATTTGGACCCGTACTATATTGATTACAATTTAGTAATAAACTGGAATCGCAGTCTCTAACTTGGATAATGAAAAAGAGTTTCTCATTAAGGTTTGTAAGTAAATTTATATACGAGTCCGATCTGGTCCAATGGCCTATATTTTATAATGTTTAAAATAATTTCTATACTAACCCCCTTATTAGGATTATGAGTTTTTATAGGAGATATACGAAATACTGTTCAGAACTGGTCCAATGGTGAATATTTTATGGAGATTGTAATTAATAACATCGGTACCAAATGTGTAGGCTCTAGCTTGGATAATACAGTTGTCTATTCAAGGTCTTTTACCTGGAGCTTTAGACTGTATGGTGGATGTATGGGAGAGATTTTGTCTATTTCATAGAAGTTGAGTTAAGAAACATATGTATACCGTATGTATATACCGTATGAAGAATAAGAAAAAAAGAAAAAAGAGTTCTCCATATAAAAAAATCTTGTCTAGCCGAACAGGAATACACATCCACAAATTACATGGCATTCGATACCTCATTCCAAGCATTACAAACTTACCGATCAACACAAAATAGCCTTAACACACTATGCAAGAAGGGTATGGAACAAAGTAAAGACTTTTGATATGCTCTTATTATAGCAATAAATAAATTGTAGCGCAATACATATTTCAAAACGATATTTTAGTTATATTTAGTTTGTTAAATATCCAAAAGTCGTCAGTTGCATTCGAGAAACGTGCTATGAAGCTTAAAATGTACGGAACTCAACGCTTTAAATTTGTCTACAATGTGTTACTCGGTTTAGCACAGTTGCAGTTTTGCTTTGCAAATCAACGCATAATAGGTGGCACAGATAGTACAATCAACAGCACACCGTATCTGGTTTCACTACGCTATAAAGAAAATGATACCACACCCTATATACATCGTTGTGCTGGTGTTATATACAATCTGGAAACGTTGCTTACAACTGCAACCTGCATTGGTGAACTATTGCCTGCAAAATTACAAGTTGTAGCTGGCACACGTTATCGCACACAGCTCGATGGATACATCTATCGTGTCAAAGACATCACCATACATCCCGATTTCAATAGCTACTTTATGGAGCATGATCTGGCATTAGTGCGTCTGACAGTGGCCTTACCTGAGCATTATACACAAATGCAGCCAATCGAAATAGCAAATGCACAACCTGTGGCTGGTGCGCAGGCGCATGTGTCCGGTTGGGGCGCTACTGAAACGTTGGAACATACGGAAATTTTACAGCTAGCGAAATTGCAGATTATAGACATCGAGCAGTGTAAGGCCGCCTATGGAGTGGATAGAATTACTGAGGATATGTTATGTGCGGCTGGCTTTAATGGTGCGGAATATGTGGATGCATGTCATGGAGATGCTGGTGGTGCTTTGGTGGTGAATAAACAGCTTGTTGGTTTGGTTTCATGGGGCAACGGTTGTGCGAAGCCGGAATTTCCAGGCGTCTATACAAATTTGGTATATTTGAGAGAGTGGATTGTTAAGACAGTTGATGCAATATGAGCTATAAATAAAGTTAGTAATTGATTTTAAATTAAGAGTAAGGTGCATTGTGTTCAAAAGTTTCATTGAACTCGTTTCGTAGAAAATTTTTAAATAAAATAAAAATACATGCTTCATAATTTCTGAACAATTTGTTGAGATGCGTCAATCTACATGTTAACATTTACACAGTTTTAAAGCTACAATTCAATTCTACATGCGAGTACCCTGTATCCAAAGGGATATTATGCGGTTGTATGTAACAAGTAGAAGGAGGCGTAATATACCCCATGAAGTATATACATATATTCTTGATTAGCATCGGAAACTGCGTCAATTCAGCCATGTCCGTCTGCCCATCCATCTTGGCAACAAACCAAAGCATTGTGGCCGGCAAAGCAGACCAGTCCTGCTCCCGTATGATCTTTTGTGCACAATGCACCAAGATTTTAAGGTCGTCTAACAACAATGCTCTGCAATTTATACCACAACCATTACTGGTGGATTTTCCGTCTTGTGCTCGAAACCACTCATCACTAGTCTAGAAGATTCCGTATTTATTGGAACCATGCGAACCTGTTTCCATCAACCAGGTTTGATAGTTGCTCTCAATAACGACTAGTTCACGTGCAAGGGACAACGGCCCAGAATGCGTCCTGCAGAGAAAGGAACTACAGCAACCAGTGCGACAACGATGAGGAGAAGTTTCATATTGCTTGCTTTGAACGCTTCGAGATGTAGATACTAAACTGCAAATTGCTTGCGATTGCAGTAGTATTTATAGCAATTTCTTTACATTTTTGTGCATAATAACACTGTGGACGGTAGACCACGCAAGTGTCGAAAGCATGATTACTATATTATACGCACAAATAACAAGACGTGTTATATAGCAATAAAAAGCATCTAAGAACTAAAAATCATACGAAGCATCTTTCTCTCGAACACTCGCAAAGACACTATATCCGATAATGTCCGCCATACAGTATGACCGGGATTATCAGAGTCTTGCAGATTTTTATGTTCGTACTTCACTGATGTGGCCAGTTCGAAATATAGGGTCTTGAAAATACCCACCTGCAATGGGTATCGGGGGTCGTGAAGCTCCTATCGCGCATATACTGTTTTACTTAAGAGAAGATGATTTTAATTAAGCGGACACAACGATTTCTTAAAAACTATGCAAATCAAAAATTTGGAAGTTGCAAATAGTCTTTCATCACTTGGTGTGTTTACCCCGTCAAGCGATTTTTTCATTTTTATACATTTATAAGTATGAGTCAATAGTATAAGAGAACATGACATCACGCTTATCTGCGAGTATGATACTCGCACTTGTGGTTTCAGGTTCACTTATACTATTGACTCATAAAATCAATTGAATGAACTTCGTAAACTGATTCTTCTTTACGAAATTGAGGGAAAGTACCAATTTTTTTTATGCTTTCGTTCGGAGCTTTTAGTATCGTCAGAAACGGTTATCAGCCAAAGGTGATATTTGGGGAACGTTTTTTTTTTCAGCTGCTAAATTTCGAAGACTTTAAAAGTCAAACACAGATGTGTTTTTAATATGAACTCAAATTTTGATACATTTGAACACGTTTATCAAAAATGTTCAATCCGGTGTTTCATTTCTATGCCAAACAAACTTTTTAGAAAACGCATATACTTTTGCACATTTATGTACTATAAAAAGTTTGTGCAAATATGCGAATAGATATAACAAGCAGATGTTCTTGATTAGCATAGAAAGTTGTACGTCTGCAGCTGGGAGACAACAGCTGTTAGCAACTATAAAAGCGAGCGACTTCAAACGTGGACCTTTCGATGCTTCTTGATCATACTTAGATCGAGTTTATTAGTTTGTCAAGTTTATTAACAAATAAATCACCCATTTATGCACACTTTCCAAGGCTGTAAAAAGATTTTTTTTTAATCTGGAAGATACCATAGTCATTGGAACCATCCGAATTTGCTGGACCCACCACGCAGGTACGATAGTTGCTCTCATGATCAGCAATGCAGGCCCAACGTGCTAGCTGATCACGTGGTATACCCATATTAGCTAAATCACGTGCCAAGGAACAACGATTCAGTGTGCGTCTTCCAAATGCAGGAGCTGTCAAAGCCGAAAGTACGGCGTCTACGATGAGAAGTTTCATACTATTTGGTTTGGAATTAGGAATTGAACTGCCACATGCTTGCGAATGCAGCTACATTTATATACATACATTTTTTAAATATATAGTATAACTGATAAGATTTTCTAACAATGGGAACTCTCCTAATTCTTGTACATAATACTTGCAGACTGCTTACCGCGATATATATATATATTTTTTTTATTATATATCTGTATTTGTATTTGATTTATTACGAGTATTTCGTACAATTTTCATGTTTATTGTTTTTAGTGAAGTTTTCATTGGTTTGTTTAATGTTGTCATCCATTATATGATTTGTGCAGCTAGAAAATAAACCGAAAATAGAATGTACATACGTATTCTGCGAATATTGAAAAGTAGCTTTGTTTTACACACCGCGTATACCCTGTCAAGTTTCTTCGAAGTTAACGTTTTCGCATATACTATGTCAATTTTCTTCGAAGTTAACGTTTTCTCTTGTTTTGTGATACGTTTTTTAAACATCCAGCTCAGTGGTGTAGCAAGACATTTTGGGGCTGGGACGGATTTTTTTTCTCGGATTTTTCAATTCTTATATTTACTTGAAAAAAAGGCAGCTATTTGGCTCTAAGTCCTACCTGAGCAGCAAGAAAACAAAAAAAAAAAATTAACAATTTTAAATAAAAGAAACACATGGTTCTATGGTAACAAAACAATTACATATTCAGCAGCAGAATAAAAAAGCAAGAAACACAAATGAAACCTGGTACCTAGATTTATTCTAGTTGCAATCAAATAGAGTGCTCAGATTCAAATGCCAGGACTACGTTTTAAGGGTAGCAAACATACCCGTCGGTGTGTATCACATAACTATGAGAACGTTAATATGCCAAACATGCTATAGAAATTGTAAACAACCAATTATAATACGATGCTAAACATTTAAAAACTCTATTTATATATACTGGTATATGTAGTATATGTAAAATGCTTAGAAATATTTAAGAATGAAAAACTTAACAGCGCAGTTGAAATTGTTGAAGGTAAATCACTTTTAACTTAATGTACGCTCTCTAGCGCCATGTTATTTAACAGTCCTCGATAGTATAGTGGTCAGTATCCCCGCCTGTCACGCGGGAGACCGGGGTTCAATTCCCCGTCGGGGAGATACGGATTTTTTTTTTTTGTAATTTTTTTTTTATAAAAAATTAAAAATACGTTATTAAAAAAGTTTCTCATACTAAAACATATTTTCAAAGTATCCGGCCTGTTCTGGTACTTAATTTCGGAAAAATTTTACGAAAATGAATTCGATAAAATGGAACATTTTTCACGTGTGGAATATTTTTGCGATTTGAATTCACTTGCATTGAGTAATATGAATTTCACTTGATTAATGCCAGGTGAATTCAAATCGCTTAAATGGCACATACGCCGAAAATGAAAACCCGAACAGGTATGAATCTATAGATTGAAGTTTTCTCCAGCGGTAGAGCGGCATTGAGCGGTGTAGTTACTCTTCTATATTGTTTTGCTCTCTATGTGTATCTCTGTATCTCTCTCTCTCTCTCTCGCTCTCTCGCTGTAATGCTCTTATAATTATATAAATAGAGCGAATAGAACGAGTGCATTAAATTAGATCACCATGGGCGAGGTACTATTCCTTTTATTGTCTGTGTCTTTAATGATGTTAGAGCGCAAGATTCATTGAGAAACGGCCAAGAGAAAACATAAGAACATAAAAGAGATCAGTTAAGTGAATTGTGGCATCTGTTGTTAGATGTTGGTGCAAAAATCAGTCGGTTCGCATGGTGTTCTCATAGAGAAAAACAATGCAAATCAATAGCAATGCTTTAAATTCACCAAATTCAAAACGCTTATAAGGCGCAAATTCGCATAAATATGCATGTGTATAGAAAAACTTTGTGCTATGGAAAAATTGAAAAAAAAAAATAAATAAATCAGAGAATCTACAAGTTCAGGGTTGAAGTCTCTAGCTCTCATAGTACTTGAGATCTGTTGTCTCATACATGCAGACGGACGGACTCATTTTCTGATTTCGATGTATACTTTATGGGGTCTACCATTCACACTAACTTACTATACTCTACTCCCTTTGGGTACAGTGTATAAAAATACAAGTTCATGAAAATCCCTACATGAATAATCCATATTTTTTTAAAAAATCTTTTAAGGTTAAGAAAGAGAGAATATACTTGGTGCTCGCATGAAATAGCGAACATTCTTGAAGTAAACTCATTGTAATTTCAGAAAAATGTAATATTTACAAAATTTGTCAAAGTTCCGTATTAGAAATAGAGATTTTTTTTTTGTTTTTTGGAGTCAAGTACTTGTGTGTAGCTTATTTTTTGTAAGTTCTACTGAAGATAGTCGTATTAAAGTCTAAAACTCTTGCTAACTAGTGTTCTTCGCGCATGTCACACAATCTGCATGCAACACTTAAATTCCACAATACGAGTATTTCCTATCAGTATAGTACTCGACCAATAGTTCGACCAGTTTTTGTTTTATCCCATTTACAATAACTATAATAAAATGTTCACTTATCACTACTTAAAACACTTTGATAATTACGTTAAGATTACAGTGGTCAATGGCATGCTCGCTTTTGTATGCTCTAATTCAGTAGTCGAAAAAAGTGTACGAGCAGTTGGTTATTATACGCAGTTTGCTGCATACACCGTTTGTATTATGTACGGAAAATATTTTCTATTGTTTGCACTGGCCGTGCTTGCAGGCGTCAGCAATGCCGAATTGCAATCGGAATCACGTATAATTAATGGCACTGTAACGGATATAGCACGCCATCCGTACATTGTATCCATACGTTATCGCATCGATCAGGCGGAAGGCTACTATCATGAGTGTGCTGGTGTTATTTACTCTGAACGTGTTGTTATTACCGGAGCGCAATGCATTAAGGGACTCATTGAGACAGATAAAGTAATGATTGTTGCTGGCGCAAGGACGCGTACCGGCGCCGATGGTATGCTATATCCGGCGGTTAAGTGGATCTATCATCCGAAATTCGATTATTATAGCGTTGATAATGATGTGGGTATTTTCATTATGGATGTGCCCTTTGATTTGACACACTTTGCGATACGTGCCATAAAAATACGTGAAGTTCGTCCTGCGGATAATCGTACTGCTTTGGTAGCTGGTTGGGGCTATCGGCAGGAGTTTGGGCCATCGTCAAATGTGCTCGAAGAAGTGCAAGTGCCGATTGTAAGCGATGCGGATTGTAAGCTTGCCTATGGTGCAGGAGAGGTAACAGAACGTATGATTTGTGCTGGTTATCTGGAGAACGGAGGACGTGATGCTTGTCAAGGAGATACTGGTGGACCACTGGTAGTGGATGGACAGCTCGTAGGCCTGGTATCCTGGGGGCGTGGCTGCGGTCGTAAGGGTTATCCGACTGTTTATACATATGTGCCAAGTCTAAAAGATTGGATCGATGAGACGATTACCGCCAATTTAGATTAAACTAACCATATTTGCAATGAAATACGATAAGCTCGGAAACTAGTTAAAGTACAAAGCAGAGACCGAGCTTTTACTTTTATAACTTAATAAAGTGTTTATTAGTGAATAATTATATTATTGTGAGATAACATTAAATGTTTTACTCGATTAGTGCACAATTCGTAGATAATAAATAAAAGCTTTCGAGTGAGAACGTTTGATAACGAAGTGGATACTTTTCTGCTCAGTCATGTCATTAAGAGATTTGCGGCAGTAAGTGATGGTTCTAGAATCTAGATCGATTTAAACAGGAGTCCCGCTTTTAGATTTGCTTGCCTCTCTGATTTGGACTTTCTCCCTTCAATGCTAAACGATTCTAGTTAAAAAATTGCCTCCTACCTTGATATACGCTACATTGAACTGGTAGTCTAAAGGAGGCATTAATACAAACTTCTGGAATGTACGTCGTGTTATTGTAAGAGAAACTTTTTTGTTACATATGCTGATAGCTTCATATAACATTAATATAATATACATAAGAAAAATTCGGATATGGAAACTACTAAATATAGCGTAGTTTATAGTCGCGCACACTTGACTGTAGCTTCATTCTTGTTATATTTTAAACTATGAATGAAACTAGAACTGTCAATGAAATTCAATGACACTCAGATAAGACTAGTTACCGAAAACCATAGTCCATTGTCAGCCATTAAGTGCTTATGACTGATATTAAAAAAATAGCTCCTCCTTTTAATTACTCAAAGTACACGGTTCCAAAAAACTAAACACAATCAACACGCAGCTTCATCGTAATGCTATAAAAACTTCATGCAGCTTGTGAAGCACTCTCTGAAAAGGAATTGAAAAGTCTTCTTAAACCAAAACGCTTCCTTCCAAGACTCACATATAAAAAAGTTCCACTTTAGATGCAACTGTTTTTACTGAAAAGTATAATTTACAGCATATATGAGGTACATATTTAATATACTAAATAACACTTTACAAAAAGTCAACATAGGGTCTGATTTCGTACTTTTCTACCGCTGCCAAAATCCATTCTCTCAGTTCCGCCACCGATGCATAGATGCCCGGAAAATTGGCACGCCCACAACCAGCGCCCCAAGACACAATACCCACTAGCTCTTTGCCGTGAATTAAAGGACCGCCCGAATCGCCTTGGCAAGCATCTTTACCGCCGCCTTCCACTGCTGCGCAGATCATGCGCTCAGTAACAAGTCCAATATACTTTCGCCTGCATTGGGATTGGTTATGAATAAGGACATTGACGCGCTGCAGCTGCTCGGGTATTTTGCCGCCTTCGACGAGTGTGCCCCAACCGGTCACTGTTACTTCCGTGCCAGCAGCGGGACGTACCTTGGTCAAAGCAATTGGTTGCACGTGCTCATTTAATTGGAATTCACCATGCAGTACAAGTATGGTAACATCGTAATCATTGTTAGTAGTTTTATATTGTTCGTGTATTATAAACTTAATTACACGCAGCTCCTGATGCTTTTCGCTCAGCACAGTTGAACCGGCAACAATGGTTAGATTTGAGGCATCCGATAATTCGACAACACAATGTGCTGCACTTATGACTATATTTGGGGTGTAGATGCTGCCGCCGCAACGATGACGTCCATTGTAGCGCATAGAGATCTGATGTGGAAAATCTTCAATAACAGCCGGTTCACCACCAACAATACGTCCATCGAGCCGTGGCACTGTAGTCTCCACGTGTTCGCTGTAAACAGCAACGACGCAAACTAGTAGTAACAAAAAGTTGCGCAACATTTTTCGATTTCAAAGAAGTACTACTGAAGGCGACCTTAATGGCGCGCGTGCTTTTATAGCTTATTTGGATTTGGTCAGCTCGATTGGGCAGCTTATCTACCACTAGAAGAATCATTTTGTTATAAATTATCAAAATGATTTCGAATAATTTTTTGCTTTAATCGAAGATTTTGCGGCGAGTAATCATGACGGCGAGTAATACACTGTAAATTAAATATCAAATAAAAAAGCAACCTCTTGACGAGCTAATAATCAAGTGACGAAAGCCTAGTTGCAACTTACAAAACTTCAGTTATCAATTTTGTGACGTAAGATTTATATTTTTCATTTGTATTGTTGGTATTGATTGTAATAGTATGTAATTGAGCATTCGAATGTGTATAACAGTTGAAACAGATGAGTACATACAAGTATGAGGTGAATAACATATGCAGAAGCCACGATATTTTTATGCGATGTGCGTGGGCGAGACAAATGGCATGAATTGGACAATCTGATGCTTGCGATGCGATATCTCACCACACAGAATTTCCTTTAACAGTAAAACCATCGTTAGTGCCCGTGCTGTAGCCACACTGAGGTGTGCTTACGTCACTTTCATGGACTATCGTCCACAGTAATAAAGTATTTGTTGTTGTTTACTACTGTCTTTCGGGGTTTTTTTCTGATGACTGCTGTTTCATTTAACAAATAAAAACACTTTATGCTATTTTTATGTATATTCTATATTTTTAGAATTTAGTATAGTATAGTATAGTATAGTAATTTGCATTAAGTTTAGTGCTTAATAACAAAACTTACACAGAGTTGTGTGCCAAAAATGCAAGTAGTGATTCAGGCAGTAAAATTTTGTATATTTTTGTTTAAATAAACTGCTTTACTTTAATAGATGTTATTATAATTTTGAAAATTTGCTATAGATTTTCTGTTTATACTCTTAGGACTCCAATCTAATCATTGTATTTATTTTGGTTAAACGCGCCAGTGTTTATAAAGTTTTATACAGATACGGATTAAAGCAGCTATCGCAGATAGTCGTTTAACAAATTCAATTTCAAATATTGAATCACTTCTTTTAAGTGCATAGCATTTGAAAATAAAAACTTTAATAAAAACTCTACAAAGCTATAGAATTTTAAAAAGTTTGGTGCATTACGAGTGCGTTTATTTTAGCTTAGCTACTTTTAATGTTAGAAAAGCCTAACAAATTGCGTAACTTAAGCTAAGGTCAGACGTGTAAATAAATGTTCGTGCAGATAATTTGGCATGTTTTTCAAGCCACACACATACACAATCTGGCTGTGTTTGTTCTGATAATATATTTGGAAGTACAAACCAATAAAATTTTTGTGTAGACATATTGTCAAAAGCTATTTCACAGTTGATTACGACACTGTTGCACGTCTTTGTGCAAATTATTTGCCTGTCTGACCATAGCTTTAGACTTGTTACAATGTCTTAAATCAAAAAAAAAAAAAAACTCATAAATAAAATGGTTTAGAATTTCAAAAACTTTTTTTTTTTAAATTATAAAATAATAAGAAATATATAATTAACAAAATTTTATATTAAGCAATTATATAGCGATATAACTATTTATTTGATATAACTTAATATGAATTAAAAATACTAAATGAAGCGAAATGCGTAGTTCGAAGACATTCGAACCCGTTCAAACTGTGACCAAACCAAAGAAACAAAAAAAGTTGTATACAACAAAATTCAGTACATTATATAAACGGAAAATATTGCACAAAAGCAGCATGAATCTTAAAAAATACAGTTAATTAAATATAACTTATTCGAATTTTTGTGTTTTTGTGTTTTTTTTTTTTTTCAATTAAACTTTAAACTTAGTTATTTTAGTATAAGCCTGACGGCAAATCGGTGACCTTTGAACCCTGTGTATATGAACGCGTACGCGTTGTAATGGGATGCTGATTTACAGCACTACTGCTGTGTATACCAATGCTTATATGATTACTGGTATAACTAGCTGCAACGCCTCCATTTCCTGCGCCACTGCCACGCATTGCCGGATTACTACCGAAATAGATTTGTTGATTACTGCGCGATTTTTCGCGTACTATTGCCGCTTCATTGAGCGCCTCGTGTGATTTTGAACCCGCAAAAACTGCCTCCAGACGTTCGATATTCTTGGTAACGCGTCGCGCTTGCAGCGCTGCTGTGAGATCCGGTTTTGGATATTTTTGCGGTGTATTCATGCCGGTCATAAAGAAGACACCATTGAATTGTTGCGCCGGTGGCATATGTTTATTGCATTCTTCGACAGCAGGAGCCGTAGCAGGTACAGCAGTAACATTACCACCACTTATGTAGCTACTACGTTTTGCTGGTGCCTGTATATGTGTTACGCTCATATTTAAACTATTGCGCAATGCTTTCATTGTCGGATCATCGTCTGTGTGACGCGCATTCATTATTACATCGAGTAATTCACGATTAGTACTAGCATTGCAGGCGGTGGTATTTGCATTTGCTTCTGGTATATCCGGTGATTCAATGGCATATGGCTTATCAGTTTCAGGTAGATCATAATCACCCTCATCAAAGAATGTTTGCATTGCAACAATGCGTTCAATTGTCTGCTGTTCAATGGCTTGATTCTGTAGCAAACGCATGCCATAGTCGGAGCCATCCAATGCAGAGCTCTCCATGGGCGCAACAAGATGAGCCAGCGAGCGTGATTTACGTGGCGGTTGTGGCACTATATTCACCGGCACAATTTCTTGCTCTACAAGCTTTTGTTGTTGTTGGTTTGCTGTACTACTAGTACTAAACTGTTTCTCTGCTTCACTAACAATGTTATCCAATTCCTCCATGACATCCTCAATTGTAGCAGCATCATCATCATCATCATCAACATCAGCATTAATTGGTTTTACCGACGATTTCTTTTTGTGTTTCGTTGGTGTCTTTTGTGGCAATACTAATATGGGTACTGGACTAAGTGATGGTCCAGTTTCGGAACTGCTAATACCCTCATCCTCATGCTCGGAAGAGTCTTGTTTGCTGTGTAAAGTGGTTGTTGTTGTTGCGCCTGAAGGTGCTGGCACTTGACGTGGTAGCGCTTTAGGTTTCTGATTGTCAAGCGATTTAAAACTCTTTTCATGTTGTGTACCTTGTAGACGGAATATGTCACGTTGCAGCTCAGCACAGCGCTCTTGTAGACGGCGCTCCATGGAGGTGAGTACTGCCTTTTCTTCATGTAAAATTTGTACGCGGCGTTCGAGTATAACCATTTGGCTACGTACACGATCGGCATCACGCGCTTGTGTAATCATTTTATCCACATCGACATAAAGTTCATTGAAGCGTTTTAGCTCACCGCGTAACGCATCAAGCCAGGGTGATGAGGAGGAGATGGTCTGCAAATAAAAATAAATTTATTAGAATTTGAAGTGATTGTAAAAGTGAGAGCTAATGTTAACTTTTAATTTTAATTAGAAAAATTAATTTTAATTAGAAAAACAAGGTTTTTATTCGAACGCTATATTTGATACACATATCCTCTATCCTCTAGTAAATCAAATCAAATTCTTTGTAGGCTCTCAATCTTGTCGACAAACTGATAATAGACTTTTTAAATTAGCTCTAAGTACTTACCCGCGCCAATGTAGCTGGTTCAAACCCCGCTTGAAATAGCTCTGCTTGCAAATATAGACGCTGTTGCAGATTGAGTGAGCTTTCCAAGAATGTATTTATGAATTTAACGCCTGTGCATTGCAGCTCACCGGAGCCGCCACCGCTATTTAGCATGCCTATGAGTAGACGAAAACGCACTGGTTCACTGCAACGCAAACGCAACGTGGACATGGCCTCCGAGACAGCTGTATGTCCAGAATTTACTATTTTTTGCGCACCTTGTCCAAACGCTTGCCTATCGCATGCAGCGGCTAGTAATTGTAGTGCCAAAATACGTGCACGTATGCCTTGACCCGTAGCGGATGATGCAAGCGGCATGAGTCCGACGGGTGTGTTGCCCAAGCGTGATGTGGCATCGAGTGAACGTGAACAGCAAAGCGAGAGGCATTGCCTGTGTACGAAAAAATCAGTAAACTTTATGTATAGAACTTAGCATATTTCATGCGATATACTTACAAACAGGCCAATTCATCTAGTAAAGCACGTCGCTGATAGCTCTGCGCATTGCGCGGCATGGATGCACTACCTGTTTGTGTGGCTGACGCCGGTAGAGGTGCATTACTGGCCTGTGCCATTTGTATAGCGCGTAATACCTCCAGCAGCAAACTTACGCCATCCGATGGTGTAGTAACAAACTCTTGTACGAAGCTGTAGCGCAGCATGTGGAATATAGTTTAGCAAGGAAGTACGCTACATTTGGGTTTAATTTCTCTACTTACCTTGGAAATGAGACACGCAAATCCGCGCGTAATTTATTCAGCAAATCTGTTATGGAGGCAAACTGACGCAGTGACATTTCGCTGTCGCTTTCCGGTGGCGCTGGTATGGGACTTCTGGGTATAGAATTAACACCATATTCAAGTTTTTGAATACAAAAATAAAACTTTGTAAAAAATGTTCAAGTTTGTAAGTTTGTATGGGGGCTACCCCTTACAGTTGTCCGATCTGGACCTATTCAGAATATTTTATTAGGATTAACGTTCGATTTGTTAGACATCTCAGCCACTGTTAGGCACAGATGGATGAGATTTAGTACATATATAAATGTTACTTGAAAAAAATATAACCATTTGGAGAAATGGGGGTAAGGGGAGAGGGGGCAAATAAAATACACTTGAAAATAGATGGTGAAACTCCAAAATATTTGATTAAAACAAAATGGTGCATAGCTGTGCACGCCGAGAAAGCCAGATGGATGAGATTGTGCACATTTGTAAAAGACACCGGAAATAATAGGACTCACTGAGAAAATTGTCTCGTATTATTGAATACCAATAGAGGCGTAAATGTGGAAACCTGGCAAGCCGGAGTACGACCCTGAATCTTACAGGTCGTTCAGTCTCCTGCCCCTCGCTATCGAAGTTATTTGAAATACAGCGGAAAGTGTACTTTAACGCAGTCTTTGTGGATGTCGCTAAAGCTTTTGATTGAGTACGGCACCCGGGTTTAGTAGTAAAAGTCAAGAATGGGTGCCCTCGCCCTGCATTGCCTTAATCCGATCATTTTTTAAGGGTCGCTGATTCAGGGTCAAAGTCAGAACGGGGCTGTCATTAATCTACCCGGTTCGAGCTGCAGTACCCCAGTGTAGTGTGCTCGCTCCTCTCGCTTTTCACTGTTCGCTACCGATATGCCTACTCTCGATGCCCCGATGCAGCTCAGGAATATTTGGACTCGCTTGCTGAGTGGACCAGGCATTGGAACGTTAAGCTCAATCCGGCAAAGTCAGTGAACGTATGCTTCACGCTTAGACGAGGATACTCCTGAGAACTGATGCTGATTGGCTTTGTTCTCAATCAAGATGATGAGATGCCGTATCTCGGTATTATGCTTGACTGGAGGCTGCCTTTCGCCAGCCACAACAAGAGCAAAGTTCGCGCCTGCAGGGCATTGAAAGCACGCCTTAACTGGATGCTGAACAGCCCTAGCAAGTTCGTACTCTACTACAAGATATACATACATATGTACCTACATGTCATAGCACCGATATGGCGATGCGGTATACAGATATGGAGCACGGTCTCATACAAACCGCAAAAAGCTGCAAGATTAATAGCACGCTACTAACAAATAACTTACCTGTATTCCGAGTGCTTGGCCGGCAAAGTTGCCGATTTGCTATACGCCTCCTCCTTGCTGCAGGCAGCATCGGCGCCGGCATCGTATATGGAGCGCGGCGTTTGTCCATTTGCGCCAACATTTTGTCGTTTGCCGAATTTTTTTAATGCCTGGACATAATCTTCGGGATTGTAAACCGGTGGACGTTGATTTTCCTATGAAGTATAGAAATTATTATTTTTTTTTATTGAAGCCAACAACAATTTGAACAGCTGTTTAGCGGCTGCAAACAGTGTTTGATAGCGCACGCACGCACTTTCGCTTGTACTTGGCAACACTGCGTGGGTAGTTTCATTGAACTACTGCGCTGTGCAGTTTCACTTTTTGCATATATTTTTTTTTTTTGATTTATTACAAATTCCTTAAATAATTAAATGTTTAATTTTACGCACCTTGCTGAAAACCGCTTGTGGCCAACTTTGCTCGGAACTGGTCATTTTGTATGATGCCATCGAACCGTTTAAACTATTGCTACCGCAATTACTTTTCTGTGTTATTGAGGATGCGCTACCGCTACCGGGCGTACCACCTGTTGCTGCATTGTGTGGCACCAGTTTGGGTGAGTTTTGACAGACACTGGGTGCCATAATGGGGCGTGGTTGAAAATCGCCGCTGCTGTTGCGTGGATAATAGGCGGAAAAGTCACTGAAATTGTAAAGGAAAATGTGTTAAGTTGATAAGTGCATTTGATTTATGTAAATATTTATGCTATAAAAAGTATTTTTAACTGAAGACAAGTCTTTAAATGTTTTGCAAAATATACCAGTTTGTAAGAAAATTTATATTAACTACGGTGAATGAGAAATAGCTACATACACACCAATATGGTCACATTCGCAAAACCATAATTTTTAAGATAGTTCAAACTTTTGTTCAGTTGTTCTTTTTAAAGAACACTTATTACTTATTACAATCGAAAAAGAAAGCTGCAGTCGAATGATGTCAAATTCGAACTACTGCGTATATATTTATATTTATAGGGGCCCATATTTTAGACAGGCATATTCTATTAAGATTGATGTAAGTTCCATTTACAGCTACATAGCTTAATTGTCTACAAAAACAAAAAATATTTCATACTAAAATTCCAAAAATGGTGGCTGATTTGGTTTCCATCTGTTATAGTGGGCTTGGCTCGATCATTTTATGGAGCCTCTCTGAAGAATGTGTATAGGAATGTTTAAACATCAACATTTTTTGGCTTTATTTCTTATAGTCTCTATAGATGCTGTAAGGATACAACTTTTTATGCTGATCAAGAATGCTTGTTTTTAAAAGAACTATGTGCAAGAATTATTGTTCGCAATCGTTTCACCACAGTGATAGATAAATGCTCTAAAACTCCGACATTATTGCTGTTGTCTCTGTATAATAACATTTGGGTCGGATTTCTAGCTGCAGCGCTAGATTACTTAACAATGGTTTATTAAAATTCGCACAAAATATTATAAATTTTACTGAATCGAAGCACATTAGCTTATGCAAATCATAGAAATATAAATTTTTCCTCATCTTCACTTGCAATCATGGAAGTTTTCAACGTGTGAAATATTTAATAATTTCGAGAGTTTCGTACTGCATCCGGCGTTAGCCGTATGGAACCCTATAAAAGCTACACCATATATTATAAATTATATTGAATTGTAGCACATTATCTTATTTTATTATCTATCTATTATTTCACTTCTTCACTTTTAAACATGGTGGTTTTCTACGAGTATGAAATTTAACAATTTCTCAAAAAAAAAATGCAATAATTTGGAAGTTTTCATTAAAATATGACAAATTTATAATATTTTCACCATAAAAAAAAAAAAAAAACACAACTATCCCGTTCAACGCACCGCGAAAATATGCCGCCAAAAACTTTGCGCAGCATCTTAATGGATTAATTTGTTGATTTTGAAGTTGCTGTGCTGTGTTTGATTTTAATTTTTGCGTATTTTCGGCTTTTCACATAAACAAGCGTGTGACAAGTGTTGATTTGCATCTTATATATTTTATTTAAGCAATTTTCTCTGCGTTTTTTCCAATCAACGCGAAGTTTTTTTTTTTTTTTGCGGATAAGCCTTCGTCGTTACGTTTGTGCGGACACACAGCCTACTACTGACTGGGCCCGCTTGATTTGTTTGACAATGTTGTATTTTCAACGATAGTCATGACTATTAGCTGTTGCTTCTCTATTATTTTCTTGCTAATTTTGTTAAGAAAAAAATCAAAAAATTAACATTTGTATAAAAGCAATCGTCTCTCCAATTCAAAACTTACACTTTCACTGAAGTCTGGTCTACAAACAAATAGTTAGATATATAATAAGTTAGCTGGCTAATCGTTTCCAATCGGAATGGGCGCTCTTTCAATTAACCGTTAGATCGTTAGTTTGTGTTCAGTTGAGTTGAATTGAGTTGAGTTGAGTTGACCAACCAACAACTTAACTGAAATGCGTTTATAACGGTTTTATGGAAATTTCTTCAGGCATTGTTGAAAATATGACAACTTTTAAGCTTCGGCAGATTATAATAAATCAATCACGTATTTCATTCTTTTAGTTGAGCATTCAAAAACCAGTCAGTCGTCAGTTCATTTGGTATTTAGTAGCAACATAAAAAACTTCTTTTTAATTTAGTTATTCTGTGTACGTTTCGTTTCTTTGCTGATTCTTTTGATAAGCGTTTTGCGTGTGTCAGGTTTATATATACATACTTATATATATATATATATATATATATATATATATATATATATATATATATATATATATATATATATATATATATCTATATCTATATATATATATATATATATATATATATATATATATATATATATATATTCTCTCTCTCTCTCTCTCTCTCTCTCTCTCTCTCTCTCTCTCTCTCTCTCTCTCTCTCTCTCTCTCTCTCTCTCTCTCTCTCTCTCTCTCTCTCTCTCTCTCTCTCTCTCTCTCTCTCTCTCTCTCTCTCTCTCTCTCTCTCTCTCTCTCTCTCTCTCTCTCTCTCTCTCTCTCTCTCTCTCTCTCTCTCTCTCTCTCTCTCTCTCTCTCTCTCTCTCTCTCTCTCTCTCTCTCTCTCTCTCTCTCTCTCTCTCTCTCTCTCTCTCTCTCTCTATATATATATATATATATATATATATATATATATATATATATATACATACTTATTATAATAAGTAGTTACTAACACAGAAATTTGCTATAGAATATTTATTTTAGACAAAAGAGTTCTGACTTTGTAACAAGTTTAGTTTTTATGATATAACTTCCGGTAGAATTTGCTGTCAATCAGCTGTATTTAAGCTATTTTGCAGAATATTTTTTTTTATTTTGTGTGTTTTAAGTCAACTTATAATTCTATGTTGATGGAATTAGCAATTAGAAATGTTGTAGTTAAGAGAGAAAGGAGTTATCATATTAAAGCATATAAATAAAGCACTAAATATACTATTTATTGAATACTTAATTCCATTTTTTTTTTTTTTTTATAAATTTAGAGCGTCATTAAACTCACTCCAATTATTATTATTAACTCTGATAAAAGCTTTATCGTGTAGCCAGAAAAGACAAGCGTTTTCAAGTTTTTTGTTTTCCATTCAAGTGCACTTCTTACAATTTCAACCTGTGTTCTATGAAGAACATTACTTATGCATATACATTTTTGCCATTGAATCTATAACTCGAGAGATAGACAATTTAATTGAGCTAGCAAAACGTTGTTCGAGTTGTTGTTGACTCAGAAAATGCGTAAAATTTGTCTAAGAGATTGTTTGACGAATGTCTGGAATTTCTTATGAGTCAGCAGCCTAACTCCATGTGGTTATCATTCGAGCTCCAGATTTTATATATATAGACTGCAAAACGTTTTGAACCATGATTCGATTTCTGTACCACCATAGAGGTTGATTTTGCTAAAATACAAAAAAAATATCTACATGTTCTATGGAATCATCATGCAGATAAGAGTTGAAGGATGCGCCAATACGCTTGAGTTTTGTCTTCTTGGTATTTATTTTTAAAACAACTTTTTGTGTATTTGGCAACAAATTAATTAGCTTTGCTCTAATATCAACAAAACTGTGTGTCGTAAAGCAAATATTGTATAATCGGCGTAATCAATATCACCAATGTACTCGGTCATTGACCAACAGACTCCTGATGGCGCTTGTACATTAGTCAACAAACGTAGTAGTACATTTGGTGCTTGTACTTTAAATGTTTCCAGAAAAAAGTCCAATAAAACAATGAACAGGTTAGACGCAAGTACACATCCTCACACTTTTTATAGTGCATTGCAGTATAATTCGGTAATTTGTTCTGGTATGGATTTAGATGCAAAGCAGCCCAAAACGATTCGCGAGATATGTTATCGAATGCGAGTTGAAAATTGACAAATAAAAGTTGCAATGAAGAGTTATACTCAACGGATTGCTCAATATTGATGCGTACTGTCTTAATATGATCTACAACTGAAGGACTTTGTCGTTTTGTGTTTTGTATACGCAAAACTATTTCTGTTACGGGAGAAATTCATTGTAGTATGATTGACGCCATCATCTTAGCGAACATTGGCTTAGATCAGCTTTCTTGGACAGAGTAATAAAAACACAACTTTCTTCCAATCTAGTGAAAATTTATTGGAACGCCAAACGTTGCATATAAACAGAGTAAGATACTCGAACAATGTAACTGATGTGTATTTGAATAGCTCAGCGGTTATGCCATCAGGCACTGAAACTGTGCACTTCTTTAACAACTGTTATATCGATTTGACTTCCTCTAGAGTAGGTGTTAGTTGAGATCCTTCTTCTACGATTATAGCGTGTAATATTTCGAAAATTTTCACTGTCTGGAAATGTTCTACTGTGAGTGTATTGAATAGCTCAGCGATTATGCCATCATATCGTTATATCGATTTGACTTCCTCTAGAGTAGGTGTTAGTTGAGATCCCTCTTCTACGATTATAGCGAGTAATATTTCGAAGATTTTCACTGTCTGGAAATGTTCTACTGTGATTGTAAGTTCTTTAGCATTTAGTCGTTGAATATTTTTACCATTAAGTTGTTTTATAGCTGTGAACAGTTTTTAGCCACATCTTCAATAGAATCGTTGCCTGTCTCATTAAACCAACTTTTTAACCCTGCTGCAAAAGATTCGATAGATTACTCTGGTTTGTGCTTTTAATATTGATGATTTAAATTTATTAAAACTATTTGAAAAGACAACACTTAAATAAAAACTTGCACTCGTATACCATTTTAAGTTGATACCATTTTAATGCATAATAACTACAAATCAACTAACTATTGAAGATTTTTGTTTAATATAAATCTATTTTTTGTTTTTGTTTTGCTTTTTTTTTTTTAATTTTTATCAAAATGCATATGTAACATCAAACATCAAATGAAAAAATAAAAAGGAAAAACTTTTACGCTAATGAGTGCACATTGGGTGCAAAAACGTGTTTCATTCGCTGTTTTCTTATTTTTTGTTGCATTGTAAACTGCTAATAGAAAATGTAAATCAAAGTAGGCACGCACACGCAGCTCCCAGATGTTAATAACTAATCAACAAATAACTATTTATAACAAACCAAGACAAAATTGAAAAAAAAAACAACAACAGTAAAAATTAGACACAGTAAAAGTTTAGTAAACAAATTGAATTTACTGTCTACAATGAGATACAACTTTAAATTGCATAAATCCAATGATTGTGGAAAAGTAAAATTAATAATTAAGTTTATATATGTGTACAATTAATAAATTGGAGAGCTCTGGTGAGATAGTTGTTGTACTAATTGCTGTGTAAATACATAGTAATTTATTTAGTCAAAAGATACAAATGTATCTCAATATTATTAAAGCATAAACAATTTAACAGTGCGCTGCTAAATATAACAGTTTAACTGCTGTTAATTAAATGTGCGCTTTTAGCGCAGTGTTACTTAACAGTCCTCGATAGTATAGTGGTCAGTATCCCCGCCTGTCACGCGGGAGACCGGGGTTCAATTCCCCGTCGGGGAGGAATGATTTTTTTTTTTAATATTTTAATAATTTGTATATTTTAGGTTGTTATGAAATTTCATATTTATTATGAAATATATAAAAAAAAAATTTTAAATAAATAAATAGATTTAACAGCGTTCTATAAAATATTAACCTTCATTTAATATTAACTATTTGCGCTTCGGGTTTTAACAATCCTCGATAGTATAGTGGTCAGTATCCCCGCCTGTCACGCGGGAGACCGGGGTTCAATTCCCCGTCGGGGAGTGCTAGTTCCGTTTGTAATGATATATGTTATTTTTTTCATAAAAAGTTATTATTGTATAAAATTTTGTTGTTGTTTAAATTACGGAAGAAAAGAAATTTTTAACTTCGAAGAAGCAGAAGCATTAATAATACCCTACACACAAATATTTACGAGATTTACGTAGGCGCGCTGAGTCCAAAGAGATAATTGCCGGAAAAGAAGGTTATGATTAAAGTCTTTTTCAATAGTTTTGTCAGAACTTACATATATTTCTTTCCCATGCCACTTCTTCCCAAACCACTCCTTCCCCATTCCATTTCTTCCACATGCTAATTTACTCTACCTCCAATTCTCCTACACCACTTCTTGACCCTTCGACCCCTTCTCCAAACAGCACTTGCGCTGCCACCATTCCTCTGCCCCTTTCCCTAGCTCTCCTTACTTTCCACCCTTACCCTACCACCCTACCACCCTACCACCCATTCCCCTATCCCTCTTCGCCCTTGTCAGAGATCATTTAAATCGGTCCAGTCATTCTCGAGTTATAAAATTGTTCACACAAAAATACTAAAATTGCGATTAATTAATGGGGGAGTAGGGTTTTTTTTTTATATCGGCAAAACCTTCTATGTTCCTAAAAGCATCTACACACCAATTTTCACGGCGAATGATTGGAAGGTGTATCTGTCTATAACAGACATACAAACATATATAGGTATATAGATACATACTTTCATTTTTACATATATAGATTATGCTATCTTTTCAGGTAGCAATGATGGATCGAGCGCCACAGGCAAGCGAGAATATTGTTGTAAGTATGGCTGAAGACTCAAACCTCTCCATTTTTCGTCGTACACAAAGAGTTGGCTTTTCTGCAACTTCAACTTGGCGATTTTGGCGAAAAGACTTGAGCATGCATCCGTGTAAGATCCAATTGACACAAGAATAAGAAGCCATGAGACCATCAAGCTCGTCATTTGTTTGGGCTCTGAAGCAGTAAAAAACGGATCCAAATGTTGCCGAAAAAATCATCTTCAGTGATGAAGCATTTCTTTCATTGAACGGCTTCGTACACAAGCAATGGCGAATCGTATCGGGCCATGATAATTGACTTACATTTTTTTGGCTTGGCATGTGGTTTAAAAAAGACGGTGTCATATTAAAATTGTTGCTAGAAAAGTTCCCCAAAACAAGTTATTTCCAGAAGAGGCAATGTGTAAAAGCCGCTAAGATCGTGCGATGTAACGCGCTCAGACTTTTTCTCTGGGACTACGATTAGTTGTTGTATCAGCTTCGTGTGAGCTGATACAGCCACTTAGGCTGAGTTGGACAACCTTTGACTGCACGAATCTTCTTGTGCAGATCGGTCCGGGGCGAAAAACCAGCCGTCCTTGGGAACGATTAACTACGATAAGTAGCTGTTTTTGGTAACAAAGCAGCAATATTTGACCAAACTGAAGAATAACATCATTAAAACCATTACTTTAGTTAGTTACATTAGTACTTTACCTTTGGCTTGTTAAATTGCGGTCATTTTGGAACTTGTGTTGCTTCTTGGTTATAAAAAGAGTACATAACAGCTTTCAAACTAAAATTCTAAAGTTAGAACGAGGCAGGGACGCACAGACAGCCAGCCAGAGGAACAGACAGACAGACGGACATGACTAGATCGACTCGTCTTGTCATGCTGATCATGCATACGGTTATATATGCTTTATAGAATCTCCGATACTTTCTTTATTGCGTTGCAAACATTGTGACTAAATTATAATACTATTCATACTCTGTATAACGAGTATAAACACAACGCTACCCAAATAGACACTCGAGCTGTTTGTACGCATCAAATGTAATATGTAGCAAGGAATACGAATTTTACTTGCTTCTTATTTATTTTAAATATTTAACGCTCTGTACGCTTATCTGGCTCGAAGGATGTATCTGCTCAATTGGCTTATTCGCCTGATTTACTGATTTACTGACAGTTTCGTTTAGCGAGTTTGAGAAAACGCAGCAATGAAGATCAAATTAGAAAACTGGAAGTTATTCATCAACTGATGCCTATGTCAGTATGCAAGTTTCAGCACTGCTATATTTCCAGCGCTGTTTAGCTCTCTAACGCATTTATTGTACTTTGAAGAAGACAATATTGAATTGTAATTCTATACGTATTTTTTAAAATTAAATTTAAAACATTTACTGAGGTCTCCACTGTCAACATTCAACATGTAAACTACATTCAACTAAACTAATAAAATTATTCACCTATATGTTTGTTTACCATATGTGCAGTGTAACCGGCTCGAAGGCTTCTTAAAAAAAAAAAAAAAAACGACTTTCTTTCTCAAATCAAAAACAGTTTATTTCAAATTCAAATCAAATTATATCATTTAACTTTTTAGAAGCAATCATCAATGCTTGGCAACCAACCGGAGCACTTAGGCCATACAGCCCATGCAGCCCAGCCCTGTTGAGCCAATACAAGCTGTGCACAACGTACCGAATTGGTAATATCATCGGTCAACAGAGCACCGCAATTCAGATGGCATTCGTTGTAGGAGAAACGTCCATCGGCCTGGCACCAGTAAAGATTGTTGACCTGGAAGATACCATAATCGTTGGAGCCATCCCAGTTCGGTGGTCCTACAACCCAGGTGCGATAGTTGCTCTCATATTCGGCAATACAGGCCCAGCGTGCCAGCTGATCACGTGGTACACCCAAATTGGACATCTCACGTGCCAAGGAGCAACGATCCAGTGTACGTCCACCCAAGGCTGAAGAGGCTAAGGCAGCCAGAGCGACGAGAAGAATGAAGGCTTTCATTTTGAATAGTTTGACAGAAGTAAAAAGACTGTTGGTTTCTCAATTTGAATGAAGCGTTTATATAGTCGCATAAAGTGGATGTCGGTACTCAAGTAGACATTTAACAATTTTGCATATTATTTAGGTAATACACTTAGTAGGCAATCTGGTATCTGAAGTGTAATTGGCATGCGCAGTCTATGACTTGATAAGATTTTATATATGATATGTATTAACAATATTACGAATATTGTTTGATAAGTTATAAAATATTTTCTAAGTTTCAATTTTGCGTTGCCCTTACTCTGCTCTATTTCATAAACAAATGTAAACTTCTTAATAAAGGCTGATCTTTTGTGCAACCCTCGTATATATGTAACTATTTACTTAGTGCAAAACCACTTGGAAATTTGTTTGCTTTGATAATTTTGTTAGTAAATGCGGTATTTTTATTTTGAATTGTTATGATTGCAGCTATAAAACGCTTGGTTTATTATCTACAATAAAATGATTAAAACACTTCAATTGATAAATATATATATATATATATATATATATATATATATATATATATATATATATATATATATATATATATATATATATATATATATATATATATATATATATATATATATATATATATATATATATATATATATATATATATATATATATATATATATATATATATATATATATATATATATATATATATATATATATATATATATATATATATATATATATATATATATATATATATAATATTATAATCATTATCATTGTTTATTTTTGTTGAAATCAATTTAAATCAAAGAGGTCGCCGTTCATATTTCAGTTTCACTGTCATATGCAGATGCTGATAGGTTTTAAAGTAAGAATGAAAAAGAAAGTCTAAAAAATTCTCGAAAATTTTCCCAGAAAAACTAACAAAAGTTCTGATACACTGTTCAATTACTTGTTAAGGATTGTATTAAATGACTTGAGCAAATATTTTTGCTTTACATTTCGATATTATACTAAAAAAATGCTATCTATATAGAAATTCCAATAATTCCCCGCAGCAATTAGCACGCATTTCCTTCAGTAAACGTTGATGCATGTCTGGTATTTTTTTTTTTTATATTTTTTTATTCTTCACTCAGTTCATGTCACGCGTCAAATGCACTTCAAGTCAACGCAGTCCGCAGACCAAACCGAACCAAACCGAACCGAACCAATGGCATTGTCTTCAATGGTACGTGTGAATTTAGCCTTTTATATGAGTAATACCTATTTCTTTGCTTTGAGTTTATGATATATTGCTACTACATGCACCTGTTTTGATTATTAAATAAACTTTGCTGTCGTTCACATGCTGTAATTTTTTTCTGCATATTCAGTCATTCCCTACGACATTGTTTGACTTGCATTTCCGAACAGGTTCAATGAACATATGTCGGGCTTTGCTATAGTATGGTAGCCGAAGAAGCATTATCCATAGCCATAGTGGGTGTATACCTAATTATAATATTGACTCATAATATGCAAATGATGTAGTAAATTGTTATACCTGCGATTACCTACATTTTTCTAATGCATTTTTAGCTGAAGTTAGGTGATTTGAGTTCATGGTAATAATTAGCAAAGAAAAGTCTTGAAGTGAAATTTGTTTTACTCAGGTTGTATGATTTATGTTTATTGTACGATCATTAACAATAAAATATTCTATGAATAAGTTATGCAGTTGAAGATCAGTAAAGTTTTTCATTTTGTATGTTCGTTTTGTTATACATTTTTCTTCAGAGGCGCTCAATATAATCTCCCATTTACTGAAGATCCATGTATATTATTTTTCATACTATTTACAGATTCTAACACATTGAAAACTATATAGTAGATCTTACTTATTTGCCTTATCAGCTTGACGAAAAAATAGTTCTAGCTATGCATTAGTCTGTCCGTCGACCAATCTATTGTTTTGCATCTCTATCCCTCCAATTCTATATGTGGCATTCACTCAATTTTTGAGACATTGCGCAGAAATTTTAAATTGATGCTCTAAAATAGGTTAGCATTTTCATTGTACAAACCCACCTCACGTTATTATGGTAATTTATGTTTTCTTAAGCTTCAAACTGAAAATTATATACATCTGCTTCCTATATCAATCCTCCATGCAATATTCAACAGGTGCTCAAGGCCTAATTTTCAGATAAAGCACCTCGTATGTATTATATATGTAGATAACACGTTATTGTCCCAATCAGTTACTTCAAGTTTGATATTTGATATTATATTAATCCCTATGAAGTATCTACTATTGGCCCAAAAGCATTTAAACTTTCTAAAAACCTAAGTTACAGTGATCTTAATATACTCAACTTACATTTTATCAAAACTTTCAAAATTTGGTGTGGATATTACAATATCAGTCAACAAAAATTAGCCAACATTGGTCCAAAGCATATCACTAATACTTCCCATAAAAAATTATACGCTATATAGGGGTTCTGATATATGCAACTTCTTTATCAATTACGCTAGAGAATTCGAACTTGATATTGATTTTAGTTATATTCAATTAATATATACCCCAATGTATTTGTAAAAAATAATTTTTAAACACTGTTCTGGAGGATCAATGGTATACTAAGTTTTTGTAAATGTCAGAAGAATGAAGCATAGCAGATACCTTAAACATGTCTATGTCTGACTGTCCGTCCGCCCGCCTGTCCTTCGCATGTTTGAACAACAAAACCTCTGTGAGTGTAAAAGATAGTGCTTCCAAATTTGAATTTCACGTGCACTATTCACGTGCACTATCCAAGTTTTTGTTCATTATATGCATGCTGTATAATATTACCGCCATCTAGACGGCGCTTCGTCGAACTAATACGTTGGCATTGATTGTGCCACCTAACGGCCAAAAGATAGCGCTTCATTGTGACATAAGGCAGAATCATCTATTGGCCAATGAAATCTAAAATTGTGGTACTTATAGAGTGTTTACTTCTATTGTACCCAAAGTTTAATAGTATACGAAAGTAAGGGTTCATCAAGAATTAAGTTTTCGACAACACAGAAAACGTTTTGAAACTATTATTAATACCGTTAAATGATTTATAAAACTAAACCAAATCAAGTATTTATATTTTTGTATGCACATTTGAATGATTTTGATTTCGACCCGGTAATCAAGTATTGAAAGCTAGATAAGATACTGAGCTAGAGCTTTTGTCATTGCGAAGCGAAGACTAGAACCAACACTAGAAAGATTTTCTAGATATATTTATGTTAATATGATCCTGTAGAAAACTTAATTAGTTTAAGTGAACACAAATAATTCCTAAAAAAAATAAAAATCTCAAATATTTGTGTAAATCTTGTTCGTTTAATTATTTTTTAAAGAAGAATTTCGCTGTCAATAAAACGTATAAGCTAAGCTTTTATACTTGTTTTTTTTTTCGGCAGCTAATTATCTATCGAGTGTGTATATATAGCTAACAGTTTCATGGTTATTCCATTTGAAGTTGCAAGAGTTTGATAGTAGACGATCGCATGTTTTTTTCGAAATAGAGATAGAACCCCTGTTGATAAACTGAAATAGATGATATTTTTTTTGTACAATATGATTGTAGTGTATTATAAGTTGTAGTGTTTTGTTGATGAGCAATCGCATGGGGTTTATTTTTTATTAAGTGTACTTTATTATGTAAGTAGGTCTATATAAATTTTGTATATCTAATTTCTTTTTATGTAAAACAACGTACAAGCTATAAAAACTCTTAATTAGTTATTGTTGTAGCCAATCTATGTAACTGGCTGCCTGTCATTTCACTCATAGTTTTTAAAAACCACTTTTTATCTACAGTGTGATGGGCTTTCAAAAAATTGCGTGTCGGTTTTCAGCGTTACAAAAAGAGTGAACTTCAATCTGCGAACTGGAAGCCAACTTAAGTCAGTCATTCAAATTTCGTTACATTGTTTCAAATGTCTCATCATTTACACGCTTTACGACCGCTATGGTGTCTTCTTATTGCTATTTTAGATCTGGTTGTCTATCTGATATTTGTCAAATGTCAGCATCAACACTAGACTTCATCGAATTGCAACCGACCTGTATGTCTTCAGCAGATATCACGCTGCGTTTTTCACATTGAGTGGCTGTAATTACGCACCATTTTCATAAATTTTTATTTAATTTGTGCTCAAATGACTTTCATCGAGTAATTTATATTATTTTCTGTGGCTTGATGCATTGTTTGTTGAATTAATTAGTAGATTACAGTGCACATAACTTAATGTGTTATAAAGAACAGGGACTTTTTGTTGTCAGGTGCTACGTGTATCAATTCAAGCTTGCAGATTTTCACTGGTTGCAGGTTGCCACCATTGCTGTATTTCGACATTATAGCAGTGTTATAACAGACACTCCGTCTTACATCGAAATCAAAAGAGTAATAGTCACTTTTGATCTACTTCTGGAGCGAACAGACGCCGTACTACAGTGTCTGCTGTATAAAGTATAAAATATCTTAAAAATTTAAAAATTTTAAATCAATCTAAGTATTTGTGTTGTTTTTGCATACAATTTTTGGTTATTCGATATTCGATAATAACGTATATTCGATAATAACGTCAATATGCAGGTTGGCACCTTTCTTGGCTTGCAGGTTGCCACCTCTTTTTTTTTGCTTGTTTGCTGTTTACGCTTCTACGAATTGTGTGCGATTTAAAAAATGCCGTCAGATCATAAATAGACCGAGCAGCATTTGCCTATGAAAGTAAAGGACATAGAAACCATTCTGTACCGACATTCTGCAAGACATCCGAAAAGTTTTAACATACTTACTAACATGGCGCCACTAGAAAATATGCTAATTCAAAAGTGCTGTTTACTTTGGAAAACATCTTATATAAATATATTTTAACTTAAAAGTATGTTACAGTTTTTACAACCACTCTTTAATGCATTCTCTGCTCTATTTTTCTCAACTGCACTATATCCTCACCACACCTTGGGTGACTGACCCAAACGGACGCAAAAATTAAAAAAAAAAAAAAGCAAATTGACACAACTTATGCTAACTTTCCATTAAAATTGCACAGCACAAGTGCGCAGGAACTTAGTAACGGAGTAATGAAGAGCAAAGCACCTTCATCAGATAACTACGATATATGTCAATTTTATCAAAGCTCAGTTATAAGTATAAGTATAAGCAACGTCTCTCGCTCACACACCAAGTCGTTCAACACGCCACAAAGCAAAGTGTCTCTGTGGGGCAACTTGTTATACACAACAACTTATCAGCACATATTGCAGGCTGAGTTTGACTGTCTGTCTGTCTGTGTCGCACTGTCGAGTGCTTGCTTGTATTATCGTACATGCCACCACATCCGATCCAAGCCAATCGAATCCAAAGCAGTCTGAGTGGCAAAGCAACGCGCATGATCGATAGTAAGCAGACGTCGATGTTGTTGATCATATGTGGACAGTGAAATATTTTGCACGCGATTCAATTCAATTTGCTTGTAACTTCATCTTGCTCGAGCTACTATTGCTTATTACTACGAGGGTTGCTTTGTACATAGTGCGTATTGGCAACCTTAAGTGGAAAGTTTGAGATTTTTTAGCTTAAAGCAATTTTTTAAGCACTTTTGCCACTCAGAAGTGAGTACCTCCAAAATGAACTGTTTAAGGCAATTTAGTTTGGAGGAAGATCCGTCTTCTGTGGTTGATATTCCTTAATTCTACTAAAACTTCTGGAATATAAATGATGGTGTACCATTCAGAGTTGAAGGTACTATGCTGCTTTAATGGAACAGTTGCGGTATGAAAAATTTTTACGAAAAAACTGTCAATCATTTGCATCGAACATCTTTTGTTGGATTTAGCACAGCTTGGAACACCCATATAGTCGATTGCTGTTTTGCTACTGGCTCATATGCATAGATTCATATACGATTTTCAATTTTTTTGGGTGATTGTCAAAATATGCGGTATGCAACGCGAACAAATCTTCGTGATGGTCAACTGTAATATTGAAACTATGCTGGTCACACTAAGTACGCCTCAATCTCACGGTATGTCAGATGATGGTCTACTCTTATCAGATGCACAGCATCGATGTTTTCTGGGATAACAGCTAAAACATGAAAATTATCCAATGTGAATGTCAGCTGTCAACTAACAACACTTAGGGTTGCCAAGTCGCATAATATACAACGCAACCTTCATATATATTGATCACAAAACATGTTGCAATAACGTTTAATAGTTTTTCTGTCATTTTTTTTTTTTTTTTTTTTTGGTTTTGCACCATTTTTATTGACGTTTATTTAGTTATTGTATTTTATGTTTCGCTTCAATGCTCGAGCTGTAGTAAACTGTCATACTCGTAACGATCATTTCGCTGCGTTATGTGTGAGGCCATAATATGAAATTTCACTTTTAAGACCAATTTTAGACAACTTATGCGACGATTTGTAGCAACGAGACAGCAAGTTTCCAACAAAATAACAATCTTTAGTGCGTTTAGCGTTTAATGACACCGAACAGTATTTGCTAATCAGATACTTACCGGTCTTTGGAACGAAGTATAGCTTGAAATTAATTTAAATATGAAATTATTGTTTCGGTTTTTATAAATTTATATTTATTTTAGATAATGAACAATTTTTTAATAAAAATATTCCATCATCAACGTTGCTTAGAAACAGTCATCGATGGTTGGCAACGAACCGGAGCAGTAATGCCAGGTGGCCCAAGCAGACCAGCCGTGCTCACCCAATACCTTCTGTGCACAGCGCACCGAGTTGGTAATATCGTCTGTTAACAATGCATTGCAGCTCAGACCACAACCGTTATAGGAGAATTTTCCGTCCGGTGGCTGACACCAGTAAAGATTGTTAATCTGGAAGATACCGTAGTCATTGGAACCATCCGAATTTGCTGGGCCCACCACCCAGGTACGATAGTTGCTCTCATGATCAGCAATGCAGGCCCAAATTGCCAGCTGATCACGTGGCACACCCAAATTGGATAGTTCATGTGCCAAGGAACAACGATCCAGTGTACGTCCTGCAAATGCAGGAGCTGCCAAAGCAGCCAGTGCGACGACTACGATAAGAAGTTTCATACTGCTTCGAGAATAGGTACTGAACTGTAAATGGCATGCAAATGCAGCAATATTTATATGAAAATTTATTTGCCAGTTGATTCTATGAACAAAGTATTACCTAATTATTTACTTAGTATAGTTATAATATTTGATTGCTCGACGTAAGCTTATTGTGTTAAAACCAAAAAATTGATAGAACAGCTGTCTGTTCCAAATATTTAATTAGCTTGAATCAACTTCCTTCATCTTTTTGCGTACAATATTGTACAATACACCCTATTATGTATTACGTATGAATATTATAGAAGTATGTGGCTTCAGGTTCTCTTATAGTACTTATAAACTTTCACTATCTCCAAGTTCAAGGTAAATAACTTTAAGTAGCTGTAGCTAGATATAATCGTAATAGTAATTATCGTTAATGATTAATATTGTATAAAGGTAATTTCGCTAGCTACTCATATCTTATCATAATTAGTTTGAAATAATAGTGAATATTTTATATATCTTCTTTATCTTTATATATATAATCGTTTGTACGTATGTTTGTTATCGTGTAACTTCTGAACGATTCGAATGATCTTTATGAAATTTATACTATTAATCTGAAAAAAGGTTTAAAGCTATATATCATTTGGAAAAAAAAAATGGATCATGCCACGCCCCCTTATAAGTAAAAAATACAATTCGTCTTATCTCAGCAACTTTGTGACGGAGAAGAATGAGATTTGGTAGATATGTAAGGTGCACCACGACAAATAAGTTCCACTGAACCACGCACCCCATAATAGAAGAAAAGAGAATAAATTTGGCATATCTCAAAGCAAATAAAGACCACTGGAAAAGGGGTGCGTAGAACGTCGTGGGGCTCAGCTAGTTTTCTATAAAGAAAGATTAAATGGAGAGAAATAATCACTTTCAGAAATCGAGAGAGAATTAGCTCAAAAGAAAAGTGTTGAATCGGTAAGTAACAACGAGACAGAGCATGAACAATATAGGGAGAGGAAAAAACTGTTTGTTCAAAAAATCCAATGTGAGGGAGAGATAGAGAGAGAAGGTAAAACTGTGCATTTGAATGAGTGTTCGCTTCATATAAATAACTGTTATAGTGCTGGCGAGTACTGTCCTAAAAGTACTAAGTAGTATGTAAAAATTAGGACCATAAACCACTTGCTTGCAGTCACAAGCAAAGTAAAGAGAGATAGAATGCATGCGAGACAAACAGTAAAATAAATTTGTTTCGATACCAGTTTGTGAAATAATTTCGTTGACTTGAAAACAATTTTTGAAAACAAATTATTTAATTGCAGTGTGCACATTTCGAGCAAAGTTAATTCATACATTTATGTACATAAATACAGCGAAAACATATATTGCAAAAATGTTAATACATACTTGCTTACAACTGATACTTTTTGGGTGAGTTTACTCTTACTAACACTTGATCAACATCCAATAAGTTATTATATCTATAGCAACACGTGGTCGCATCGATCAGCTGTACAGAGCTACCACATATAAAATTATTTTACCAGATGTCAACGGGAATAGAGGATATACATTTTGACTGGTTTGAACCATCGAAACACTCTTTATGGTTCGGGTTCAGTTCGGCTTCGTTTTTGGTTTGGTATATTTATATTTTATATTTTATAAGCCAACAAATTTATACAGTTTGGAGGAAGAACCGGTGTGCTTCATTAACGCTTGAACATTTTGTTTATATAATCGTCTTGTTGTACTTTCGTGGACCAGCCAACACGCCAGTGTTGCCAGATCTCAACTGAAAATTTTCACTGGTAACATGTATATAGTATTCTTTATTTTAAACGGATTTACACCGAACTTGTAATATAGATACATTATAAATAATAATGCTTTCATGTGTGGGAGACTTATGGAGGTTTGTTTGACATGTTCCATGCCAGATTTTTATATCAGTTTTTGTTTATTAGTTTGTCTGAAAGTTTGTAACACATTAAAGGAGGCATCGTATATTTATTCTTGATCAGCTCGACGGGACGAGTCGATCTAGCCATGTCCATCTGTCTACCCGCCTGTCCGTCTGCATGTTGTTGCGCATTTTTTGGGTACCAATTTTAATGCTATCCACTTAAATATTTGCAAGTACACTTCTTTTTATTGCAATTTAATAGAGTGTCAAGCTTGACCCGCCACGCCTACTTTTTGGGGGTAGCCCCATGCAAAGACTGCGCCCACTTTTGACTTTTTGTATGAAAAACTTTTTTATTTATTTATTTATTTATTTTTTAATTGATATGGTAACTTCTAGTTAACATATGCTTGACATATACATTAATGGGTGGGACCCGCCCACTATGGGGTAGCCCCCATACAAACCTACTGCCGACTTTTAACTTTTTGTATGAAAAACTTTTTTATTGAAGTCAATATTAGGTTGAAATCCAATGTGGCGCCTTTTTATAAACAGTCGCTTAACATACATATACTAAGGGTTGTGGCCCGCCCACTTTTTACGGTAGCTCCCATACAAACGTACTACCCACTTTCCGTTTTTGTAAGAAAAACTTCTTTATTAAAGTCAATTTTATGTTGTAATGCGATATGGTGCTATTTTAACTTACATAGACTATTGGGCGTGGACCGCCCACCATTTGGGGTAGCCCCTAACAAACCCACCGTGCAATTTTGTGTGTTTTTATAAAAAAATTCTGCATTTAAATCAGTATTAGCTTGAAATTTGATTTGGTGGATTTTAGTGGACAACCGCTTCATACAGATATACAAATGGGCGTGTCCCGCCCACTTTCTGGGGTAGCCACCCCCCCCCCCCCCCCCGTTTAAACCACCACTTTTATGTTTAACAATACAATTTAAAATTTCGTGTGAATGGTATTAGAGCTTCGGTTCAACCGAAGATAACGTTTTTTCTTGTTGTTATAGATTTTGGTCAGCTGAACTCGAAAAAAGTCTATTTTTTTTTTGAAATTAGTTAAAATCAGATTGGTCATTTCTAACTTGAGATATAGCTTAAATAGTGGAGCTATCTTCTAAAAAAATTATACCGAGTTTATACCGAGAAAACAACTATTCAAAACTTATTGCGACTATTTTAGAGTTCAGAAGATGGAAATCTATTAGAATGTACTTTTACGCTGTAGACTACTGTTATATATATTTTTCCTACATACTACCCTATATACTTTATAGGCTTTGCCATGACTTCTTTTAACTGTTCGATATATTTGTGGAAACTTAATATGTACGAGTATCTTTTTAACCCATGTGCATAACGTATAAAAACTGTATTTCATATCTGTCATGTATCTTAATTTTCATAATGAACGATTTATTGCTTATCGATAAAAAGAAAATTTCATTAAAATTTATAAATTTCTCGCCTGTAAATATACTCGAACTACTTAAACTGCAATCCATATTTTCAAACGGCTTTGTACATTTTTTGTTTGTTTTACATATTACATTTTATCTTTATTAATTGCATAACAACTTCTAATTAGTTTCATAACTAATTAAAAAGTGTTGTATTTCTAACTTAATTACCTGCATAAACCAAACCAAACCAAATCGAAACAAAGCGAAAAAAAAGATACAAATGAGACAAATTGAAATGTTGCGAACATTTAATGCGATACAAGATACTTTAAAGCACAGTCACAGATACAAAATGCACATTAACTTTATATGGTAATCGTTATGAATAACAACAAGAAAGATAAAAAATGAGTAAAAACAAATGTCGATACTGACAGATACAGAAATGAAACGAGTTAACATTTTGCGAAATTTATTTTTGTGTAAAATATAATTAATTTAATTATTACACTTTGTTTTTTTTTTTTTTTCAAGTAAAAAGTAATAATGCCTTAAAAACGTAAAATGTTATACCATAACCACATTGTTTACTCTAATTCTCTAGGGGAAGTTGGCTTTATGGTTTGACGTGTAACTTATGACTTGCGACAGATTTGATATGGATTTGTATCTACCATATAAGGCGTGGTATTTTAATTTCTCTTGTATTGATTACGGCAAGCCTAAAAGGCAGCAATGGATTGCAGTCGTAAATTGTTGTGAATGAGGTTGTTAATAGATAAGATTTCATATTATAGCAGAATTGACCAATTAGAATTTGCTGTATTGCTACTTTTGGGAATATTAGTTTAGATTCAGTATTACCATTGTTTACGTACGGTTATAAATAAAGTAGTATTTTAGAAAGACTGACAATATATTGCGTAGTTGTAGATACTCTTCTAGGTTTTACACAATTGTGGTTATGTTAGCTTAAAAACTTGTGTTGAATTCACGTTTCATTTTTGGAATCAGCATAAAAAATTGCCTAGGAAATTACTATTTTAGTATGTGCGTCCTTTTTTCATGCAATAGATAAATTTAATAAAAGAAAACCTGCAACACAGCAGTTCGACTTATTGAGTGCTTGTTAGCTTAGGTAGCTAAGACACTGAGACCGTATGTTGTAGTTAAAGTTCCAGTATATTTTCTGCCAAGAAAAGCTTTTATAAAGATTGCAAACTAGTTACTAGTGTATAACAAGCTTAGTGTCTAAGGGCTAGTGAATTCGAAAGTTCCGAACTAGTTTACTGTACAGCGGGAATGCTTTTGTTTTATGATTATGCTAATACAGTTTCAATAACTGATTAACATATTAATACAATCTTAAGAATTATTGTTAACTTGAATTATTGTTAACTTGTTAACTTGAAATTGAATTACGCTTATAATTCGCAATTAGTTTTAGCGTACTACATGCAGCACAATTCATATTAATAGCTGCAAGTCTTTTTATATGTTAAATTTGTTAGAATCTACTAATTACTTTAACAACCAATCCATCAAATTACAGAAACTCATAAAAATTACACGACAAAAGTCATTTGAGCAGAAATTAAATAAAAATTTATGAAAATGGTGCATAATTACAGCCACACAGTGTGAAAAACGCAGCGTGATATCTATTAAAAGGCACACAGCTCAGTTGCAATTGTATGAAGTCAAGCGGTTGATGCTGACATTTGAAAAATATCAGATAGACAACCAAGTTTAAAATAACGCTAAGAAGACAGCATGGAGGTCGTAAAGCGCGTAAATGATGAGACTTTTTGAGTACGGCAAAATGTGTCGGCAAATGCACAATTCACAAAGACAATGTAACGAAATTTGAATGACGGACTTGATTTGGCTTTCAGTTTGCAGATTCAAGTTCACTTGTAACGCTGACAGCCGACACGTAATTTTAAAAACTTGACCATTGTCGAAATTTAGGTGGCTTTTAAAAATTTTGAGGGAAAAGATAGACAGCAAAGATACTGTATGTACGATATATGTAAAAACTATAAGTAATTAAAGGTTTTTATAGCGTCAATGTATGTACGCTGTTCAACATAAATTGTGCATTACATAAAAAGAAATGGGGACGTTTGCAGAAGTCCACATTAGTGTGGAAAGTTATTGATTGCCACTCACTTGGAAATGGTCAAAAATGATTCAAGCAGCTCACAAACGTTTGCTAGGACACGTAGTCCCTGTGTAGCGTCTGAAGCTCCTTTCAGAGCTGAGCTAATTGTGAGAAGGTAACTTCCGTAATGAGGGATTAGTGAGCTGGATTTGGTACCCGCCAACGCAAGACTTTTAACAGTGAAGACACAGAGGAACCCAGGGATTTATCGATTCCTCTTCAATGTAGATACTTGGGTTAACTTGTGAGAGAGCGATAGTGCATGCATTGGAAATAATAAGTCTGGGACAAACTTGGTAATAACAACAGCCGGCACCAATTTGTTTATGCTAAAATTAAATATGATAGTAATATAACAACGATAATAATATTTTAGAATTATAAAAAGCGTAATCAATCTATTTTGCTGCAACGGCCGAAGTTCTATTGATAGGTAATCTACTATCAAAATTTTGCATCTTAAAATGGAAAGACCAAGAGACTGTATGCCACTTCAAAACACTTGAGAGATAATTTGCGACGAAAAAATTCGTATAAAAGCGTACGTTCTAGAACAGAACGGTATCAGTTTACTGAAATTTCTAAAGAAGTTAAGAACCATGAAAGTCTTCATTGCTTTGTGTCTTGCTTTAGTCGCTCTGGCCGCTCCAGCTTTCGGTCGCACCATGACTCGTTGCTCCTTGGCCAAGGAGATGTACGCTCTGGGTGTGCCCAAGAGTGAACTTTCACGTTGGACTTGCATTGCCGAACACGAGAGTTCCTATCGCACTGGCGTTGTTGGACCCACCAACTCGAATGGCTCCAACGACTATGGCATCTTCCAGATCAACAACTACTACTGGTGCCAGCCTGCCAACGGTCGTTTCTCCTACAATGAATGCAAATTGAGCTGCAATGCTCTGATTACCGATGACATCACAAACTCGGTGCGTTGCGCACAGATGGTTCAGAAACAACAGGGCTGGGCTGCCTGGTCCACCTGGAAGTACTGCAGCGGTGCTCTGCCCAGCATTGACAGCTGCTTCTAAATTATACTTTTGGTTTTGACAGTAAAATTCATCTTCAATAAATAATTATGTGCTTTTCTATATACGAGAGAGTTTTAATTATATTTCTAGTAGTTGGAATAGTTGGTCGATTTGAGGCAATAAAACTTCTTATCGAGTAATTCGGCTATGTTTACTGCCACAGGTTCAATAAGCTCTGCCAACTTCTTGAGCGATAACAATAACAACCACTTTTTGCTAAGCCGCGAAGACACGTGTTTCGAACTCAGCTACAAGTACTCATCAGTTCGCTGACTGCACTCTGAAGCAATTTCTTAGATCATATGATGTACGCGCCTAATAACTCGAAAATCTCACAAAACTTCAACTTAATATTTTGCAACAGAATAAATGATATAACTAAAATGCAAATCATATACGTTTCACAAGTCAATCCAACCTATTTGCATATATAAATCGTTATATGGAATTAAGTAGTATTGTAGCAAATATTTGCAATTTTCCCAAGCTAAAAAACTTGACACACTGACAAAACTTCACAACAACGGAAGTCAAAACACACGATAAGCCTTAGATATGACATATATTCACATTTCGTGGAAATAAAAAAAAAAATCACAAACCATTTATTTCAACTCCCCAAGTCGGTGAGAGTTACGTGTGTATGATAAATGAGCATCATTTTCCCGATGTTGTTCGAGATAAGATAAAACTCATGACATTTCTTCTATTTTTCTACGGTTTTCTCACAGATACAAAAGTCTGGCTAAAACAATTAGCAGAATTTAGCAAGATAGTAAGTAGTAAGAAGAAATGATGCGAGGTTTGTTAAAAAAATATGCAACAACAAAGAAGCGCATTTCGAAATTTTTTATACTTATAGCAGATTTTTGCATAATCTAATTATATTAAATTTCTTGTATAACTTGAAGATACTCAAGTCAAAAAGGTTCTTCGCATAAAAAACTTCAATTAGTTGATGAGTTAGTATACACTGAAAGAAGATGCACCATGAGTATATCCATTATGTGTGTAAGACCCTAGTGACGCAGTATTAGTGAATTACTTAGACAGAGTTGCAGGAAACTTTCATCTCCATTTTTCATTTTCATCTTCATTTCGTTCGATTTCTGAACATAACCATAACCAATGTATGGTGTAGTACCTGGAACTGTATAGCAATATAGCAAGTGACCATTTAAAACCCGCTTAATTAAGCCAATTGTATTTGCCTTAGACGCAATGCTTATAGGAAAAATTTGGCGCCCAACCTTTAGTGGAAAGGGACACTCCAATCAGAGATAGTTTCATTTGGTTTATTTCTGGAAAAAACCTCGCAGATAGGTAATGAAAAAAAAAACCAAATAGACAGAAAAAATTTTAGCTACTTTTTTATTATGCTAATTTTTTACCAAGACCATTGTTAGTCTGTTTCCGAAAATGTTCCCAAAGCTGTCACAAGTGTTAAGCTGGTTGTCTTTCTTTTTTGACAGTTTACGTCACGCTTGATGACTTTCTTGGCAACAGTAGAAGAAATCACAAAGCACTTTAATGTTGATAGAGATTTTTATCACTGAATAAGATTTTCTTAAAAAAGATTTGTCGCATTGTCTTCGTTTGCAATGATGAGTGGGCTGTTGATGGTAAATTTTTGTTGTAAAGTTGTAGCCAGTGGCAAGACTTTTTGCTCTTTCGATATTTTTTTTCTTTTGTGGGCGTATTAATAGAAAATTATGATTATTTCAACTTGTACAACAGCTCAAACATTTTGTAGATTCATATTATTTTATAGTTTTTGTAAAATATTTTTCTACGTTTTTGTTCAATTGTATTAAATCTTCGTGCAACTGAAATTGATGATCATGCTGACTTCTTGCCTGAGGTTCCATTTGTTGCTTGTGAAATTTGATTTTTTCGGTGAGCTTCAATTAGTAGAAAGTGTTTTACTATCATTATTGGTTACTTGGCTAAATTTAATGCGGCAATTTAATGGCAGTAAATTTTTTTTAGTATTGTTGTTGGTGGAATTTTTGTGTAGTTTTAGGTAATCTTTGATATACACTTCGTCGAATTCAGTGTGCATAGTATATTCAATTTGATGCGTAGTTTGCAAAGCAGAACTCGGAGACACCATGTATATATAACTCATAACTGCAATACTTTCTATATATAAAACTAAAAGGCATGAAACCGCTAAAATACTTCCAGCTGAACCAGGCAACAATGTTGTATGACTACTTCTCCTTTTGTTTATGTTTACTAACATTAAAGTATTGATATTTGGTAATCAAACTTATTGTGCCTATTTTAAAATTTCGTATTTTTAGCTTGCAAAAGATTATTCATTAAAGTTTGCGTTCAAGGGTAAGAACAAATTTGGTATCAGTGGAGATTTGGTCACAAAAAATTTGTAGCTATTAATACTTTGGCTATATCGACGTTAACAGTGTCGGATGTTTTTTAAAAACTCATTTGTGTTGCGTTAAATTTTTTTAACACATTTGGATAAGATGAACCATGTAGTGAGAAACTCTTGGAGATAATAGTTCAGCATATCAAACAAGTTATTTAAGAAGATAATCAAAGTAAGCAAGAAAGAGGGGAGAGAGAGTGAGAGAGAGAAAACAGGGAGAAAGCGAGAAAATAATCTGTTCGAATCTATTCTAAGTGTGGATCCTTAAATTCGCCGTTAGTTAAACAATCATGCAGTCAGATGTCAGGAACTCTAAATACTCCATACTGGCCAGGAAGGCTCGAGAACATATATGAGCACTCAAAGCCCGACCGGTTCTAAAAATAATTAGGTGTCGTTAGGCAGATAGAAGCGGAATACTTGCCAAAGTGTGTTGCTCTCGGCTTGTGGTAAACAAAAATTCGATTAGGTGGCTGTTCAACTCAAAACGGAGAAGGGTCACTCCGCTTTATTGTTGTAAATTGGCACACTTTAAGAAATTTTGACTCACCGACTATGATCTTGCAACAGTTCGCAAGCCGCAACAAGCTATCTGTAGAACTTTTAATGAAGAGCCAAGATCTCCATGCTTGAATAAGTACAAGTTTATGCCAAGAAGTGTTTCTCCAATTTCCTTTATCTAAGACTGTTTTCGTTACATTTATCTTTTTGTTAGTACATGGTTTCTAGGTGCACAGAACATAAGTGTATGCACCAGTATGCTCTGTATGCCTCGCATTCCACAAATTCTGAAGATTGCTGCTTTAACTAACGTACAGTCGAAAGCATACTAGGGATATTCTTTCAGTTGTTCAAACTTGGCTAACTGATTATTTTTTAGAAAATTTAAGGAATTGCCTAATTTGATGCTTCTGATTACTTCATTGACAGCAAAGTTGAAGACCACATCGGACCATTTAAATATGAAATTCGAGCTATAACAGACTGATTGAGGAAAAATTATTTTTAGTAGAACGACATTTACCTAATACAAATTATAAAACAAAATTTTTTGTGTCTCCATCTGCTATAATATTGCGCAGAGCACAGATGCCGTTCGTTTTGCACGTGTTCGATACAACTCTTTTATAATCAAAATAAAGTAATCATTTTTTTTTTCAGTTGTACTCACAAGGTTGCCATCTATCATTTTTTTTATTTGTCTCCTCAGCACTCACAAGCTGCTAGATGAGTTAAAGGCATGATGCCAACTTGACTTGCAGCTGACTCGTAAGTAGAAGCGAGACAAAAAATGCTAGTTAGCAATCATGAATATGTATTCACAAAGCAATTATTTCTATGCGAAATATTAAAACTTGTTGTGAATTATAAGCGCTTTTTAATTGCAAATGTTAGTTTGTAGCTCGCACTCTGACTTTTGTCTCTTCTCTTTTTCGAAGTGTTGGCATTCTCAGTTATTTTTCTACACTGCAACAAAAACAAATTTGGTCGTTCGTATTCTTAACTAACAGTAAGAGCTGAGCACTACTTTAGAAAAACATTTGAAATTCTTTACAAGTTTCTAACTAAATTGAAATTCTTCATTGTATATTTATCAAATGTGCCTACGCATTAAAGTTGTTGACGTTTCGCAGAAACTCTGAGTTTAATGCTGAAAACAGCAAAACTTGACATAAGTATATAATTTCAAACCATTAATATGGATTTGAATGATTATTCAAATTATACTTCTTTCGAATCGTCAGCCATGCATAAATAATTTAATCCAATTAACTAATCAAATCTGTAGCATTTTAAATGGTTAATCGCATCATAAAATGGCAAAACTTACCCATAAATTGCCTTTAGAGTCACACTAAAATACACATTAGAATTCGCATTTTACTCACCTGCAATAGAGAGAAATAAGAACATAAATTAACAATTAAGCTAATGAGAAATTATTATCGCACCATAAAATTCAACACCAAAACGTCGACAATAATAGTACAATAATATCAGTAATAATGCCATATTTGCTGACGAACTAATTTAAATATTACTGCATAATTTCATTAAAAATTATAAATCTTCGTTGCAAAATACTAGAAATAAACTGATTCGCATTAAACGCATGTGCAACAATCGACTCGAAAACGCCCACAAAATGACTTGTATCTGACTTGCTTCTTTCTCGAATGAAAAGAATCGCTCGACTAGAAACATTACAAGATACAAACTAACAATTAGTAAGTGAATACTTGCGTTTTATAGAGATAGAAAAGCAGGAAATGTAAATTTTGCAGACTAACTAAAGCTGGTAAAGCTTGAAAAGTTCTTTGTCTGGCGTTAATGTAATTAATGGTTTCGAATTCGAAACCGAAAGAATAGCAGTCATATGCCTCTTAGGCATTTCTAACTATCTCATCAAGATTCTGCGTTTCTATAGAGTAAACTTGTCTGTCTGTCGGTCAGACATTCTATTCTATTCTATTGTCACTGACAATGTGATTTCAACAATGATGATGATGACAAGTCAAAATCATGTTAAATTAACCAAATGGAACGACTTCAGACATATTGAATTGAGTGTTTTGTTGAGCTGGTTACTATTGTTCTGCATAGTTATATAGTAATTTTTTTTTTTATTCTTCAGCTCACTTCAGTAAAATGATATCTGCAAGCTTATGTGCCATTACGCTTTAAGATTTGTGAGTGATTTGGAACACATTTTTCGCTTGGCTTGATGTAATTTTCTTTGAAGCATATTATGAGGGTGAAGACACAACTTCTTGATGCTAGAAAATTCTATCAGTTCTATAAAAAACGATTTCAGATACTTTTTATCAAAATTTGTCCAGCATTTTGGTTCCTCCATTTTGATTTGACATCAGATTCTTAATTAGCGAACTCAAAAGCCGCGTAATACTAAATTTAGTTTCGATTCATACAGTTTAAAAAAAAATAAGTCCGCCATTTTGTTTTTGGAAATTTTGATATAAGATTCGTAATCAGCGATCACAAACAAGTGCTTAATTTTGGATTAGCCATTTTGTTTCCGGTAGTTTTGACCGCAAATTCATAATCAGTGACCTTAAAAACTTCTGGTCCACGTCAGTGTAGAATTTTGACAGCTTTCTTGGAGTTGGAACCACTGTGTTCTCAGGTTGGTCTTTTTCAGAACTTATTTTTTGAGCACTTATCTCCACTTTCGTAGATCATTGTTCTGTCCATGGAGTTGCTATAATACTCTCTTTAATGATGCTTTATTGTCTAACAATTTAAGTTCGGTTTGGTGTTACGCTAGTTTCGTCATGTAGTCGAAATTGTATTTCAAGAAATATCTCCATAAAGTAGACTCCAATTTTTTGTTGATCTTCATTCCAACTGTCATATTTGTGAGTTCTTCTGGGCTTGGTTCTCTATTCTCTATAGATCCAGTACGTTTGAGATGCAAACTAATTTTGAAGCAGCTTTTACAACTTATTTGATTACTAGAAATTCATTGCTTGCCATAAGATCTGGCTTTGTTTCAAATCTTATCCAGTGGTAAAGAAATCTTTTTGGTTTTTGCTAAGGGAGTTCTGCTTATGGAGTAGATCTTTGACTTGATTTTGACTCAAACTTGGTGAGAATAAAACTTATTTACTACTTTAGCATAATGTTAAAATTATATTTCAAGGTTTCAAAAATTACTGCCCAAAGTCTTTCTAATTTTTTTTGCAACTTTTTAAAATGGTTAATCTCATGGTTCATTTATGATCCACTTTAAATAAAATCACCCAAAGCTCAAAATGTTGTAAGCAACAAACACTTTTAAACATCATGCATACTAAATGGTTTTTTAGACACACAACATTGCCTTAAACTAAATTATAACGATCACACAAATCATTTACCACTCAACGAAGGTTATAAAAATTACACTTCAAATATAATTTGCTAATAATGCCAATTTTATAACAATTAAAGCAATGACGAACTATAACATAGACCAAAAGAAAAAAGATGTTTGACAAGGTTAATATAAACAAATTTTAAGGTAATTTACACAATTTACGAATAACAAAACGAGACAAAGAAGATTGAAAATCACTTTGTATCGACTATACCAAAGCAAACTGATGGCTTGAAAAGATACTCGAAGATACACAGCACTAGATCAATTATAACGGTTTAGACAAATAGATATAACTTTCTAATGAGTGAAGAAGAAAACACAGCAGAAGTAATAGAAAGAGCTGCCAACTCCATTCAATTAAAGTTCTTCTCGAAACAACGAAGTTTTAGTGAAAGGGTAAAAGAGATTTTTTCTATTGTTGTTGATTTGATAGTTGGTTAGTTAGTTAGTTTGTTAGCTAGTTTGTTAGTTGGTTGGCTAACAATTGTAACTGCTAAATGAAAATTCTTTAAAATCTAACCGAACTATTCGACCTGACAATGAGAGAGACAGTCACTTGTTCTAAGACAGAGCAGATACTAAACTGCGGTTTGTATAGCTAAGCTAAGTCTAAGTCTAAGTTAGTGTAGCGCTGGTCACTCATAACGTATGTATGCCTGTTTGTCTATATGTCTGTTCCTACGTTCGACACCGCCCAGGCCAATGACTTGAACCGGTCAATGAATTCTTAATGTAGCAGTTGTTGACTGTCCGAGTGATAGATACTCATAGACATTCTGGACATGGAGTTGTATAGCATGCTAGTAAACTCATCTAAATGAGCGCAGCGCTTGAGTGTGGAAAATTTTTGCGTCTGTATGGAAAAGCCAATGACAGGAAAAACTGTGCAGACAACGACGAAGATGTGTATAGAATAATAATAAAAAAAAAAAATAGATAAATAAAAAATATATGAAAAATGCACGCTTCCGCAAGAAACGCGTGGCGTGGAGACATCGTACATGCATACACTGGGAAAATGGTAATTTATTTTCCAATAACATGTAGTAAATGTTTTATTTGGGTTTAAAGCGATTCATACTTCAAAATGAGAATATCGCGGTAGCGCAGAACTCTTTCGCCTCAAAATCTTCAAATTTCATTCACGAAATCTGCGGCATAATTTACTCAATTTTGAGCTCTATCGGTGAACTAAAGCATAAAGCTTCTCTAAAAACGTCTACACAGTTATACGCATGAAATGAAATAAACTTCAGATTGTTGTAGGGGGGACTTAAAACACACTTAATGACAGTTCATTTTATTGCTTACAAGCCTTACAAATTGCAAAAAGGAGAAGATCGGGATATTGTTTCGGGAAGGTGCTCTGTAGCCGTGCTTAGCACCGCCGCATAGAGTACGCGCAAATCCGGATTGGTTAAAAAACACGGACAGTGGATGCGAACCCGTTCGACTACTCCATATGAGGCATTTCACAGGCCAAAGTTAACACTAAAAAATACCAAAGTTCACACTAAAGGCAACCATATCGATAATATAAAGTAAATTTTGAAAAAAATTTGATTGTATTCCAATATATTTAATAAAATTCAATTGTAAATAATAGGTAAAATACATCATTTCAAAATTTATAGTTCACGCGAGTCACTCTGTATATATATTCCACAATAAATTCGCTCAGTGTTTTACTACATAGCCTTAGGTGGTCAACTCTAGCACTTTTCTAATCACGCTGGAATACACTTCAAAGGCGGCAACTTCGAAGTGTGTGCATTAAATTATATTTGCATTATAGATACATTAATCCATGAGCGTCTACGCTGATACGCTTTTTCAAACTACTGCACTCATTTAATTCTCAGCTTAGTAAGCTTTTCACACGCATTGCATTTCCTTTGGCGGGATGCAGAAATCTTCTTTTCTTAAATACTTTGTTGCAATGGCCATAGAAGCTTCAGGTGCTTCCTTTCATTTGAATTATGCAACCTGTTGAATGAACACGCAAAACTCTACTAGGTACTTAATAAGTTCTCACATATCTTGTTAATGATTTTTAAACGCAGTTCCGCTGTGTAACGTAGCGTGACGCTCTTTAAGCATGATGGACAAAAAAAAAAAATAAATAAATAAATAAATAAATGAAAAGCGGACATAGCGCAGAAAGTGCCCAGGTGAAGTACGTAGATACTTGTATACAGGTATATAAATAGACCACAATTATCTATGATTTGCGAAAGGTCATAAATTAGAAGTGCCCATGGCATTGCTCCCGACACTCGTGCGCTGTACAAAATGCTAATGCGAGCGTCCAGTACTCGTACATTGTACTACCAGTAAGATAGAAAGTCAAGTACCTCAAAAGTCAAACTTGAGTGATTTCGACAGGCGGAGGTAGTAGGCAGCAAACAGCGGGAAAAGTTCTGGTTCTGCCTGCCTGCATGTACAACTTATTTTTGTACTTTGTATAGAGAGTATCTATCTCTACCTGCTATATATATTGTATATAATCATCTACCATTATTTTGCCGCTTCCTTCTTTTGTACTTAAACAAAAGACAACATTTTTATGATTATTCCTTGCCGCTTGGTTTGGAAAATCAACGTTGCATAAAATCTTGCGGTTGGTTATAATTGACGTAAGCGTATAGAAGAGTTCATAAAGTACCCACTCAGACGCGCGATACGTAGATAAGTTTTACGTACAACGTAAGAACTTACGAGTAGTACTTTAAATATAGTAGTTATTTGCTCCAAAGAAGAGTGAACTCTCTTTATTGATTAGTTTTTTTTAGTTGTGTTGATTGTTTACTTTCGAAGAGTTTTCTTTCGGAATTTGTTGTTTTCTATAGACTTCTAAAGAAGGCTTTTCGAAAGGTTACTAACCCATACTCGAATTTTGTTAAGAAATCTTACAAACGGTGTCTGCATATAAAAGAAGCTACTTTAAATTTAGCTATCTATTGAAAAAGTCAATCCTCTGCGATAGTTGCATTGTGTATCTAAAGTGAAGATACTTTGCTTTCGAGCAGTTTTGTATGATAATTTAGAGAAATTCTACGCATCATATCTATGTATCATATAAGTGGAAAAATTTATGGCGTCAACCTCACCAGAGATTGATTTTAACGTCAACGATGCTTCTTGTTGAAGCTGAAGACAACAAAATTAAAGGCACCGATTGATGCACGTTCGACTATTTGTGACATCACGGATACATTGATTCTCCATCATACGATCGCGCACGATAATCACCAGAGGCTGGAATACATCAGCAAGCTCGTTATATGAGTTCCTCATGAACCTACATAATTATGTAGCACCTCCAAATCGACAATGTGAAATGGATTGTTTGCAACAATGTTCTACGTAAACTATAGTTTCGAAGTGAAAAGGAGCAATCCCAAACGACATGCAAAATCGATCTTCACCAAAAGATTGTTGTGACCTCATTATGGTGAGTTTACAAAAGTGTGGTGCTTTATGAGCTAATGCCGTAGAACCAGACAATCGATTCTGATGTGTAATGGCGTCAACAGTATTATTTGAATACATATCTTGCGCGAAAGTGGCCAGAACGCATCAATGTCAAAAACCAGAAGTGTGGATGGGAAATTTTGCACTATTCTCCATACTGAGCGGATCTTGTCTTATCAGACTTCTATTTGTTTCCTTGCTTGCAAAACGACTAGAATGGTAGGTTTTTTATTTTTGATGAGGCCGTCGAAGATCATTTCTCCCAGTTCTTCGCTGAAAAAGCGCGCAACTATTAGAATGATGGCAAAAGATAATCGACCAAAATGGACATTGATTGAACTTCGTTTCATTATTAATAAATGAGCCTTGTAAATTACCAAAAAAAAAAAAAAAGCGTCGATTTGAATAATGATAAAAATTGATATAACACAAACTTGCTCACGTACAAGAATTCACACTCACACTGCTCTGCTTTGCGCAAGTCAATTGGTTTGGGCGACACCATAGTAGTAAAAGTGCACAGAGGCGACAGTTTAAAAACGTACAGGGTAGACAAAAAAAAAACAACCAACAAGGAAACAAATGACATGCTCTGATTAAAAAATTACACCAACAAAACATTAGGCTATCCGTTATGCCTGTGCTTTTCCTTTTTTAAATTTTATTGTTGTTGTTGTTATTTTTTTTAATTGTGTATTTAAATAATTTCATGCAAAATGCTTTACAAGTTCTTGGCCGACCACCACTTTGCCTTTGATTTGCAGTAGAGAAGTATCGACTTAATCTTTACTTTTGAAAAGTTGTGAAAGGTAATTGAATAAAAGTTTTTATTAAATAAGTTTTCCTTTTATTCTTAATTCGAAATCGGTCGATTGTGTCGACTGCTGGATTTACTAGTAAAGTCCAGTTTTTCAATGTTAAGTTCAAATTTAACTATGTAAAATTTTTTCTGGCTTACTTAATTAAGCCTACATAAATATTTGGCGCCCAACACAAGGAAATTTTGTTATGGAATTTTTTATGGAAAATTACAGAAACTGAGAATTTAGTGTGCAACTCCGATGCGGAATTAAAATTCAGTGCCACAATTAATTAAAATATATTGTATTAGGAAAACTTTTTTTGACGTTTATTAAAAAAGCTCATTGCGCTCATCGAAAAAAGATTAAAATTTTGTGACATTTTTATATCGAATTGTTTGTTTCTAAGAACAGCTTTACTCATTTTTCTCACAGAACACAAATACTGCAAAAATATTTTCGAAATATATTTATTTAATTTAGTCACAAACGGTTTCAAACAAAATTTTTTTTCCCATGAACGTTACATAGCAAAAGCTGTGCTGACATTTGATTGGTAATGTGAGAAACTTTAAATTAACCTCAAATCTGTAGCAATTCCAAATACAATGCTTATAAAATTAAGCAAACCAAACTGTTTAAAATACAATTTACATTTGATTAAATTCATAATGTAACTTATAAATAATAATGTTTATCTTTAGCTGTTTTTTTTTTTTATTATAAAAGATAAAAGAATTAATATTTTTGACCTCCAAAGTGTGGCAACAAAAATGTTTTATGCATTGAATTACAATTTTTTTTGACAATTTAATACTTTCAATGAGTACGCCTTCAGTTAGCTCCATGTATCTTTCTTTCATACATTCATTCATTTGACATTGTTAAAGTTAATAACTTAATTTTGCAGTATTACGCTCTTTTTTCTTTCATTATTATAGAGGTACGTATTGCTTTCAAATTTCTGGGAGTTCCATTGTTGTCATGTCTGATGTCTCTACATCTCTGAGTAACGCAAAAAAACAAAAAAAAAAAAAAAAATATGTTTGAAAATAGCAAAGAAAATAAGTTTAAAGCTGCTTTTAAAATCAAATGATTGCACTTTTGTTCACAGACAAAGACGCAGTCTTAAACTCGTGGCAATTTCTGTGAATCGCTCAGACAACGTCGGACAATGGTTTACAACCATAGATAGACAGACAATTGGCTTTTAGCGTTTGTGGTTGCTTGTATTAGTAGTTGTTGTTAGTTAAAGTAGTAACTAATTTTTGTTGTTGTTGTTTTTTACTGAGTTGTCAGTTGGTTGTCATTTTTTCTTGTTTGGTGCGTTTGACACAAATTTGTAACTGAGACCATGAAATGAATTTATGTTGCGTTAAATTGAACTTTTTGCTTTTTACTATCTCAGTGTAGACGTTTTGTATTAAATGATCATTATCTAATGGTTTTGTATTGCTGGGTTCTGCAGATCTTATAATTTTTTTTTTTTTTATGTGAGCTGAAACTTTGAATAGTTGTGTGGAATTAAGAGTAAGGTTAAAGGTTTGCAAGTATATTATGTGAAAATTTAAGAATTTTCAATTAAATTATAAAAAATAAACTTAGTTTATTCACAAGTTTTGTATAGTGTCTTTAAGAGTTGCCTTTAAGAATGCCTTGAACTTGATTCGAATGGAAATTGAATTAAGCAAAGTAAAATGGTGAAAAAACTGTGCGAAGTTAAACACAAATTTAAAGCAAATGCCTATGTATATATGTATAAGAACTACTTGCTGCACAATTGCAGTGTCTGTCTTTCACTCTCTATATATATCTCTTTCAATAGCTGCCAATTTCAATAGCTGCCAAACATAAAACTAATGACGCAGATTGCTACAAATTTAACAGTAGTCTATTGTTGGAGTTATTCGATATGACTAGAATTACTTTTCAAAATCTAATTTCAATGCAATTACTATGTCAAATTTTAAAATATACTAGTCACTCCAGCGATCACAATGAACTGATTTCAAGAGATAAACAAAGTTGTCTTGATAAAAAAATTTATTCAATTAATTTCTTCATTACTTTTTAAATGTAAAGATCGAAATTAAATCCATATTTTTGGACATGCAGTAGAGTAATAACCATATGTATTAACATTCTAGTATTTTAGTTTTAAAGTTATTTTATTTCAAAATACTTTGATTTACAATTTTGTGGAATTTAAATTTCAATAGCTGCATTTTTTATTCATCGACGATAGTAAGCCACATCAGCATATACTCCAGGGTGTTCTGCTTCACCGCAGCGCCTTCCAAATGATACTACACCAATCAGTTCACCGTTAGAGATTAGCGCTCCTTCGAAATCATGTGTACAAGCGTCTTGGCCACCACCGTTCACTGCTGCGCAAGTCATGCCCTTTCGAATTGAGCTTCCATAGTTATACTGCTCACTGGCACAAGTCTTGCCATCGACGATTGTAACTCCAGTGGCATCTCACCTTCATATTTAAGTTTACTTCAACCGCTTGCAACAGCGTCATCACCATTCTTAGGACTGTACTTAGCTAACGTAATACTTTGAATTGCTAAATTGAATTTGAATTCAGGTGATATACGCAGCACAGCAATATCATTTTCATAAGTAAAGCAATTGTAACTCTCATGGATCTTGAATGAAACTATATCGTGTGCACTGCCACTCGCATTTGAGAATGAAGATCCGGCATAAACCTTTAAATGATTATACTTCACACAATGAGCAGCGGTGATGACAATGCTTGACGAGTAAATAGAACATGTTCTCCATAGAAGTGCATTGAAACTTGCCAGGGATATGACTCAATGGGTACCGCCTGTCCACCAACAATGCGTCCTTCCATATCAGTCGGCCTCATGAGTGCCCCATTAGGTACCAACGTTGGCTGTTTTGGAGGTACACTTCCCGGTGCACTTGATTTCAGTAATGAGCGGGTTGGAGTGGCCAGACTAAGTGCAATTTTTGAGATATTGGTGTAATATTTTGACTAGAGCGCATTGTTTGTTTCCTTGTTGATTGCTATTTTTGATTTCCTGCCTTGTTCGTTTTCTAATTGTTATCTTTGCACTTTTACTTCTATGAAGGCGCCATACCAATTCTGTACGCACAGGGTAGAAAAAAGCGTGGGAGTGTGAACTCTTATACATATACATATTACTATGTTAGTAACATTTTGCTTGTTGAATTTCTATCAAACTGACTATAGTTCTAAAGGAACTACAATAAATTATTACTTACGATTAATATTTCACAATACAAATTTGTTCCCAAAGAGTTTAGTTCCCAAAGAAAGGTAAATAAGCTTAATAAATTTATATCGTACGTACTCATTTCTCATACATTTTGCATGAACTACACAATTTGACCTTAAAGCGCACTTAACCTTGGGCCAAAGCTTTCTCCAACCAAGCAACGTCAACAGCAAACCAATAAGCAATCATTACCAACTACATGCAACATATTTGACCTTTTTGACAACAGTAAGTGATGTATTTTAAGTAGTAGTAGTCGGTTGCGCATCGCCGATATTGCTACTAAAAATAAATGAAGAAAAAAAAGACAGCCTTCGACGATGCTTTATGACTTTAACCTACTTCAATTATTGCATAAATTATGCCTAGTAGTAGCAAATAGAAACAGTAACTAAAAATTGGAGCCAATTGAGTTCTACAAACAATCGACTCGATGCCATGCTTAAGGTAAAGACTTCGTGGAAGTAATTCCATTGCAAATAGTTCAGAAACCACAACAAAATAATGAGAAAATCTTTAGCGACTAAGACAAATGACTTTTCATGCTAGTACGAGTATATTTGTCTATTCAATTTGTCTAACAGTAGCGGTTAGCATAAAGTCAATCGGTCTACGCCTTCGGCCGAGTACGTTGACGACGATGAGGAACATGTATAGAACCTCGAAAAACAAAATCTACTGTGAAAACGCCCCAAGCAACATTTGACACACACACACACACACACACAGTACAGTATGTGTCGAGTTCAAAACATTGTATTTGGCTACAACTTATCTGCTAACTTAATTTGCTGCTGTTTTATGTTGTGCCTGAAAGCTGTTAACGCGATTTTACAAAGCGATGTCTTTATGCTTGTGTCTAGTTTAATGATTCGATGTGGTTTTGGCGTTGAACTCTAGCCAGGTGAAAGTCTATCAAATTACTAGCACAAGTTCTTGTTTGTAGCTGATTAGTTGCAATGTGTTTTTCATTTTATAGCATATTTACGCTTGATTTTGCTGTTGATGCTGAAAATTCTCAGTTTTTCAAAAGGAAAAGGTAAAATTTAAAAGGTTTAATACATATGTTTTATTTTTTTATTTTCGGTAGAGCATGAAACTCTTGATCTCACGATTTTGAATTCGGGCCCCACATTGGGCGCCAAGTATGTTACAAATGGTTTAGTGAAACAGAGATAGGTGTGGCATGTTACAGATGAACACGACTAGCTCAATGGTATGACGTGTTTAATACACACACTTCCCACACCAAGTTCGTAAACAATATAATAAGATTATTCATGTCAAGTTCAAAACAAACTCTATTAAAAAAAGTCATTTAGGATGTACATATATAAATATGAAACTAGTCTTATTTTCACAGATTGGCTGTAGTTGTACATGCAGGAGTGCACTTCTCCATTTCCATGGTATATCATTTCAAGCACAAGCACTCGTATTATATAGTAGTGCAATATTATTGATTTTTCTTCATAGTTTGTTTAGCTCAATTTTCTAAACGTTAAAAATGAAATGATTGACGTGACATGTTGTAGATGGTCTCGACTAGCTCAGTTGGTGGAGCATGCGACTCTTAATTCCAGCGTTGTGCGTTCGGGCCCCATGTTGGGCGCCAATTACGTGACGAATGGTGTAGTTGCCTTGTGAGAGATAGGCGTGGAATGTTGCAGATGGTTTCGAATAGCTTAGTCGTATGGCCTGTGTTGATCATTACCCTAATGAAAATATTTAGCAGTTCATTTCAATTTATTTGAACTGATTACTAAACTAATTTCTTATAATTCATTTAATTACTAATTATTAAGATTTTGTAATTTAATAAGTTTCAAGGAAGACAGTCTAATATGCAAAAAAACTTGGTTACTAGGTTTATTTCTAGATTGAGTGAACGGGAATTAGCTTAAAAAGATAAACTGATGTATGAGTTTGTGGATGGCCGCAGTTTCCAAGTCGTGTGTTCTGATTTGCAATTTATCATGATTTATGATGTTTTGCAAATTAATTTTAGTTGATTAAATTTGTTGCGTTGCGAAATACAGTTAGGACTGTACACTCACTGTTAATTAACAGTGTCTAACGTAATACATAAAAGCTTTTACAGCATAGTAAGTAAAGCACTTCACTTTCTAAAAACTATACTTTTTAAATCTCATATTACACTCAATAACTTTTATTGACAGCTGTGTTAAAGATATATGTATAATATAAAATATTTCAAAATTACAAAATTTACACTTTCAACAACTACAAAAACACGTCGTCTCATGTCAAATTACGTCAAACAAGTGCCATTTGATTGATAATTGTGCGACAAATGACAGCATTAAGTTGCATTGTGTATTGAAAAATATGTGCAACAGGAGCAGCATCGGCAGCCCCAACACGTTAGTCACTGTTTCGGTTTCATTCATAAAAATCGAAAATTTATTAGGCATGCAAGGCGGCAATTTTGACTTTGAACAAGTTACATACTCTTCTCAGACAATTTGACTTGAAGTCAATGTATGCAGCACACATGGAGAGATACGATACACTTCAAAACTAGACGTCGTTGGCGCAGTTTCAGTGTTGCATGTGGGTTGTGAGTTAATAGTTAATGTCACGGCTTCATGTGTTGAACTTTAATTATGGTGTTCGAGTGCGCTTGATTGTATGCTGCTATACAGGGTGTTTTTTTTATATTGTATTTATATAGTATAATAATTACATCTTTCACTTTTAATTTCATTTTATTTCATCTCTTATGCGCTCTTCTCTTTTCGAAATTCTTTCTTTGCTGTATAAATGTATCTATGAGTACGTATACATTCTTTCAGCTTCATAGCTTAACTGTGTCAGCTAACAGTTTGTTGCTTTACAAAGAATTAACGCATCAAATATGTTAATTTGTATGGTGCTCTGTTAACGTATGGCAATAAGATACATATTTGCATAAGAGCTCTAGTGAAAATGTAGAACAATGTCGGTATTATTAATAATTTATTTTGTTTATTTATTGAAATAAGTTTGAAGCTTGTTTATTTTTATCTTCTGTAGTTCTAAGCAATGTTTTGATACATTTAGCAGCATGTTATTTAAGTATAGCATTTGGAAAACTTTAACTTAACAGTCCTCGATAGTATAGTGGTCAGTATCCCCGCCTGTCACGCGGGAGACCGGGGTTCAATTCCCCGTCGGGGAGTAACTATGTGTTTTTTTTTCTTAGCTATTCTATATATTGAATAATTAAAAGTATCCGTATTTTCTTTTCAGAAGAATTTGGCACTATGAAATTCATATTCTCAATGTCTGGTAAATTCAAATCGCGATAACAGTGAAATAGGATCCATTTTAACGAATCAGAATAATTTTTTTGGATTCGAAATAATTATACTATTCTCACAGAGTGTGATCACTGTTATCAGTTTGTATGAAAGTTTGTAACGCATTAAAGGAGGCATCGTTGACTCCATAAAGTATATATATTCTTGATCAGCTCGATGAGACGAGTCGATTTAGCTATGTCCGTCTGTCTGTCCGTTTGTATGTTATTGCGCATTTTTTGGGAACTAATCCAGTTGAAAATTTGCACATACACTTCTAATTATTGCAGTTCAATAGAGAATCTAGATTGTCCCGCCACGCCCACTTTTTGGGCTAGCTCCCATACAAACCCACTGCCCATTTTTGTGTTTTTGTAGGAAATACTTTTTTAATGCAGTCAATATAAACTTAATAATTGATATGGAAATTTTTAGTGGACGGATGCTTGACATAGATATTAATGGGTGGGATCAGCCCACTGTTTGGGGTAGGCCCCATACAAAACTACTGCCCACTTTTGACTTTTTGTATGAAAACTTCTTTATTAAAGTCAATATTAGGTTGAAATGCAATAAGATGCCTTTTTATGGTCAGTTTCTTAACATACATAGACTAACGGGCGTGGCACGTCCACTTTTCGAGGTAGCACCCATACAAACCCACAGCTCAATTTTATGCATTTGTATGGAAAACGTCAATATCAACTTGAAATTCGATATGGCAACATCTTACACATATACCACATCGCTTCATACACATCTACTAGTGGGCGTGTACCGCTCACTTTTTGGGGTAGCCCCTCCACTCCCACGTTTGTGCTTTGCAATACTATCAAAAATTTCGTGTGAATGATATTAGAGCTTCGGTTCAACCGAAGTTAACGTTTTTTCTTGTTTTTATTATATATATTTTTATGCTATACACACATAGTGTGAAATGATATTGTCAGCGTTGATCCCCCAAAGTATATACTACATATACGATATGTATTCTTGATCAGTTCGTCGTGACTTGTGAATCTGGTCATCTCCATCAGTCTGTCCGTCTGTCTGATAGTTGCTGCGTATTTTGTTGGGATCAATTTGTTCGTCCTAACTTTTTGGGGTAATCTCTAAAATTTCTTAAATTTAACATAAATAATTTTTTTTCAATTAGAGACATTCAATTTTGTAAATTGAAATGATCAAAAACAAGAAAAAGCTATAATCGAGTTGCTCGACTATAGCTTTACTATATTATATCCTGTACTGGTTTTTTTTTGTTCATAGTAGGCATTGATTTGCCTTGAAATTTTACTTTCTAGACGAATAACTTTTCTCTCACACAGACAAACGGACAGACGGACATGGCTATATAAACTTTACTATGCGGCGTTTAAATAAAAAAAGGCTGGAAACATAGCCCAAAAAGTGAAGAAGAAAAATATATATTGTATATATATATATGAGGAGAAAGTTAACAAGAACCAACTGCCTGCCAGTTAATGTGTTGGATGCTTATAAGCTTATATAGCTTAGATGCTGATCCTGCACGTTCAATGTCGTTAATGAAATTAACTTATACTATTCAGACAAAATTTTATAGAAATGAAACATAATAAAAATCAAACAAATAAGTTTGTTTTTTATGTTTTTATTGAAGCCTTGTTCAGATGATCATATATAAACACCGAATTTTAATCAATTTTTCTTGACTTAACTGTCACTTCTAGTCGAAGTCTCATACTATATGCAGGGTGTCCCGGAAACTCTTCGCCGTACTAAGCCACGTTTTAAAACGGTGAGATCAAGAGGTTCTTACGCCATATGCTTAGTGATATACACGTTTAAAAATAATGCATCTTTGAAATCACATTTGAATATATATATATAGAAAGATATTCTCCCAAAAATAATGACTAACTGCCTTAAGATACATTTTTAGGAAGATTTTAAAAATTTTGGGAAGATATTAAGCATTTTTAAGTCAATGACTATATTGTGCTTACAAAAGAAGTAGAATGCAGTCAGTGACTTAAAAATTTTCTGACTATATTGTACATATAAAAGAGCAAAAAGCATTAAAAGTCGAGTAAATATTATCATCTACTTCTGTCCACCTATCTGTACTATGTCCAACTCTAAGTCCGATATCTCGTAAATTTTAATTCATAGAGCCACCAACCTTGAATATTAAGACTCTCCTATGTCAGAGTGTATTGTAGTTTTTCAAATTTAAATTTGGTTTGAATGGTTCTAATGTTAAATTTGATAAAAGCATCTATGAGTATAGATTCAAATCGATACTTTGAAGACTTTAGCACCTATTTGGCTTAAATAGTTACTCTTTGGCAGTGTAAAACGTATATCGTAGTCGAGCACATTCGTAAGCCGCATTCTTTCTTCATAGTTTTTACAAATTATTTTAGTAATTCATATTTAGTTTAAATAATGTAGAAATATTTTTTTTTTCATTTCAACTGAAAAATTTGCCTACTTTAACTTTAAATTAAACACTAAAAAGAATTTCACTGCATATCTGGTTACTATTTTGTTTCACAAATCAACTTTATGTCTAATCAAAGCTCAGTCAGCTTAAGTTCATGTCAAGTCGCATACTTAATTTTATTTTCTTAAAGAAAAGCGAAACTGAAGTACGTCAACTGCAAAAGAAATTAGAAGTTTTGTGACTTTCTATATACAAATTTATCTTACTAATGAAAATGATAATAATAATGCCTGCAGAACGTGAAAGTTACGCTTTAGTTAATTTTTTCGATTTCTATTTAGATTTTATTGTTAGTGTTTCTTTTCGCACAGACACATTTTGATGCTACTTAATTAGTATTCGCTATTTTGGGCTTGCCTGCTTCAAATTTGTATTTATTATTATTTTTTTATTTCGGTGACAGTTAAAAATTAGCGCATGGCATTAACAAATTTTAGCAACTCTCACTTTTCGTTATAAAAAATTGATTGAATAAAACAAAAAATAAATAAAACAAGAAAAAACGTTAACTTCGGTTGAACCGAAGCTCTAATACCATTCGCACGAAACTTTAAATAGTATTGTAATACATAAAAGTGGGGGTTTAAATAGGGGGTGGTACACGCTCACTAGTAGATGTGTATGAAGCGATGTAGTAGATGTGTAAGATGCCGCCTTATCGAACTTCAAGTGGATATTGACGATTTCCATACAAATGCATAAAAGTGAACTGTGGGTTTATATGGGACTACCTCAAAAAGTGGGCGGGACATGCCCCTTTGTATATGTACATGAAGCGGTTGTCCATTAAAATCCACAAAATCAAATTGCAAGCTAATATTGTTCTAAATGAAGGATTTTTTGCTAAAAAAAAAAACAAAATTGCACGTTGGGTTTGTATGGGAGCTACCCCAAATAGTGGGCGGGCCACGCCTGTTAGTCTATGTACGTTAAGCGGCTGACCATAAAAAGGCACCACATTGCATTTCAACCTAATATAGACTTTAATAAAGAAGTTTTCTTACAAAAAGTCAAAAGTGGGCAGTAGGTTTGTATGGGAGCTACCCCAAATATTGATACTCTATTAAACTACAATAAAACTAAGTATATGTGCAAAATTTCAACTGGATAGCATAAAAATTGGTCCCCAAAAAATGCGCAACCACATACAGACGGATAGACAGACGGATATGGCTAGATCGATTTGTCTCGTCGAGCTGATCAAGAATATATATACATTATGGGGTCTACGATAACTCCTTTAATGCGTTACAAACTTTCAGACAAACTAATAATACAATTTCCCACTATGTGTAAAAAAAATGAATCTATGTATCTATAAAATGTATCTATCAATTTGTTTATGTCTATCGTTTTTATTTCATTGACGTCAAGTTGCCCATCTTTGGTTTGGTAACTGTTGCTCTACAGCTTCTGAATGTAGCTAAAAAGTACATGGCTAACTGTTGAACAGCGTTTGAAAAAAGAAAAAAAAATGTATATATGTATCTAGATACATTTGTATCTACGCACTTGCCGACACTTGAACCATGACAAGCGCAACTGAAATTCTATGCGTGCTGTTGAAATTAAACAAGTTTAGAAGATTTTTTTTGTGAATTGCTTTTTGGTTTTTAATACCCTGCAAAAAAGTATATATGCATGTATGAAGTAGTATATGTTTAGTTGCTAAATGTACGTATCTAAAATGGTCTATACAATGTTCGAGACCCGAGAAACTATATATGTATATGTTTATTTATTGGGGTTTCTTTTAACTCGCCAAAATGAGTAGATTGCTTGCACATGCAAATTTTACCATTTTATTAAACTCACATTCAGAAAATCTTCCCTTAGGAGAAAACCGGAACATACCAGAATTACTCTTTCTTGTTTGATTATAATTACGTTTTACTTGAAGTCTAATAACACTTTGACAAACTGCGTAATACTTTGTATAATAAACAGGTGTATTGGTGAAATATACTAATGAAGTACGATGAATTAAAATAGTTCGAATTTTTTACTAATCTCAAGTACCTAGGAATGCCGAAAAATTCAAAAACTTCTCAGTTTTAATATATTGGTTCCACCAAATGAAAGGTTATGCATAAAAAAAAAACTAGAAATGGTTTATCTCCATTAAACAGAAATCTTTTGGTGCTTCTCGTACTTCATAGTAGTCAACATAAATTGCCAGTTTGAATGATATTGGATAGAAAGTAATTATATCTAAACGTAAAGAATTTCATCATTTGGTTTTTAATTTTGTTTGTGTTTACTAATTTGATTTTTAAAGTGAATTATACGAGGAAAACTCATGCAAGAGCTTGCATATCAACAAGCACAAACTTTACAAAAATATTTATGGCATAATAAATAAGAGATTTATAAAATGGACTGCCTACAAATAGTCCGTACATGAGTCTAAAGTCGCTTGTTCGGAATGTAATTGAACATGCTCGTTGAAATAGCTCTGAAGCCAAAGAAAACACCTTTTTGTGTTCTAAGAAGTCACTTCTTTGTAGGCAATTGTACTGTTAACGATCCCTTCCTCTCTCTCTCTCTCTCTTTCTATCTCTATATTTCTTTCTTTTTCTCTATCTTTGACTTTGGCGCCCAACGAAGGGGCATGCAGAAAGTCATATCTTGGACTCTCATAATTATTTGAAATTGTCCTATGATGTTATTTTGTAGAAGCTCATAAAATATATAAAAACAAGTCAGCTTTAACAACATGTTCAGTTTTTAAGCGTATAAAATATGCACTTCAACCTAACGTATTCACAACAATTTGATTTTGGATTATTTCTTTGATTTATTCAAGCTGTCGTTCATGATTTGCTACAATTTCAGAAATGTTTCTTTGTGTGTGTTTCGATTGCTGCGCTTGCCTCTATGCGGCAGTGTTGATTGGCAACAATTTGTAAATCTTAAATAACCACAATTCTTGTATGTTTGAGTCCAAATTTAGGAAGTTCATGCCTTGCTATTAAAACGAGTTTGAATTTTTCGAAGTGAAGGTTAAAAGTTGCGACTTGAAGTGCGCCGATATTTGTGATTTCTAATTAAAATTTCTTAAACGACAGCTGCGCCCAATTGCATTTGACGTTTGTATGTGACGTTAAAACAACGTATTAAATATAAGTTTTATTTTAATGAAGTTTAAACAAGTTGAAGTTGTGCTTAAAAAACAGTCAAAACTAATTGTTTTAACCATAACCGAAAAAAATTTCAAGAATTAAAGCATTAACACATGGCACATTTCTTGCAGGCTTTTAACTAAGAGAATAGCTCATTATCGTTGAATGCTGTTAGTTAGCCCATTTTGGAGTGAAAAAGTTAAGAATTCAGTTAACCTAATAACCATGTGTTATTATTGTTTATTATAAACAAATTATGACTAATAGTGTCTGTGTGACCGTTAGCACAAATATTTTGCCCTCGGTACAAGAAGATTGCGTCGCTCAGATAGCAATAATAAATCAAAGTTTTAGTTAGAAATACACAAAAAAAAAAAAAACAACTGCCAACTAACCAGACATAGATACACATATGTGGGCAGCTGTTTTAAAACAAAGCGCATATTTGATGTCAGGAAATCGGCTTAGCGAAATGTATAAAAAAAATAAACCACTCATACTTAGATACAGATTCAACAAATCAAATTGTATCAAATCAAACGCAGACATTGCGCCTGTGGTGCGCAATCACGAAATCAAAACGCGCGAATACAAACCAGCTTTGTGATGATTAATGATATCATGCAAACTTAATAAATGCACAGAAAAAAACATTAAAGAAATTAATTTTGCTCTGTGTAGAGAGTATTTTAGGCTTACTTTTAAGTACTTTAAATTTAAAGGCAAGAATTTTCACACAATGATGTTTTCCTCTTTATCTTTATCTTTATCTTTCTCTCTCTATCTTTTTCACTATCTTAACACACGCAACGAACTTTGGCGCCCAACTAACGGGGCTGAAGATATTAACATTTCACATATTATATCTGCCTAAAATGAATTTTCACATGTGTTGAGAGTTTCTTAATGCTTTTTTCTAAAAATAATTAAAAAAAAAAACAGATTAAGAATTTTACTACTTCTCTATACATATTTAGTAGCAAGTGTATTTTCAATTATCTTTTACTCTTTCTCCAACTCTATCTCTATCTGTCTTTCTTTCTATCTCTTTATTTCCCGCTTACTTTTTCTCGATATCTTACCATCAAACAACTTTGGCGCCCAACGCACGGGGCTAGGAAGTTCGTTTTCTTCAAACTAAAAAAATAGTTAAATTAATCAAGCTTAAATGAGAATTCACAGTTAAATATATATTTCCCTTATATACTTTAACGTTTTAACCTACAATTGTATGTAATAAACCAATTTTTGTATGTAATTTAACAGTTTCAAAAAGTTCATACGCAACAACAAAATACTTAAACAGCTAAATTATCGTAAATATTTTTCTGATTTAATCAAAAAAATTTTTTTTTCACTGTACACAGCTAGAGCTCAAAATCGAGTTCGGGAGCGTCTCTTGAACAGCTAGAAGTCTTGACATTTTGCAGTTAAGCCGTTAAATCATTAAATCGTTTTGGCTAAAAATAATTATGTATCCACAGAAATAAACTTGTTAGTTTTAAAACGCTTTCTTGTACTCTTCCCAGTGAGAGTTACAATGTCAAGTGTCAAGTGGTTTTTATGTTTGAGACGACTTAATAGCCAGAAATGTAAAACAAATGTGCGCATTTGACTTGAACTGCACACAGTAGCCAAATTTGTCAGTAATAGTTAAGAAGCTCAGTAAAAAGTGAAATTATTTATGAAACTGCTAGTGAAGTAAATCGCGTGTTAGAGTTCAAAATATTAGTGTGTGTGTTATTTCAGCGGAACTTGTAGATTACAACCTAATCGAAAAGTCATTCGGTGTTGCAAGCGTTTCTAAGTTATTTCTTTTATATTTTTCGATTTGCCATCATGCTCATTCTACACAGTTATTTGACTTTTGCAGCCAAATTTGTTGTTCGTGATGCTGTACAGCGAAATTTTTGTAGTTTTCTATGATTTCAGTTGCCGAAAGCATTTTTTGAAAAGTAAAAACAATCGCGCAGTCAAATAAAATCGTAATAGTGATCGAAGTTCGACAGACTTGTACAGGAAGATACAGGGAGATACATGTAAGAGAAACTAACCAAAACAAAAAAAAAAAAAAAATGATGAAAAAATTGTAGCAAATTATAAAACGCTTTGAGCAGTCAGACACGAATTATTTCGCTTAATTTCTTTTTGGGCAATTTAATGATGATGATTATAAGCGCATGTGTAGTGCCAGAAAGATAAATATTTTTCGAAGTATAAATGACAAATGTAGACAACAAAATGGCATCAAATGGTGAAGTCAAGTGATAAGTCAAATGGTAAGCTTAACTTATGTAGCCTTATGAATTAACAATTTAGAGTTATCCTAACATTAAAAAAAGAATATAACTTAAAAAAAGAAAATCAACAACCAACAAGGAAACAAATGGCATGCTCTTAACAAAATATTATGCTGCTACTTTGTTCTTTTTTGTCTCTAATTATGCTTTTTCGAATTCTTTGCAAAATGCTTCTTTGCATATGACTTGCAGCATAGAAGTATCTCTACATTTAAAGAGTAAAAACAAGTTATTGAAAAATTAACTCAAAATTTAGTTTAAATATAGTAACTAAAATTAGACTCTTCTATGGCCGTATAGACTAGCGAATGTACGAAATATGAAATGTACGTGTCAACTTCAACTAATGATATTTATTGGTACGAAAGTTAGAGTCGACTACAAAAATTAAGTCAGCATTATCAAATAACACCTTTCCACTGGCCAACCAAGAACGCTAAGAATGTGAAAAATTTTGCTTGTCATTTTCCCATAAGAGTCAACATTCTATACATATTCACAGTTCTCGAAGAATGTTACCATTCATTCCAACAAATTACGTACTGTTCGATGGAAAGACATAATATCATATTTATTATCATAACCCCAAACAGCTCATATTCAAATAAAGCGAACGTCATTTAGCCATTCACATGTTATCGAAAACGAACATATGCCAGTGGATAGAGGAAACGTTGAGACTGTTAATGATAAGAATTCAAAATTGAACCAATTAAAACATTAATTTCAAACAAATTTGCAACAGTTTTTCTTTTTTATTAAGGCAATATTCCCGAAACCAAATTAAATCCTTGCAGCTTAGAAGCAGCTATCAATGCTAGGCAGAGAGCCGCTGCAGAAATGCCAGGTGGACCAGGCAGCCCAACCCTGTTGACGCTGAACCTTTTGTGCGCAACGCACCGAGTTGGTAATATCATCTGTTATCAGAGCATTGCAGCTCAGTGCACACTCATTGTACGAGAAACGTCCATTAGCGGGCTGACACCAATAGTAGTTGTTAATCTGGAAGATACCATAGTCGTTGGAGCCATTCGAGTTGGTGGGTCCAACAACGCCAGTGCGATAGGAGCTCTCGTGTTCAGCAATGCATGTCCAGCGTGCGAGCTCACTCTTGGGCACACCCAGTGCGTACATCTCCTTGGCCAAGGAGCAACGAGTCATGGTGCGACCCAATGCGGGTGCAGCAAGCGCCAAAGCGACAATCAGAGCAATGAATACTTTCATTTTATTATTATGATTTGCAAAAGAATGCAAGGAGTTTATATACCTATTTGGCAATATTTGTACTATTATCTTAAGTGGCCTTTTGTTATGCAAAACTAATGATAATTAGCTGATAAGTTGTATGGCGGTTTGAATTTTGGTCAAAATTTGATTGGTGCCGCGCTGTGCATGTTAAAAAAAAAAACAAAATGGCGCTCATGAGCCATTTGGCATTAACTAATTTAGTATGATTTATTTCGTAATCACTTTCAGAGCACATCAAACACCTGAACAGTCAACAAATCAAATAAAACTAATGCAACCAAAATTAAATAAAATCTAAGGTAATTTAATTTAAAGCTAAAACTAAATTGCGCTTTGTAGATATGCATGTACCCTTTTAAAGCAAATCGTCTCTGATGCAGAAGAAGGAGAAAAAAACTAAACCTCAACGAATATTTAATTTAAGCCACTAACTACACAGAGACAGTTAGACAAGACGTACAAACGAGCAGACAAACAGTTTGGTCTCTAAGTCACAGTGAAAAAGTAGAACGCGCTTGAAGAGCGTTTAAAATCAAATTAGATGCTTCAGCCGAAAATGAAAAGAAAAAAAATTAAGCATACTTGAATTTAAAAATAAAATAAAAAAAGATAAATAAATGCCAGAAAAGACTTTCTTTAAAATTTTCTATAATTTTTCATTCTCTCACCTGTCATGGCGTTTGTTTTTCGCCTGACCGTGGTCATTTCATTAGCCAAAAAAAAAGTATCTTAGTTTTTCTAAAATTTTTTTTTGCTTTTAGCTTTGAGTTTTTCGGTTGCGTTTCAGCAACGGCCAAAGTTATTTATTAACAATTGTTAAATCAGACCGGAACATTTTTTCTTGAAGAAGAAATAAAAAAAAACTCATAAAAAGATACTACTTTATATATTTTTATTTATATATACGATATTTACGCAGGAAACTCCTAAAGTTTTACGATATAATAACCATTATGAAGTCATTCACAATTTTTGGAAGACTCGCAAATTTTGTTTTAGATTACTTAATGTACACAGATTAATAGTTCAGTAAAACAAGTCCTATTAAACATTATTGTGGAGTAAATGAAGTCATTTTGTTGCCCATCTTGCTACGTAACGAAACCTCTGAGTCTGTTTTGCTCTTTACTATTTTCAAAATTACTCTGAATATTTTTCATCTACTGGTGCCTTGCATGAATGCGGCCAAAACGGTAAATGACACATTCACTTTAAAAAGAATGTGAATGAATGCGCGCATTCATCTAATGAATGTGAATTGAATGAATGATTTTGAGTATTTCACATTCATTCCAAATTCCAACTTATTTGAAGTCAGTGAATTTTCAATGTTTGAAAGCTTATAAAATTGAATGCTATGAATGAATGATTGCGATACATTCGAATGCTCTGAATGCATTTTATTTCAGTTTGTAGTATCCTCTATTTTTTTCACACTTATAGTGTAAATGAGTAATTTTGAAAGAGGTAGGCGAGTGGCAATTGTAATTTGCATAGTATGGCAAATTACATTTTACAAAGTACGATATATTGTAGGCATTGGCGGATCCAAGGGCGAATAAACTGTAACGTTCCGCCCTAACATAATTTTTCTCCACAGTTAAAATTTTGTATGGGCGATTTTAATTAATGTATAAAATTCATGATTTTTTTCGATTATGATATTTTATGAGCTTTAATATGATCGATTATATCGATATCGAACGAATGTAAAACTTTTTGATTTCTTGTACAAAATACTTAATAACTTTAAGTTAAAACGTATACGTATATATAATTCAATTGTTTATGTACATCGATATTTGGTCATTTATTCATTCAAAGTGCTTTGAATACAATGAATGTTGACATTTTAGAATGTGTGACAATCATGAATTGAATATGAATGGATTCCACAGCACTAGCATTCACTTTGAATGAATGATATGTTAATTCATTTCACTATGAATACACGCATAATTGAAATATACATGCATTCATTCGAATGATTCGAATGCTTCGAAGATTCGAATAAATGCGGAAGACTTTCTGCAATTCTTCTAAACATCTAAACATGTATGAATGATGGAATTTATTTTATACTAAACTCAGTTTTTAGCATTCTTTTTTTTAACTTTAAGGGTTACCCTCAAAAGTAGTTGCCAGTATTTTGTTTTGTATCGCTTTTTTGCGCACATTATTTTATTGTTCAAATTTTTTACGAATTATTATTTGGCATTTTTTTTTTTTTTTTGTTTTAGTTTTTTTTAGCTTTTGCCCATTCGTCTCGTTTCGAGTACCACCAGACTTGAATACAGTTGGCTGCGCATGCGCACAGTAGGTGTACGTGTTAAGGTGCAGTAAACGCAGGGTAAAAATGGAATAAGCGCAGGGGAAAAAGTGGAGTAAGCGTGTGGTTGGGGAGTTAAAAGGCGCAACTGTCTAAGCCATCAAGTAGCATTTTTTGCGCAGCGTGTGCTGTCAATGTTATTTTCACTGTGGAATTGAATTTTTTCTTTTCAACTTGTATCTTTTTTTTTGTATAGTTTTTTGTATCTTTTTTTGTATCTTTATTTCATTTTAAGCCGCTTTGAGTTGTGATTTTCTACAAAAAATCAGTAAGTTGAATAGACGCATGCGTTTGTTTTGGAAAATTCATTAAGCCTAATTTAGTAAATTTACACTTCACACTACTGATTATTTTGATTTAAGTATTTTATATTGGATTTTCTTATTGCTTCTGCTTTTGCTTTTTGAACTGTGAAGTAATTTCGTTTGATTTATAGGCGTTGGAATTATTAATTAGCAATGGTTAAGTAATTGCTGTGATAATTGTGAAAATATGCATTAACTTTGTAGTATAATATTTTGGTAATAGGTATTAGGTTTTTTATTACTATTCTATTGAAATGTTATACAGAAAATTGAAACGTTTTCTGTTTTCGACTTGAGAGTGGGTGAATGCGATTGAGTTTTTTTTTTTTTTTTTCAGGAAATTCAAAAGACTTTCCTTAATCATCATCGTACCAGGTTACATTAAACAGCTGTGTCGGTGGTCACCTATCATTATCTAAAAAATTGGTGTGATATTGTATTTCTTCGATGTCTCTAAAAACTCATACAGTGCAATATAAATTTTTTTTGTTTGTAGTGCTGGAACAAAAAATAGTACTAGCATACCTCATGAGCATACTCGGAAGTGAGTTTATCAAAATGGTAAGTATTTCACTTTCAGAAGAATTTCGCTATTTTGATTCACTTGAAATGGACATAATGAAATTCATATTCTCAAGCTCTTGTAAATTCAAATCGCGGAATTCTTCTAAAAGTGTAATATGTAGCATTGTCAACCAGTTGAAATCTGTTCCGTACCATTAATTCGGATTCGAAAGCCGGAGCATGGACGAGATAATGAAAATGAAGTTAAGCATCAGCTTCGTAATTGTCAGGCCTGGTACTAGAACATATTGTATTACAATTTAGAATTATAACGGGCACATTTTGTAACGTATATTTATTAAAATATTATAACGGGATCTATGTAGACGTAATGTCTTGTGTGTTTGCTTAATATTTCTTTACTCTACTATCATTTATATCTCACAAAATCTTAAATTGTTTGTATTTGAAAAAATTTCCATTATTCATTCTTAAGTGTTGCCTACCAATTGAGTTAATCAACCAAAATGATATTAAAAGACGTTGTCAGCAAAAGCTACAGCTGAGAGTAATCATTAATGAAATAATCATTAAACAAAAAAATAACAGCCAACATACTCAATCGAGTTCTAATACACTTAAAAGCGATTAGAACGCCTACTTTTGTGCAAATAAATACTAGAAAAATAGCCAAAACATAGCTTATCTTATCAAAACAGCAAAATCTAGTTAAAACTGTCAATTCGAAAGATAAAAATGTGACGTTAAACTTTTTGCTTTCAAATATAATCTGCATTATAGATATTACATGTGTGTAGTATCTCAAGTTTGCACCAATCAATTGATAAGCATATGCATGCACTTCAAATTTCGGCTATATAAACTCGATGCATTCTATTAGAAATCAGAACAGTATCTTCTGTCTAAGTATAACAAAATGAAAGTATTCATTGCTCTGATTGTCGCTTTGGCGCTTGCTGCACCCGCAATGGGTCGCACCATGACTCGTTGCTCCTTGGCCAAGGAGATGTACGCACTGGGTGTGCCCAAGAGTGAGCTCGCACGCTGGACATGCATTGCTGAACACGAGAGCTCCTATCGCACTGGCGTTGTTGGACCCACCAACTCGAATGGCTCCAACGACTATGGTATCTTCCAGATTAACAACTACTATTGGTGTCAGCCCGCTAATGGACGTTTCTCGTACAATGAGTGTGCACTGAGCTGCAATGCTCTGATAACAGATGATATTACCAACTCGGTGCGTTGCGCACAAAAGGTTCAGCGTCAACAGGGTTGGGCTGCCTGGTCCACCTGGCATTTCTGCAGCGGCTCTCTGCCTAGCATTGATAGTTGCTTCTAAGCTAAAAGCATTTGATTTGGTTTGAAAAATTTTGCGAAAATAGACGCTTATTGAAAACGAATTGTAGTTGAAAGTGTTTTATATATAATTTGATTTGTAGATATCCAAGTAAAATAGTGACTCTTTTGTGGCTCTTTTAGAAATCCAAGTAATAGTGACTATTTTGTGTAGAATAGACATCTGTTGTTCACTTAAATGATTGTAGATGTTTGTTTTATGGAATTAGAGCAACCATATAATTCTTAATTTTTGCTAAAAAATCATGAAATTGTTCAATAAAATCATTTATACTTAAAAGCTACACTTTTGATCTATATAGATTTTTCATTCAACTTTAAATTGGAGGGAATTATATTAGATATACTGAAAAAAAATTAAAGAATACGCTTTCTGCTACAAAAAAAGAATCAAACAAGTAAACAAACGCTAGTGTTGCAAAACCATACGCACAAGTCAACCAGTAACGAATTTCTAGCTATTTTCTAACACCAACGTACACTAAGGAAAAATAAAATAGAGTGAAACTAGCTGGGATTAAAAGATGTTTTGGAAAACCGCAAAAACGAAAAACTGCACTTTTTATATCACGATAATGCATCAGTTCATATTCTCTGGATGTGGGGACTTGTGATTTATGCTTTTTTTTAAAAACGGGTGGATCTACAGCCTAATGAAATGTATGGAAATTTAAGCTGATTATATGGAGAAGATAAAAATAATGGTCTATCTACATAACTTTAGTGTGTGTGTTTTTTAAACTAACCAACAAGAAAACAAATTACTTGCTCTAAACAAAATATTATAGTTTGTATTGCTTTTGCTTTGTCTTTCTAATGTTAAAAACATTTTTCGTTTGGTATAACTACAGTTTTACGATAGATCATGTAAAGTGCATCTACTTTTATTAAAGCTTTAATTTCAGCTAAGTGCTGGCATTTAGAATTGCGGGTTCCACTGCTGCTATGATGTATTCGATGCTAAGTTTGAAATCTAAACTTCAATCATAGAGTTTCCGTTTTCTAGACCAACATGCTCAATTAACAAAAAGAAAATTACTTCATTCGAGCTGTCAATCCAAAACTAGTCAAAATGTGCACCTTTCGCCACTGTTACCTAATGCCGGCGGCCAAATGTTGTCAGCTAAAACGTAAGTATTACAAGCAATATGCATCGTTCATACCAGCTGCTGTCTACAAAATGTATTTCAACAGAATTTTACTTACCTATTTTTTTTTCTTGTAGTATAAATCTGGAACAATGCGCTGTCTGAAATCTATCCCGTTTCGTAGTAAGGAAGAAAAAATCCAATAAGAAAAACTAATTTCGTGTATCTTTCACTTGTCGCTCTCTTTGTTGCCACACTTCACACTTGCCTCTTGCACACCCTTTTCCAACAAACTTGTTGCAGTTGATTTAGATTTAGTTGGACAGCGAAAATTGGTGCATGCTGCCACCAACAGCAACAACAACAACAACAACAACAACAAGTGGGTCTATTACAATTGTCCAATAGAAAAAAAAAAAAATAAAACTTGTTTCTTTTTTACATTCTGAGAGCAAATCCAGGCAACAAAAAAATTCGTGGCACAAATTTTAAATGGGCCACAAATGAATGTTCTAATCTGCTTCTTACTTTATTTCTTTGTTGTTGTTTTTTATATATGTATATTTTTTTTAAGATGATTCGGACTGCACTTGACACAAACACATTAACACTTTAGAGATGCTGCACACATACATACAGCCAGCCATACACATATACATACACGCATTTACGGTTTTCTTATAAACACACATTGAAACATGTATGAAAGAGAAAGAGCAAGAGCAGCAGAAGAACACCAAAGCATGCAACTCGTTGTCAAATGATGATGACGTAGTTAATGATAATCAAATAGATAATAATGTTGATGCTGCAACAAACGGCAGTTGCAAGTAAAAGAAAAAAAAAAGTTGTACTCGTTTTACCGTTAGAATGCAGTAAACCGGACTGCGTCTTCTTCTTCTTATTCTTCTTGTTGTTGTTGTTGTTGTTGTTTTTGTAGATGTTTAACGTTTTTGTTGCTGTTGTTGTTGTTGTTAAGAATCGCGTAATCAATGCAAACGACGATTATGACGTCGATATCTTCCTTGATTCTTGTTGTTGTTTTATTTAATTACGTTCTTTTCTCTTTTGCACACAACCAAAACACTCTAATTCACTTCACGCTTCTCTTTCACTCACATAATCGTTTCTTAATTTGGCCTAATTAATTTTCTTTGTTCTTTTCAAATAGGCTTTTAAATTGATTTTCGTTAATTAACGGCAAACATTTTTCGTAAATTGCCGTTAGTTTCTTAGCATTTAAATAATAATAAAGTTCGTTTCGTTTGTTTTAATTTTATCTATTAGAGACGCGCACGCTAAACAAACCGTTACGCACAAGCGACTCTTTGCAACTAAACTAAGAGCTGCGTCAAGCTACGCTGTTAACTTGGCTTAAACGCACAAAACAGCCGACAAGCATGTATACGAAGTTACGAAGCTGCACGAAGTAGTTAGCTTCAGCGGCTTTAGCTTCGGGTTTTTTCTTCATAGCGCATCGTTTGAGCTCGTGAGTGTTATAGTGATGGTTGGATTAGAATTTTCAACGTGCGTGTTTTTAAAATTGGCTTATTTTGATATCTGTGTGATTTGTTGAGAGACACAATTATATCAGTAAAATCATAGCAAATAGTATCGGTTATTTTCCGAATTTTGTATGAATTGTTTTTGTGTCCAGCCGATTTCTAAACGGATTCATTATAAACTTGGCGCATGAAAATAATCGCTCTACGCTCTACACTCTACACTCTACTTTTTTGATAATTCTAATAGTTCCGGCAAATTTGTTGAGTTTTCTAACCACACATAGTATCAGCTTTTTTTTTGTTTTCCTTTGCAAACTATGCATGAGTACACTATGCAAAATATTAGTACGAGTATACTAGTAAATATTTCTCTTAGAAAAATAAAAATGAGAACCGAAACTATACTGTACAAATGTTTTGGTGTTTTGGTTTTCGGATTAAGGTTGTCACAAACTTCAATCTTCTGGCCTTGATTGACCTTTGAGCTATTATTGGAAATTGCCATAGGTATTTAAAAAAAAAAAATCGACCAAAAGTCACTAGGGTTACGAATCCATTGAAAATTTCTCAGCTCAGCTCAGACCTATCATTCGTAAACATCTCGGTGAATGATTAAAAAATAATAATTTAATGTTTGTATTCGCTTTAGTGGCGTAGATAGTGGGACCAATCCTCTCTCTGGTGCTCTTATGTGCCTCAATGAAAATTACCACTTTTTTATGAAATGTTAGGTCGAAATATTGTTGCAGATTTTCTTTAAATTTACTCAGGTTTTGAAGGGTGCTCTAAAATTCACGCAAAAAAAAAAATGGTTATGTAAGCAGTAGAATATATTTAAATTTGTATTACTTCTTGAATTTTGGAACACTCTTCAAATCTTGTGTGACTATAGTCCAGTGTAACCGAAGACAAATCCTGATATGGGAATTGGTTACTCTGGTTTGTGGGTCTGACAAAATGCTAATTTTTTTAGATCTGTGTAATTAACCAAACCATGCAATGTAGTTTTACGATAATAATATGCCACAACTTTAGTGGTGCATACAGTTTTTTGCAATGGTTTGGGGTGTGGTTGAGCCAGGAGCCATCAAAGTTCGGAAATCCCCATTGGTAAACTCGATATATTACAATATTAGCCCATTGCCACATAATCTTCTGACAACACATTATAGAAGTTTTGATTCATACTTAAAAAATTACGCATCCAATAGTAAAAACTGTGAGTCCTAAATTTTGAAATATTGAAAAATTTTGATTGTCAGTACTTTCCGATCGAAATCCAACTCACCTAGAGAGTTTAAAAATGGTTAATAATTTGTTTTAAGAGATTAAATTTGTTTTAAGAGTCTATTCTATTCTTAAGTATTCTCGACCACTGATTCTGAATCTAAACTCTGAAGGTAGGTTTTGTTTTTCCCATAAACTTTCAAAAACATAATTTTATATATACATAATTATAATTTTTTATATACATAATATAATATTATAAGGAGATTTTCTTAAAGTGTGTTGAAACTTTAATGAGAAATTCAATGTCAATTAACGAAGTAAATCTGTCTCTTCATAAATTAAACATACAAAAAATTACTTAAAAATTTCGCAGCACATGACTATTAATTTCCCGAGCTGATGAATGCAATGCCCAACGTAAAACTCTAAAATCTCTATATGACACTGCTTGTTTCGTGAGTGTACACGTACCGTCTGAAATAATAAAACAGTGTACAGCAAGCAGTTTTCAACAAGCAGCGCAGTTTATTTCCAACTCTAAGTAATAAAGCAGTACACTTCACAGCTAAAGCAGTGTAAATAGCAAGTTTAACGATTATTTTTCAAATTTTAAAACTTACCTCTCACACGCTGACAATGTGCGCACAGAAATCGAATCTGTAGAACAATTATCATCCGCTATGGAATTATAAACATTCTGTGATGTATCATCATCATAACAATAACTGCAACTGCAGCAAGAATATTGCGAACAATATGAAGAACCATCGGGATCGTTATCCATATCGGTTATGGTGATGGTATAATCATCTTCATTCAGACTATGGCAACGCTTTAGTGTTGCCTCATCGCTATGCTTGAATTTGCTGGCAGAGCGCTTCTCTTTGGGTGCCTTGTTGGGTGAACCAGAGCGGCGTGAGCGACTGTAAGAAAAAAGTGTAAGTGAGCTTTCTAGATTATAAATGAAATTGACCTTAAACCTTTTGCTTCTTGTATCCACTGTATCGACTACCACATTCCAAGTACGATGTATCAGATAGAGCAGAAAAAGCACACGTGAGGTTTCACCATTTGGTGGTGCAGCATTGCCAGCTTTTGTGCCCAGGCCGCTTGTTGAGTGGCGATCGGAACGGCTTCTCGGATTCATATTTACATCCTGTATTAATGAAAATGTGATTATTAGTATTATATTTAACTAATTACACAGGTTTACTAAATTTTGGACGGAGTCAGATGAGAGTGTTTTGTTTTGTGGTATTTCTCTAAATGCTTGGCAACATTTTGCTTGGATGCAACGGATAAACATCCGGTGCAGTTGTCGTCCGTCATTAATTTTCTAATGAAGAAGAATTTTTCGGAATCGACTTCAGTTCTCGCCGCTAATTCTCTTTTATGTCTTCTATCAAATGAAAATCATTGCCTCGAAGTGATAATTTAAGTTTTCGAAGGAGAAATAAGGCGGCCGGAGCCATCTTAGATGAATACGGTGGTTGTTGAGTTTTTGGTCGGAAATTCATTATCAATAATAGCCTTGTGTGTTGGTGCGTTGTCGTGGTGCAAAATACACAAAACTGGCATTTCAAAAGCCGCATAAGAATCAGATATTATTCTTTATTCACCGTCTGATCTCATGACAAGAATTCCAAGTGCAAAACACCAGAATAATCCAAGAAAACTGTACACCATTTTGACATGATTTTTGATCGATTTTGATGTGGATTTTTCGGTTTCGACTCAGTTGGAAGACGCCATTCCGAAGCATGTTAACTGGTTTTAATGTCAAACTCGTAAATTCATGCCTCATTACCGGTTTCAATGCATTTTATGAATGTAAAGTCGTAATTGACTCGTTCTACCATGTCTTCAGCGACCTTTATTCCCGGTACTTTGTTTACAGAATGTATGAGTATCTCAAAAACTAGAGCTGATAGAAAAAAACAGACAACGGATTTGAATTCAACAAGCGAAAATACTTTAAGAAGTACTTTCGTCTTCCGCAGTCTAAATGCTGACCTTAATTTGTAAACCTACAATATTATTTACTCATGCTAAGGGGAGCAAATTTAATGACCAGGAGTATCTATTTTACACAGAAATCTCTTTCGCTTCAAAATCTCCTAATTTCAGTCACAAAACTAAATTCTGAAAACGATTTCTGTGTCACCACCTGTGTTATTCTGTGTCATTCCCTTTCGAAAACAAGTTCTAAAATGGAAGTGTGCAACCTATTCATGTGAGCGGAAGGATATACAACATGTATAATTCAAGTATATTTCATAAGTACCTTAGCACGTCTCGCAGGCAGCGTCTTGGAACGATGCTCACTCGCATAGTATGCGGCATCCCGATGCTGTTGATAACGCTTCCTTGTATTTGTATTATTTGCAGAATTGCAGGGTGTTGTTGTTGTTGTTGTTGTTGTTGTTGTTGTTGTTGTTGTTGAACCCGATTGTCGATTACCCATTTTTGCGCTTAAACTGAACAGCTCTCAAACTATGCTATGTTGTGTGCTACAAGAAAAAAAAAAAAAAAAAAATTAAAACCATTAATTAATTATTATTTTCATTTTAAAATGCAAACGTGCTGTCCAATGTTTGAAATGCTCAAATAAATCATTAACCAACAAAGAAACCAAAAAAAAAGAAAAACTTAATGCACTATAAATTCTCTTAAATGCTTTGCATGTTCATGCCACAGATTAGCCATGTAATTTTCATAGTCATATGTTTGAAATATGGCTGGAGTATTTGAAGGTGCAACATCTAAACGTGTTCAGTGAATCGCGTGGTAGTGCAACACATGCGCCCATAATTCACATGCGCAACTATTTAATTTGATAATGAAATTAAGCAAATGTTGCACATGCGCCACAAAACGCATTAAACGCTTGTAAAATTATAATTTACGAATGTGTTTAACAACGTTGTTGAGGAACTTTACATTTTATGCGGTTGTAAATATTTGAAATGAACCAAGTTTAACCTTGTTTTATAGAGAAATGTTACAACAAATATTTTTAGGCAAAAGTTTTTAATAACAGCATACACAAAAATTGTATAATAGTTTTTAAAACCATAGTATCTTAATTTGTCATGCTGATTAGGCATATACGGCAATTCAAGACAGAAGAGCTTTGAAATTGTACTAAATAATCCCAAAAATATGCATCTATTCCTGCTGATTCTTACAAGTAAAGAGTAACTACTAACTTTTTTCAGTATGCCAGAGGATAGCGAAACGGAATGAAATATCGACAACATATGTGCATTTAATGTATTCAACAGATGAGTTGATGAGAAAATAAGTAATTTAAAACAAGAAAATGTATTGGGTACGGGATGAAATTATTAAAGCAACAAAAAAAAAAAAAAAAAAACAAAAAACACAAAAGTTTTAACACAATTCACTTGAAGTTTCAAGCTATGATAGGCATTTGTGACATTTAACAGGCAAGTTTGTTGCAGCCTACCCCAAGTGGGGGAGGGGGACACTTTATAGTTATGCGAAGAGTCCGTCCATATGAAACCAAATGTCGAAATGATTTTGCCTCAAATAATAAACTTTTTCATGAAAAATCCCAAAAGTGGTTGGTTGGTTGGTTTGCATGGGGATCTTTTTCCTCCATAAGAAACCGCTATATTAAAATTTTTGTTGATATTTACTGTAATAAGAAAGTTTCCATACAAAATTCAATAATTGGGCGGCAAGTTTCTATGAAGGCTCCCCCTAAAAGTGGGCGTAGTACGCTCCTTGATATTTATGTGAGACACCTTTCCATAAGAAGCCGTTCTATTAAAATTTTACGTAGATATTGATTGCAATAAAATGGTTTTCCATACAAAAAGCCAAAAGTGGCAGTGTGGTTTGTATGAGGGCTATTTCAAAAAGTTGGAGAAAAAAATTTGCATACAAAAAGTTGAAAGGGGAAGGGGAAGGGGGGAGGGGGTGGTGTGTGGTTTGTGGTTTGTATGGGGGCTATTTCAAAAAGTTGGAGGAAAAAATTTGCATACAAAAAGTTGAAAGAGGAAGGGGAAGGGGAGGAGGGGGTGGTGTGTGGTTTGTGGTTTGTATGGGGGCTATTTCAAACAGTTGGAGAAAAAAATGTTCATACAAAAAGTTGAAAGGGGAAGGGGAAGGGGAGGAGGGGGTGGTGTGTGGTTTGTGGTTTGTATGGGGGCTATTTCAAAAAGTTGGAGAAAAAAATGTTCATACAAAAAGTTGAAAGGGGAAGGGGAAGGGAAGGAGGGGTAGTGTGTGGTGTGTATGGGGGCTATTTCAAAAAGTTGGAGGAAATAATGTTCATACAAAAAGTTGAAAGGGGATGGGGAGGATGGGGTGGTGTGTGATCTGTGGTTTGTATGTAGTCTAAAAGAACAGTTATACGTTGCAGTCATATCTGCATGAAATGGAATGGATAATAAAAATTGTTTTACTATATTGGACTTTAATATTATACTGTATTCCCATTGGATTTACTTTCTAATAGGGAAAATATTCATATATTGAATATATTCCTGTAGCTAAAATTAAACCAAGACGGTTGGTTTTCAAAAATCAATTCACAATATCATATTTCACGCTGGTGTTCTTTATTACCTCTGTGTCTAATGACGTCAACATTCGGATATAGTACTCGTACAAGAAGTCTATTAAACTATTTTAGCTACTGGTTTTTCCACAGAGGATAAGCAAAGAAACGTTTAAGCATTCGTAAATTAAATATAGAACTCTATCTTATTTATAGAAATATAACTTATTTTTTCTATAATTTGCTTAACGAAGCTAACTTCTGCCAAATGTTCTATAAAAGCACGAGACAGAAAGTCAGAAATTATACAGTTTGGCATCATGTTCAAGGCAACAACACTTCTTACAACAACGATCTTCATTGTTAGCGCTCTAAGCGCTAATATACCAGATATCACCGGGAAAAATGGTCAAGGAGCGCGCATTATTGGTGGTCAGACGGTATCCATAGAGTCTTATCCGTGGGTAGTTGAACTTAACGACGAAACTCATAAGTGTGGAGGTTCTATTTATTCGTCAAGCATTGTCATCACCGCTGCACATTGCACGGATATTCCAAATTTAAAAGTTTATGCCGGAACTTCATATTCAAATGCAAGTGGTAGTGTACACAATATAGTTGATTTCAGGAAACATGATAAATACATCAACATACTATATGGTTATGATATTGCTGTGCTGCGTGTATCACCGGAATTTGAATTCAGTGATTCAATCCAAACTATACCTCTAGCTGAATACAGTCCTAAGGACAACGATGTGGCTTATGTCAGTGGTTGGGGTGTTCTAGATAATGATTGGACTAGAACACAGGAGCTACAGGCTGTAGAGGTTCGTATCATCGATCGCAAGAGTTGTGAGCAGTACTATCATAAATTCGAAATCAAAGAGGACATGATTTGTGCTGGGGTGATCGGTGGCAACAAAGGCTCCTGTAAAGGTGACTCCGGAGGACCGCTAGTTGCTGATGGTAAATTGGTTGGTGTAGTATCCTGGGGTGTACCACCCTGTACTCTTGCAGAATATCCTGGAGTATATGCTGATGTCGCTTACCATCGTCGTTGGATTCTTAACACCATTGAGGAGATATGAATTTCATAATAAGTACATTATTCGATTTATTACTTGAATAAAATTACTTAACAAATCACAAATATTTCAATTTGAAATCACTCTTATAATTGTCGTAAAAAATCAAGTGTATTTAGCACTAGTAATAACTCATAAAAATCATAAAATTCCCTTAAAATATTGGTGAGGCATAACTATACAGAAAAAAAGCCTTAAGTGTAAAATGGTATTATCAGTTTATAGAAAAGTTTATAGCGCATTAAAGTATACATCGTAGGCCACATAAAGCATATGTAATCTTGATCAGCACGACAAGACAAGTCGATCTAGTTAGGTCCGTTTGGATGTTGTTGTGTATTTTTTGGGGACTAATTTGTATGGTATACAGTTGTAAATTAGCACTTAGAATTCTTTTTATTGCAATTATATTGTCCATATTGACCCGCCACGGACATTTTTTAGAGAAACACCATACAAGCCCACCGCCCACTTTTGTGTTTTTGTATGAAAAACAACTTTGACTAAGTCAATATCAGCTTGAAATTCGATATGGTGGCTTCTTATGGATGTTCGCTTCACACACATATACTAATGAGCGCGTACCACCCACTTTTTATGTAGCCCCTATTCAAACCCACCTACACGTTTATGTTTTACAATATGATGTGCATGGTATTAGAGTTTACTTTTTAATTTAAAATTATTATCCTACTCTGCTCTAGATTTATTTGTCCCACAATACTTAAAGTTTAGAGAAGCGCATGCGCTACATTTTCATATGCAATCATTTGCGGGCTAAAATGATTTTCATTCAAAAACACTGAAGAAAGTAGCACATTTAAACTCGTATGTCAAAACCGTCACGTTTAGCTAATGTATCCTGCCGCATTGGCATGACTAAATCACACAGCAACAAAACGATTGATTACTTAATTTGTAACTAGAAAAATAACAATTTAAGATACACCAAAGCAAAGCTGATGTTGAATTTAAATGGCAACAACACAAGGAATTTGATAAGAGCCACTATTATTATGGCATTGTACAAGAACAAGGAGTGGCCGTCTACATCTTGAAGCACATTACATACATATAAGCTACGACTCGTACATTGTACATATAGTATAGTATAGTATATAGTACATAAATAGGTCAGGCGCAATGCCTGCTCGTCTATAATTCTCAACAACGTAGCACTGTAACTGCCAATTACGTAGTCATCTGAATTAGACTATCTTTGAGCTAGTAGCCATTCACTGATCTCGCGCACAGCAGGAGTAGCTCTAATAGCGTTCAGCGGCAACAAACTGGCGCTGTGCATGTACCACAACATCATCGATATGTGGTCTTCTGGATGGTTTCTTATAGCAGACAGCATTGTTGTTAGCTGTCTGTATATACATACTTGTATTTATATTCTACATTTATAGTTCGATAAAAATTTTTTTGCATTAAGATTTTTCGCGCTGATTTTCACTGAAATTGAATATAATGCGTCGGCAGACACTAGATTTTCTTTCTTCTACTAGATACTTCCATATTCGTATATCGTAGAATGCTAATAAGCCTTATGTAATTGTTCTTGATGGCTAACATACTCTTGTGTTAGTTGTTATAACGTCATTTTGTTGAAAATGTTTATGGAACTCGGCTGTCATAGTAATTAGTCTGAATACATGGTTGACTTGATAGATGTTGCATCTTTAACACTTGTCTTTTTGTCGCTTAATGAATTGGAGAACGTTAAATGATGTTTGTTAAATTGCTGTCTTAAGGTGTATGGAAGTAATACATCTTAGTGCAAACAAGTTAAATGACAGATGGACAGATGAACAGAATGAACAGATGAAGACGGACTTGGTTATATCAATACGTCAAATAGAACGGATCAAAATTTTTATGATTTATGGAAGCTCAAAATTCAAAATTCTGTCGATCCAATAATAAGCAGCTGCTCGTATCGTATATGTTGAAGTTCGGATATGTACGAACATGTTACAATGCGACATACTTGTATGAGCTGAACAACAACATGTATGAGCTGAAATGTTACAGCTCATCTTGTATTATATGAACATATTTTTAGTCTCAAATAAACTACGCAAGTGTAAGCACGGGACGCGGTGTTATTATTTAATTGTTCCTCTGACTTTAGGCCTTCTACCGCCGGAGATCAACCAAGCCATGATTTCCACACAACCACACACATCTACATGCTTGAACAGTATATATAGCAGAATTAGATTAATCTGTAAGGCGGTATTTTACATAGTCCGTTTAAAATTTAACTGTCAGTTATTGCACACCATGATAGTTAAATTTTAACCGAATATTGAGAAAGTCGCATTTAGTATTGTTTTATTTTATTATATTACTGTAACTAAAATATTACTGTACCAACAAAAAAAAAAAACCGATGTATTTGTCAATAAAATATTTCTTGATGATCATAGAGCAATTATTACTACGGATCAGAAAACATAAAGCTTAATTCTTGTGATTTTTTGTATGCCATGTACCAATAAGGTAAAAGGCTATATTAAGTTTGTGCCAACGGCAGACCCCGTAAAGTTAAGTCGGTATAGACGTGCTCATCTGTCCGTCTGCTCGTATGCATGTACGACAAGATCTCGGAGACTAGAAACGAATAAGCCTTCAATTTTGGACACCTTAACTTTGCAATTGCATCTTCAGAATTAGCAATCCAAAACCAAATTTGAAGTTTTTGTAAGAAATTGTTTCGTTTTAGATGATAATAAAGCTGGAATCACTCTTAGTAAAATATACCACATAGATCATCAGATCACTGTAGAATGAAACACCCATACAAATTTATAGTTCTAATGAAAATACTTAACAACAGGGTATTTCGAAGATGTTGTGTTGGTTCACATTTTTTTTCCCACTGCACTTGTGTTTAACACTCATAAATGGGTATTCTGTCATAAGTGACATAGGGCTTCGATCCAATCCCCATAGTTCGAAAGTTTTACTTGTTGTTATTTGTTATTTTATTGTATTATACAAGGCTGTCGCAAAAGAAACAGGACTGTTCGAAAAAAAAAACAATAAAAATTTAATATTTTGCAAAAGTGTTTCTTTTTTATTCAATATAGTTTCCTTGTGCTTCGATACAGCGTTTTGCACGGTAAATAAGCATTTCGAATGATTGTTTTAGGTAATTTTTCGAAATATCCTTGAAAATGCCGGTCGACGCCTTTTGGATGGCTTCAATGTCCTCATAGCGGTGTCCTTTCATCGGCAAATGAAGGTTTCCAAATATATAAAAGTCACACGGAGCCAAATCAGGCGAGTACGGTGAATAGTTAAACTGTCATGTAACTACCAATAGGTGGCGCCAGCAAAAACCGCTACTTTTAAAAAGTTCAGTTTATTTTGCGACAGATCTTGTATTATATTGATTAAGACACATTAAATCGAAATTTTTGGCAATATAAAAGAGTTATAAATATATGTTTGCACATTCTAGTATTAAAATTTATAAAGCAATTTTATTTCAAAATTCTCTGTTTTACATTTTGTAGAATTTAAATTTCATTAGCGGCATTTTTTAACCAATGACGATAGTAAAAAACATCAGCATATACTCCAGGATAATCTGCACGAGCGCAGCCGTCTCCCCATGATACTACACCAACGAGTTCACCGTTAGAGATTAACGGTCCGCCGGAATCATTATGACAAGAGTCTTTACCACCACCGTTCACTCCTGCACAAGTCATGCCCTTTTGAATTGAGCTGCCATACTTATACCGCTCACTGGCACAAGTTTTGGGTTCGATGATACGAACGTCAACAGCCCGTAGTTCCAATGAAATAGTACCACCGCTTTTGAGATGACCCCAACCGCTTACATAAGCAACATCGTTGTTTTTAGGACTGTTTTTGGCTAGAGGTATGGTCTTGATTGAATCGCTGAACTGAAATTCCGGCGAAACGCGCAGCACAGCAATATCATCACCCTCTAGATAGTTATTGTACTTCTCATGGACCTTGACTGAAACTATATCGTGTGCACTTCCACTCATATTTGAGAATGATGATCCGGCATAAACTTTTAAATTTGGAATATCCATGCAATGTGCAGCGGTGATTACAATGTTTGAGGAATAGATAGAACCTCCACAACAATGCTGTCCGTTGTTAAGTGAAACTTGCCAAGGATATAACTCGATAGGTACCACCTCGCCACCAACAATGCGCCCTATTCCGTTTCTCTCGGAAATATCAGGTATATTGGCGCTTAGAGCGCTAACGATGAAGACCGTTGTTGTAAGAAGTGTTGTTACCTTGAACATGGTTCCAAACTGTATAATTTTGACTTATCCGCTGCGTGCTTTTATACACCGTTTTCAAAGGCTAAGCACAAATGAGCTATGTTCTAATAAATAAGATAGAGTTCTTTATTTAGTTTGCTATAGTAATAAGAATCATTCTTTGCTTATCTTCTGTTAAAAAATTAAAAGCAAAACTAGTTAAAATTGTTTCTTGTATGGATACTGTATCCGGAGTTTGACTTCATTAGACACAATGGTAATAAATTACTCCAATGTGAAATATGCTATTGAAAATAGATTTGTGAAAACCAAACGAAATTGTTTAATTTTAGCTACAGTAAAACGTGGCCCCGCCAATTGAAATATTGATCTCAATTATTTCCAAATCACCAAAATATGGAATTCAAAATCTATTTTGATGTATAATATTCCAATAAGTGATATTGCTACTAAACGGTCTTTTGATGTACATAAAGATGCAATATCAAAAGTAAAATCTGACGATATTTACTATACTCCATTAAATTTTAATATTTTTAGGAAAGTTTAAGTTTGAAATATTCTTGATTTCTTGTGTTTGTACTTTAACTCTAAGTCAATGGTATATTTAGTAGTATGCTGGTCTTTTAGAATGTAGAAACAAATTGTAATGAAAAATGAACCAAACTGTAATACCAAACTTTTAAAAGAAAGAAGAGTGTACAAGTGATGAGAGTCACAAATAGTAAAATAGTTTAACGTATGCCCCTCAATTTATGAGCAGTACTTCTAATGTATGCAAGGTGTAAGAAATAAGCAATATACCGTCTGATTTAAATTGACCCGTACTGGTGGAAATAAACCGAACCGGAAAACCGAATCGGTAATTGTCACCATAAACTTGTTTCATCATTTGGAACGTATCGGTGAGTGTTTTACCAAGTTTAAAGCAGAACTAAATATTTGCTCTGTGCTGGAGATTCATTTTTCGATCGATGGCCAAAAGATACTTCGCTTGTAGTGGTCCGATTGTCATGCAATTTTTACAAGATGTCAATGAAGGATGTACCTTTACAACGCATGTACCTACCAATAGGTGGCATACCACAAAAACAGCTATTTTTATAAAGTTCAGTTTCTTTTGCGACAGATCTTGTATTATATTGGTTAAGACACATTAAATCGAAATTTTTGGCAATATAAAAGAGTTATAAATATATGTTTGCACATTCTAGTATTAAAATTTATAAAGCAATTTTATTTCAAAATTCTCTGTTTTACATTTTGTAGAATTTAAATTTCATTAGCGGCATTTTGTAACCAATGACGATAGTAAAAAACATCAGCATATACTCCAGGATAATCTGCACGAGCGCAGCCGTCTCCCCATGATACTACACCAACGAGTTCACCGTTAGAGATTAGCGGTCCGCCGGAATCATTTTGACAAGAGTATTTACCACCACCGTTCACTCCTGCACAAGTCATGCCCTTTTGAATTGAGCTGCCATACTTATACCGCTCACTGGCACAAGTTTTGGGTTCGATGATACGAACGTCAACAGCCCGTAGTTCTAAAGAAATAGTACCACCGCTTTTGAGATGACCCCAACCGCTTACATAAGCAACATCGTTGTTATTAGGACTGTTTTTGGCTAGAGGTATGGTCTTGATTGAATCGCTGAACTGAAATTCCGGCGAAACGCGCAGCACAGCAATATCATCACCTTTTAGATAGTTATTGTACTTCTCATGGACCTTGACTGAAACTATATCGTGTGCACTTCCACTCATATTTGAGAATGATGATCCGGCATAAACTTTTAAATTTGGAATACCCATGCAATGTGCAGCGGTGATTACAATGTTTGAGGAATAGATAGAACCTCCACAACGATGCTGTCCGTTGTTAAGTGAAACTTGCCAAGGATATAACTCGATAGGTACCACCTCGCCACCAACAATGCGCCCTATTCCGTTTCTCTCGGAAATATCAGGTATATTGGCGCTTAGAGCGCTAACGATGAAGACCGTTGTTGTAAGAAGTGTTGTTACCTTGAACATGGTTCCAAACTGTATAATTTTGACTTATCCGCTGCGTGCTTTTATACACCGTTTTCAAAGGCTAAGCACAAATGAGCTATGTTCTAATAAATAAGATAGAGTTCTTTATTTAGTATTCTATAGTAATAAGAATCATTCTTTGCTTATCTTCTGTGGAAAAACTAAAAGCAAAACTAGTTAAAATTGTTTCTTGTATGGATACTGTATCCGGAGTTTGACGTCATTAGACACAATGGTAATAAATTACTCCAACGTGAAATATGCTATTGAAAATAGATTTGTGAAAACCAAACGAAATTCTTTAATTTTAGCTACAGTAAAACGTGGCCCCGCCAATTGAAATATTGATCTCAATTATTTCCAAATCACCAAAATATGGCCTTCAAAATCTATTTTGATGTATAATATTCCAATAAGTGATATTGCTACTAAACGGTCTTTTGATGTACATAAAGATGCAATATCAAAAGTATAATCTTTACTATACTCCATTAAATTTTAATATTTTTAGGAAAGTTTAAGGTTGAACTATTCTTGATTTCTTGTGTTTGTACTTTAACTCTAAGTCAATGGTATATTTAGTAGTATGCTGGTCTTTTAGAATGTAGAAACAAATTGTAATGAAAAATGAAACAAACTGTAATACCAAACTTTTAAAAGAAAGAGGAGTGTACAAATGATGAGAGTCACAAATAGTAAAATAGTTTAACGTATGCCCCTCAATTTATGAGCAGTGCTTCTAATGTATGCAAGGTGTAAGAAATAAGATACAATATACCTTCTGATTTAAATTGATCCGGACTGGTGGAAATAAACTGAACCGGAAAAGCGAATCGGTAATTTTTCTTCTTCTTAAGTTGGCTGTCACTGCCATTGACATGCATGCCAAGTTTGAGCGAAATGTGATAGTTAGTCTATGTTTGACAGCTGCTTGTTTACGACGCGAAAAGTTTTTATGGCGAATTTTTACATGGAAAAAAAAAATTTAACAACGAGTTTGCTTGAAATTTTGTGTTTCCAATGGAATACCGGCAACGGAATCATTCAAATTGTTACAAAACTGTTTTGAGGACTCTATTCCATCGAGAACGCAAGTATTTGAGTGGCATGAAGCATTCAGAGAGGGTCTTGAAATCGTACAAAACTTGCCTCATGCCAGTCGTCCATCCACCTCTCTTAACAACAAAAACATCGAAAAAGTGATGAAAATTGTGCTCGAAAATCGTCGTGTTGTCATTGGAAAGATAGCAGTGACACTCAAAATGTCTTATGAATCGACTCAACACATTTTGGTGCATGTTTTGGGTATGAAACGCGTCGCCGCCAGACTCTTACCAAAAGAACTGAATTTTTTGCAAAAACAACGTCGAGTAGAGTTCGCAAAAGAGATGCTTGCCAAGGTATCTGATGACTCTACATTCATCAAACGCATCATTACTGCTGACGAGACGTGGGCTTATGAATATGACGTCGAGACTGCCCAACAATCTAGCGAATGGTGCACCAAAAATGAGCCGAAACCGAAATAACCACGTCAAAGTTGGTCGAAAATTAAGGTAATGCTGGTCGTTTTCTGCGATTGCCGTGGTGTGGGGTGAGTGTCAAATGGTCAATAAGGTGTAATACTTGGTCCTTTTGAAGCGTCTACGTGAAGCAATTCGTCGTAAACTGCCGGATTTGTGGGCAGATAATTCATGGATTTTTCACCACGACATGAGACAAAAGTCATCGTAGAACCACCGTATTCATCAGATTTGACACCCTGTGACTTTTTTCTGTTCCCAAAATTTAAATATCCTCTCCAGGGAACGCGTCATGAGTCGATTGAGGACATAAAAAAATATTCGCTGAAGGAACTATGAGGCGTTTAACAAGTGTATGGAAAATTGTATTAACCGTTGGCATGCTTTTATTGACTCAAAAGGAGCCTATTTTGAAGGCGATAATAATGATTTGTATTAAAATGCATAAAAATGTTTTTTTTTTTTAACCAGTCCAGATTAGAATACGTGAATCTCTTTGAGCGAAATCACTTTTTTACGTTTTCAGTTCGGTTTCTGATTCAAAACAAATTTTTCCTAGCAAAACTGGTGCAATTCATGGTTTAGACTAAACTCTCAAACTTATTCAAATGAAGGAAACAATTAAGAAGTAGAAAATAATTTGTTTTTTCTTTTAACGTTCAAATTAGAACTGAATATTCCCTGAAGATAAGCCAAAGGAGCATAGAACCGGAATAGGACGCATTGTTGGTGGTTAGGCGGTACCCATGGAGTCCTATCCTTGGCAAGTTTCACTTAACAACGGACGGCATCGGTGTGGAGGTTCTATCTATTTCTCAAACATTGTCATCACCGCTGCTCATTGCGTGGGAGATCAAAATTTGAATGTTTATGCCGGATCTTCATTCTCGAATGCAAGCGGCAGTATACACAATATTGTCGCATCCAGAATACATCAGAAATACAGCAGCTTAACAAAGATTGGCGATATTGCTGTGCTGCGTGTTTCGCCGGAATTTCAGTTCAGTGATGCAATCAAGACCAATTCTCTAGCCAAATACAGTCCTAAGAACAATGCTCTTGCTGTATGTCAGCGGTTGGACTTTATGTCAAAAGCGGTGGTACTATTTCATTGGAGCTACGGGCTGTTGATGTTCGTATCATCGATCACAAGACTTGTGCCAGTGATAAGTATAAATATGGCAGCTTAATACGAAAAGGCATGATTTGCGCAGGAGTGAACGGTGGCGGCAAAGGATCATGTTTTTTGATTCCGGCGGACCGCTGGTGGTTGACGGTGTACTGGTAGCTGTAGTATCATTTGGAGAGTGGACCTGTGCTGCAGCAGAAACTCCAGGAGTGTATGCTGTTGTGGCTTACTATCGTCATTGGATTGAAAAGACTGTACAGGAGGTTTAAGAATCAATAATAAATCAAATAACTTCCTATTTAAACAATATTGGTTTTATAAGTTGGCATTAAAATTATTTCATAGGTGTTGTTTATGAATGGAAAAGTAAATCAATGAGTATTCACAAGTTTTCACAATTCACAAGATCTTGTGACACTGTAAAAGTATGTAGAAATTGAAGAATATATGCATACATACTAAATAGGTTTATAACTTGACACTTCAATAGCTTTAATTGAATTCTGAGTTTGATTTATGTTTGCATTTTTGCAATCTTACCACTTTTTCAGGCCAATGGCACCATATAAACACTAAACGACAGCTTACAAGACCTACATATGTATGCGACTTGTAATGAAAACTAAAATGAAATGTTTTCGAATGCAAATAAAAAGATCTGCATGCAAATAAATGCACTAAGCTAAGGAAAACTTGTAGCAGCACTTTATAATGCGGCATAAAACTAAAATACATCAGCTGCGGTGGAGAAACATGTTTTCTTTTAAGTTACAAAGCGCTACAGATGTGTAATCAGCCAACTATATACATATTTACTACAATACATTTATGAGGCAATTAAAAATGCAAAACATGCATTTTAAAAAACAAAAAATTTCACTTTGGCTTAAGTGTAAATGAAATGATGTGGAAAATTGGTGAGATCTTAAATGGTATGGATAGCATAGCTACATCACAAATGAGCATTTATTTTCGGCACTTGAAACGAAATGGCGAAGTAGTAAAACTGTCTCAGGAAACAGATAAACCTCTATAGCGCTGGCAATGCAGCCAAAACCAATCTAAGCCCGAGACATGGCCTTTGTGAGGAAATGTGCAGATTTCCGGCTTACATATCAAATTCAATTCGCACACAAATGGCTTTTATATAACTCAACACTTGCTCTAATTAAATGCTGATAATAGATAAACCTACATTTTTAAATGTCATTTGCAATCAATTGTAGATAAATGCGCTCGAAAACTTGTTGTTTGAGTGCTTGTGTCCTACTAAGGGGTGTTTCTTTAAGAGCTATTGAACTTTTTCTTTATGTTAAATTGTGTATGACATGTTTTGAACATGATTTCACGATAAGAATATGGTTTCTGCAGTTTTGAATCACTCTTTTGATTATTTAGAGTTCGGGTCCATCATACCGATATCACCGATATCACCGATTACCGTTAACACCAATCGATTTTGTTATCGCATGATCTTAGTGGTCAATTTACTGGTTTAATTCGTTAGAAAATATCACCAATAACATTCTTGAAGAAATGAGAACCGCTAATAGCACCAGAGAGGAGAACGTGCCGAAGAGTGTACATTTGTGTGTGTAGTTTAGGCTCATGACATTCTTGTGGATTTATAGCGCTTGAGAAAAGTAAAATTTGGCTAGTTCCTACATAAATCCATTGACCCAAAAGTAAATATGACAGTTCGATTAAAATAAGAATCGGCTTTAAGTTGCTCAAGATCTAAATCGGCGAAAGAGATAAATAGTTAATATTACAAAATTGTAAATGATACTATATCTCTGTAACCAAAATATTTGGAGAGAGATATCATTTGCCATAATTTGTTCACTTTCAAAAGCTATTATTACAAGAAATATCATTAGATATTTTTGGTATAAATTTTGGACGAATTGAAAAAAAAAAATCAATAAAAATTTCTTATATTGTTGTAAGCCAAAGAAAATATTTTTTTTTTTTAAGATGAAAAAAAACGCACCCAAGCAAACAAATTCAAAAACTTTTCATTAAATTGTCTAAAATATGTATCAAAACTTGTGAATGTATGTAGGGTTAGCTTGATCTATATATGATTTGATGTAGAAACAAAAGAAAAAGTTAACTTCGGTGTAACTGAAGCTAAAATACTCCTCACATTTGCCGTAGAATTTACTTTAATTGCGAACAAATTTGTAATAATTAGAAATAATAGTTTATTGAAGTAAAAATGAAAAAAATGTTCAATGAAACAAGGTGGTCCGGCTTCCGACTTTGAATTATCAACTTTCTTATGCAGATTCTGCATCCCTTTCAGTAATTAAAATTTTATAAAAAGTAACAAAAAAAAAACAGATGGCGCTAATAGAGCTACGTGTCGTTGATGACCAACGATGACCAATGCAATCGAGTTAGTTCTACGATATGCTATCTTTATAGCGCCAATATTGAAAAGTGTGCAAATTATGCATAAAGAGACACATTCCTCTATTCTGCGCGTGGTGGGTTCCGCAAGCACTATTTGTTTTTCCAAGAATCAAGCTAGGTAGCTCTATCTTTTATAGTCTGAGGGAACTCGATGCTCATATTTAAATACGAAAGACAGATCGTGAGATAGTATACAGACATAAAAATATCTACTTGACTTATGAAGCTAATCAGAAATATATACACAGATTCTACGGTGCTTCTTCTGACTGCTACATATATTTACACAGAACTTGGCGTTCTAGGACGGGGTAATCAAACTTGGATTTTGCGGTTATACGACTAATACAGAGTAACAGAGCACAGAGCGCATGCCACACAAAGTAGCCCTTCTACAGACAGAAACAGTCTAAAATTCAAACACCCTCCATATACACCTGCTGTTTGTTGTGTTGGTGTTGTTTTCTGAATGAGTTCAAAAAGAAAGTAAAGCAAAATGTTAACAAAAAATAAAATCACCGCCTTCGAGTAAAAAAAAAGAAAAGAAAAAAAGATACAATATCTATGAAATTATTCATATGCAATATTAAACATTTATGCATTCAGTCGTCTGTCCATTTGTCGCGTTGTAGTCGTTGTAGAAAGTAGAATTGGGTCAATGCGTTTTAAGCCGCTAGCCAACTTGTTGCTCGAATGAGGTTAGCAAGCTATCGAGCTCTTAAGAATGATCGGGCGTCTATGGAAGACGTTGCAGCAATCACTGCCAACTTGATTTTTGTTTTGTTGTTGCTCATACTTTGTACTACATACAAACTTCGTTACAATAGTTGCAGGTACCAGTACAGCCTATAAATGGGCAGTTGACATAGAAAAATCGTTGCATAGACAGTTGAATGCAGTCAGAAGAGCTTAGAAGCTCGTTGCTCTCCTGTTTTGACGCTTGTTAGTGCACAAGATAAAATGATCTCTGGCATGCATGATTGATAGTGTCTATGGCTGGTACGTGCATAGTTTGTTAGATAAGCGTTTCTCTGTTGCAATTACAACGATTTGTAGGCCAAATATTCATAAATATTGTGAGTAAACATATTCGTATATAGTGTAGATCACTAGATTTCTTACAGCAAATACATTTGTTAAACATTTTCCAAGCCATAGTTAAGCTAGTAGGTAATTTGTTGTTTGCTAATGTGTTCTTTAGATAATGAAAATTGCAGCTTTGGTGAAAAATTATGCAACTTGATTTAGTCTGGGATATGTGTAAGACATGAATAATAAGTGATAATTTTATTATAGAGGACATTGCTTGTGTTATAAATCTGTTTATATTGCATGTGAACAGAGAATTATTTTGCTAGAATTCTAAGCAGTGCCATCTAGCAATATATCTAGATTTGTATACAATAGCTCTAGATCTGTATACAATAGTTCTAGATCTGTACGCGTCATCAAAAATCACAGAGACTTTAAGCACCAGTGATACCAAACTCTTTGTGTAAACTAGCTTTGTAGATACACAAATACTTTCTTTTATAGTTTTATTTTTTTTTTATTATAGCCTGCACAAAAAATATTTGTTAGTAGCGTTTATTGGGTTTGTTAAATATCAAAATGTATGTATTCGCTATGCAAAGGAAGCATCAGAGACCCCATAAAGTATTTATATATATTCCGTCTGTCCGTCTGTCTGTCTGTCCGTCCGTCCATATGTCTGGCCATCCATGCATCTATATGTCTGTCGGAGAGATAAATAGAAAAGTCAGAGAACTGAAAATACTCAGAAAAACTAAATGCGTGGTATAGACTCTCTAGGTGCTGCATTGTTGCAAGTGTATCTCAAAATAGCATCACTCGGAACTGTTTTACTGCAGTGATACAAAAATAACGTATGATGTGCAGGGTATAATATAGTCGGGTACCTCGAATGTCACTTTTTTGAATTTTTTTTTAATTTATCTTAACTTATTATTTTTTTTTTTATTTTTGTTAATTTGTTTTTCTTAATTGGTACAGTGTATTTAACTACCGGATAAGTTTAACTGTCACTTGTTTTTTTTTTTTATTGAAACTGCTTTACAGTTTTTTAATCCAATGACGATAGTATGACATATCAGCATACACTGCAGGATACCCTAAAGCTTCACAGCTTTGTCCACCAAATGAAACCACAGCAACCAGTTTACCATTAGAAACAAGCGGTCCGCCGGAATCTCTACTACACTGCCTTTTACTGTCACCCTTTACAAAGTAAAGTAAAGTAAAGTAAAGTTCATAATTTGCACTAGCACATTTCTTGCGATCGATGATGCGAACTTCAACAGCCTGTAACTCCGGTGATATAGGCTCACCTGTTTTGAGATAACCACAACCATTGCCTTAACTGATGCGCTAAACTTGAATTTCGGATCGTTGTGTGAGCTGCCACTCGCACTTAAGAATGTTGTTCCAGCAAAAATATTCAAATTTTCAATATTCGAATTCAGACAGTGAGCAGCGGTAATGACAATGCTCGGCGAGTAGATAGTACCTCCACAAGCATGTTCTCCCCTGTTGATTGACACCTGCCAAGGATAGGACTCAATGGATACCGCCTGGCCACCAACAATCCTTGCTACGTTGTCGTGAATACATCTTGATACATTAGCGCTTACAGCGCTAAAAACAAAGATTTTATTTTAAGTTGAAGAATCTTCTGGCATGTTGCTTCACTTTGACATATGGGCTATGAAGAGATCTGCGAGGGAAATCTAATGGGTTCCGGTAGAAAAAACAATAAGTACCAGAGTCGCGCTCTTTCGATGTTGTTTCGATGACTGCAGAAAAGCTAGACTAATTTGGCGCAACTTTGAACCGCGTTGAACAATAAACATTCACGAAAAGAGCTCATCAGTAGCTCGAAAAGAGCTCACCGGTGCATCGTGAAACATGCGGTCAGATTCGGTATACTAAACAACAAATACAGAAGAAGCAAATAACAGAAACATTAGTACTAAAGTCATACTATATCATATACATGATTAGGAAAGAAAAAAGAATAGCAACCAACAAGGAAACAAACGACATGCTCTTAACAAAATATTACAGCAACAAAACATAAGTCTTTCTCCGTTATACTCTATTGCTTTTCCTTTTTTTGTCTATAAATTCTGCTTTTATCTGATTCCATGCAAAATGCTTGACTTGTGCTTAACCAACCACTTTGCATTTGATTTGAAGTAGAGAAATGTCCGCTTAATCTTAACATTTAAGCCCTACCTATGACAAGAAATGATTAAGGCAGAAATTATTAAAATACTCTTCCGATTAATATTTTTCATGAATTTATCATAACATCCTCGTATTTGCTTTTTAGTGCAAATCTATGAATTACATTTCAACTACCTAAAATCAATGATAATTGAAGCCACAATGTTTACGTCAAAATAAAAGTCAAAAGTTGTACTGATAGGAAACACGCCCAATTTTGTCCGCTATTTGACCGTATAGGTAAATGTAAAAGAGGGCAATATACTCGAGAGAGAGAGAGAGAGAGAGTGCAGCTACTTGTATATTGAGCAAACAGTGGTACAACTATCTAGTATACTTATTAGTTATAGAAAATTGAACGTATACTATATTTGATATTTGATTGTACTTTAAGTTTTGTGCTCTGCCAAGTTAAATATACTTCGACTTTAAATTGTATTTGGCGATCCACCTATTTAAATATAAATTCATTTGACCGCTAAGCGCTTCCAGAAAACACATTGATCAAAATCACACCATAGTCAAAAAAAACATAAAAAAAATTTGTCACAAAAACCTGACCCATAAGCAACCTTATCACACTGACAACCATGGATGGCAGGCAGGCAGGCAGGCAGACAGACGGGCGAACAGACAAAGAGTGACCATACACCGCAACTTATCATTTTGATTACATTTCAGAATGAGAGAGCTTCATGCATATATGTGTATTTATGCCAATTATACGTGCTTTCACTATCACTTACTCGTCACTGTCGAACTTATCTGCACTGAAAAAAAAAAATAAATAAATAAATAAATGTATGAAAAGCAGTTTTAAGTATTTTGAAGCGAAAGCGTTTTCAGCGACACTCCGTTTGATTTGATAGCAGCAACCCTCAACTTAATAAACAGCATAAACAGCTTGCAAATTATAACATACGCTTTGTGTGAAAAAGTGCGTTAAAGTGTTGTAGAAAGTGTTTGATGTGAGATATGAACTGTTTTTTGGACTAGATGTCCAACAATTGATGCTGAAATAAAACTTTAAAACGTCGCTTATAGGTTCTCGTTATCAGTTGGCGGCTTGGTGTTGCTGGTGTGTCATGTTAAACGTTCTTGGTAAAACTGAAACACAACTTCTGGACATTTAATGTTAGCGAGACGTTAGAGGGTACTAGTTCAGCTCTGTCGCTATCCTTCTATTTCATTAGAAACATCAGCTCGCTGGAATAGTCAGTGGCTCCAACTATTTTCGTAGGCTTAAGATCCCTCGTTTAACTTCCAAAGTTAACGTAGCCTGACGGCACTTTTCGGGGTTCTCTGCAGCCGCTTTACGCTTGGCCTTTGTCACATCTGACGTAGTTCAATTTGTACGCTTACTAACATCCTTTTTGTTCTTTAGAATATCCTCGTAGATAGCCACTAAGTCAGGGCAGTCAAGATTGTCCAACGGCTTACAGGTATTCTCACTGCGTGTGTTACCCTTTCATTTTAGGTAATACTCTGTACGACCATTGACTATTCAATCAAATATTAAATTGACCAGCGTATATCACTTTGATATTAATCTGTTTTTGTTTTTTTTTTCGGTGTATGGAAATTTTTTATAAAATGTAAATTTTTTTTTTTGGTAATTTTTTTTCTTAACTACACTTAAGACTAACTATACCTAGCACTAACTCTTTTTTCACTTGCAACATGTGTTGAACGCATGGTAATCAACACTAACATCATATATAAACATAAACTGTAAATAATATTTATCTTATCGCTTTGAGCACCCTGTATTTGCATTATAAAATTATGCGTACATACATATATCTATAGCTTAGCAGGTAGGTTGAGCGCAGTGCGCTCGTCAGTTGTTTAAGACAAGCGTACACGCACGGTCGTCACCAGCGTTTTCTGTGTTTTGTATTAAAGTATTTCATAGATACGTCTAAATAAATAAATTAAAAAAAAAAAAAACAAATATGAGCCATTTAACTACAGATGAGCTACGTTTCGAAGAGAAGCCGCTTTTTGTGCCTTCGCTGAATGAACTACAAAGCGGTGAGTAAATATCCTAGTATCCTATATACTTGTATAATATTTTAAAACTAAATAATGCTACAAAAACTCTATAATAATTCATAGTTAATTGGTGTAAATATTTGTACTAATTTCAACTGATGACTTTAATAATCTTTACGTGTGTTAGCCTTTTTTTTTTTTTGTTCATGTAGCAGCCGGTTTTAAAGTTGTTGTTGTTTTGAGTGCATTAAAGCTTTTTTTTCATTGTATTTATTTGTTGATATAGCGATAAAGTTTAGCGATTAAAAACAAATCATGTTGCCAGATTGTTTCGTTTTGAACTTCGTTGAGAGAGACCGGAAAATTGTTTAAAAGCTACTTTGCTGTGTTATGTTTCAAAAGTTTTCAAAAGCTCGGGTTTACTATATGACCTCTAAAAAATAAAGCTTTTTGAACAAATATGAAATTTCTTTGGTACAGTCTAGAATTTTAGTATCTCATCTACATAAAAATCCTGTACCTATTTTGTTGTACACCAGTTTATGTAGAACTATGTAGTTAAATAGTTAAACTGTATCATAAGCCCCAATAATAAATCTCAAACAAACCCACTGCCTTTCTTAAAAAAAAAATGTCTTTATTGAAGACTTCCAAAGTTAACGTAACAGACCACTACACATGTAGTATTCCGCTAGAGATCCTTTACTCAGAAGAATATTGTTTTAAAATTTTGAAAATTGAATACATTAAAATTTAAATTGTTTTAATATTAGAAAATTTTTGTATTTAAAAAAAAAATCAAAACTGTTGAATTTTTTTTTTTTTCAAATGTTGCCTTCATTCAATTATCCCTCCCAACTCCCATTCATTTATTCCTAAACGCTGTACAGGGTATAATTTTCATGAGGTACTCAACAAAAATAATCAAAAATAATCAATATTTTATCTAAATTGCTTGAATATTTTGTGCAAAAACTGCTTTAACAATCGTCACTCACACAACTAAACAAACACACATAAGCTTTACAAGAAATACAAACAATAGCATGTGGCAATTTGATAAGACTTTCCGAGCGCAAACGAGTTAGGAGATTGCTTGTTTTACTATATATGCGCTTCGTTATTATTTTGGTGACTGTGTTTCAATATCTATAACAAAAAATGCTTTAACGCTAGGGCTGCTATTTATATTTTGGGAACTGGCAACACTAATGTCAAAATCTAAAATCTGCCAACACCATTATAAAGCATAAACGTACTCACAAAGCTTTGATGTACAATTGCTATTTGTTTTGTTTACAGTGTGTTAAGAAAAGCAATTTGGCCAAAAAATGGAAATTTGAAGAGAAGGTTTTCGTTGGATTATTGTTCACAACTTTCGACGTGGACTATCCACGAGTTTTAACAAGAACTCAGTTCTTTGTATGGCGATAAAGCACCATCACAAACCACAGTATATCGCTGGTATAGTGAATTCAATCGTGGCCGTAGTTCAGTCGCCGACGAATTCCGTGAAGGTCGTCCAAAATCGGTTGTTGTGCCCAAAAAACATCGATGCAGTGCGTGAACTGATAATGCAAGATCGTCATGTGACATATCGTGAGATAGGGGCATCCTTGCACATTGGTTCCACTTCAATACATTCGATTTTGCATGAACACTTAGCTGTAAAAAAAATTTGCTCTGGTTGGATACTCCATAATTTATCAATTGCTCAAAAAGGCTCGCACACATATCTCGTCAAACAAGTGCATTTTTGAGCAGTCAAAACATCGAATTAATGACTCATCCTCCGAACAGTCCTGATTTAGCACCTAATGATTCCGTCTTGTTCCCGAGTACCAAAGGTAAACTGCGTGGTCAAAAATTTACGAGTGCCGAAGAAGCAGTTGAAGCGTTCAAAATCCATGTTTTGGAGGTGTCTCAAGAGGAATGGAAAAACTGCTATGGTTTGAACGAATGCTTCATCATTGATCATCAAGGGGAATATTTTGAAAAACAATAAAGCCATTTTCATTTAAAAATGTTTGTTATTATTTGCTATTCCCGAAATATAAATAGTACCCCTCGTACACAAAACTATTCTTAGATTGCGGTCGATTGAGTCGAACGCTGGCTATACAACTTGACCGCTTTTCGTTGTAAAGCCGCAGTCTTTTTATCTACCAATACACGTATAGACGATGAAGTTAAGTTCCATTTCTGCCGCATTTTTCTTTTACTTTTATTCTTTTATTCAAGTATATTTATAGTATTAACTAAATCCTTTTTTAAAACCTATTTTTTTTTTTCAGTCTTACAAAATGCATTGAGTTCAAACTTCGCCACTGTTTCTGTATCTGTGAGTGATTGTCCCGATTTGAAGGAGCAACAATATGGTTTAGTGGAATCAGGTGTGTAATTTCTAGTTCACCGAACCTTATAAGATCTTTTAATTTATTTTTTCAATTATTCAACAGGTCTTTGCGGTTCTGCTACGCTACTCGAAGTAGGTGGTCCACCATATCTAGTACCACTTGTACAACGTGAGAAGCTCTATAACATTAAAGAAATAACACGTCACATCATACCCACGGGAAAGATATTTGCTGTTGGTGCCGGTGCAGGACCTTATCCCATACGTAACTCAAACTGTGAAGGTATCTTCAATCTCTCAGTCGATGAGCATGACAAACTTATAAATGGCAGCTATACGGCAACGATAAAGGGTGCACAAGAGGAATGTGTGCTGCAACGCATACCAACCGACGAACCAAGATGTGCACTCTTGCTTAACCTCTACTTAAGTAATGGTGCACCTGGGCAGGTGCTTAAGATTACAGCAAAGAAACGCACCGGCGAATTGAATTTTATTGAAGCCATACGCAAAGGTTTGGAAGTGAAATACGGCACTAAGGCAGTGGGTTTGGGTGGTCTCTTTGTAATGCGTAAAGGTGCTGCACATCAGCATGTAATGCGTGACTTTAGTAAGACACCCATAAATACACAAGAGGAGGTGAATGAATGGCTAAAGTTCTACGAAATGCCAGCACAGTTGAATGCAGTTGGTACGCTGATTACCCATGAGCATGTATGTTTCAATGTTTGGTTTTTAACTTATTGTTCTAGATAATTAAATTTTATTTCTAACAGGATTTGGATCTACGTCTGCAGCACTTTCATTCGTTCTCCTTCTCCAATTGGGGTGGACATTATCATTATGATACCACGCCAGATATTGTTGAGTATGAGGCTTATCTGAATGTGGCCGAGCGTGTTGTGCGCGTGGATAAACCACTTGAGACGCATAAAATGGGCAGAGATTAGTGTGCTGTACAGACGAATTTATAATTTGTTAATAAAAAATTTGTTTTTGGAAGAAAAATTTTATTCAATTTGTTTGCTAATTTCACATGCAGCTAATTACTACAATAGCGTGTACTCAATTTTCGCATAATTATGCGCGACCATGAAATTCTAGATGTATGAAAAGTTGTTTGACTGGATTTTTTTTTTCCATAAACGTTTAAAAAATCTTCCTCAATTTCAGCTAATAAGCTACGCTACCATATGAAAACACTTGTTAGCAGCTAATTCGCTTTGTATTTTTCAACTCATTATCTTGGCAGATTTTTCCGCTTTTCAAGGCCAATTACGCGCAAGCAAAAACAATGCAACTTGGCTGCCTTAGTACAGCATCGCATAATGTATCTAAAAAAGTATCTCATAAAGTATCGCATAAAGCAACTCACATTTATTGTATATAGTATCTGTTTGCTGTTATAATAATTTTGATAATCAGCATACATAATCCGATTAGACTTTCATGATGTGCATACACTCTTGTGAGTTTGTTCCGCTTTTGGCATAAGTATTTTGTTACCCGGTATCATTGTCTAGTTTGGCTTTCCGGGCTTTATGTTTGGTTATTCAATGCATATTTCAAGTGTTTCTGTGTGCAACATTTTTATACTACTTACAAGCGTTAATTACATTTATGCATGTGTCGCTACTATTTACTTACAGTATAAACATATGAGTAAATAGTTGGCTTTTAATTACATTTTCAATTGTTTTATGGTTAGACAGTTAGGTTGGTTGATTGCCAGTCCGTCTGTCTGTCTGTCTGTCTGTCTGTTTGTTTGTCTGTCAGGTTGGCAGGCCGTTTGACCACTTTTAAGGTAGACTTGATTTGACCAGCAACGTACTTGTTGCTTGGGTTGCATGGCCTGATGGTCGAAGACGCTCGATATGCCCATAGAAAGTGAAAGAGAGTCAATGAATTGATATCTGAATGTTAGTTACTTAAGTTGCGTGTGGTCATTGATCTGTAAGTTTAAGGTATAATGATCGAGATTCGTGTGGTGTTGACAAATGTAACGAAAATATGCGCAAATCTACATTTTCGATACAATCAGGTACAATCTTGGATATAGCAAGTAATATAAACTTCTTTTGAAAGAAATAATAGAGTAACTTGAAAGAATATAATTTTTATTTGTGAAGACTAAATGAGTTTATGTTATGCTCGGATGTCAGGTTCTTAGCTAGCTCACTTAGCTCTGTGTTATATTATCTTTAATCACTCAATATACTCTCAGAACTTACCAAGAACGTAGTTTGTTTTGAACTCGGTTATTTTGTCATTTATATCCAGAAGCGATGTCAAGAAGTTACAGTTAGGTTTAATAAACACTTCTTTAATTTGATTTACATATACTTATTAAGTCGAGAACTAAGTTTCCTGTTAACAGTTAATTTTTTTTCAATGAAACTGAGAGAGAGAGAGAGAGAGAGAGAGAGAGAAGAAAGAATTAAACTGAGCTACAATGAGCGAATAATGAGCGCGTAATGAGCGCGTAATGAGCACTCTTACAATCTCACATAGTGCGTGCTTGATTGAAGCAAGGCGAGAGCCACAGTTTAACTGCGCAGCCAAGTGAAGTCGTGCAACAAGACAAATAAAAAACGAGCAAGCAAACTGCAAATGTTAATAAGGCAGTGCAAAGTGTAATTGCAACACTTTTATTTGAGTTGCAAAACTTTAATGCAGTTTGCTTTTCTTGTGATGTAGGCGCTCTCTTCATTTCGTCAAAACGCTCGACATACCAATATAGTAGTTTCTTTATAAAATCGTTATTAATGATGTGTAATAAACTAATCGAAACCTGATACAACTTCGCACCAAATGGAATAAATTCAATATTTTTACATTACTTTATTATCATTGTTTTGTTTGTTTTCGGAGTCTCAATTTTGATATAATTTGTATGAAACGTTTCAAATGAAATTCAATTTCGATTGTCGTATCTTTTCGGTCGAATTCTATCACATCTCTGTATATTGGTTACGATCGGACCTAATGTTATAATTTCCATAGAAACTTATTGAGCAACAATGAAATTGTTAGCTGCAAAAACCATAAAGTGAGCAATGGAATTATATGGAAAATACCTGCCATTAAAAAGTACATAAGACGCCACTATATCGAATTTCAAGTTAATATTGACTTTTATAGATTATTATATAGACTTATATTCTCATACACCAAAAAAACCCAAAGTGTGCGATGGTTTTGTATATAGTCCCCCCATATATTCTAGTAGCCGTGACACGGTAATTACTATACGATATATGAGGGACCTAGGATTTCTAAAAGTCTCGATACCTTCAAAGCTGAGAAACTAGTTTCAATCGACACAGACAGAGATAGATAATATATAGATGGACATGGCTGGAGCTAGTTGTCTCGTCAATCTGATTAAAGGGATCGAAGGGATATATTTCGTAACTTCGAATACTCAAAAAAACGTAAGCTCTGATCTCTTGAACTCTTCAATTAAAGGTTAAGTGTGGTTCTAAATGATGTAACTGGAGAGGTAGACCACCTCAAAAGTAGGAAAAAAACGCAGTTTTTCGGGTACATAAACTCAAATATCTCAAAATCCTGACGAAATGGGCCAATTCTCACCCCGGATTCGGTTGCTACGCAGCAAATTACGTAATTGATAATTATGTAGTTACAATATTTCCTGAATCGTCGTTTTAAAACGTTTTCAAGCGACTTAAAAATAGGGAGTACGTTCTCAATGCGTCGGAGTCGTTTTTCTATTTATGTTCAGCGATAATTTTGTAGATCGATTTTGATTTATTTACTATTCACACAGAGTTTGAATAGTATGTATTATTTTTTTTACTATTGTAGAGATCCCATATAAATTTAGTCAAGTTATGTTGATAAGATGCATGTGAAAAGCAACACAAGCCGAACGCCTTTAACGAGCGAGAGCGCTTGTTCCGCGCTCTCGCTTGCACGCACAGCGCCAAAGGTACGTGACAAATGGGCATGGAGACATTCGTATTTGGCGGCATTCATCGATTTAATAGACGTTATAACGTCAAAAAATTAATTTCTTGCATTATTATATAGCATTATTATATTATAGAAAACTCGACCGATCTCATTAGAGAACTTTAAATATAATATTATGTTTGTATCTTTTCATCGTAGTCTACAAAATCTTGGACAATATAGTACAAATCTGGTCGTTTGAACATAGTACTGGCTTATAAGCAACAAAAATTTTCGGGAGACAGTCTCTAATAATTTTTTAAGTCACTGTCATAGGTATTTCAACTTACAACATTTTAAAGTTTTGACTTTAAAAGCTAGTATTTTACCATTTTGAATTCAATGGTTTCAAAATCGGAAAATGCGCAAGAAGTCTTCTAATAGTTTTTAACGATTTATTGCTAAAATTTTTCTTTTACTTAAGATCGTTTATTTATAGTTGGTATATTTATTACATACCTTAGTTAAACATGTTGTTTGTTTGTTTAAATTTTATTGATAATGCTCTCCAAAGTCAATTTATTCCAGAATTGCATTGATTAAACGAGAATTATTCCAATTTCGAGTTTTAGTTGTATTTATTAGAAAGTGTTTTATTAGTTTTCGAGAATGATTTGTGAAAGTGTTTTATTAATTTTCAAACTTTTTTTCTTTTAAATGGTTTTAATTGACTTCTTTTTCAATAATTTATACGCATCTTATTTTCTTCATTTCTGCTGGCGTTGACTCTTTTTGTTTTTTTTTTTTTTGGTTTCTGGCTTTAGGCGCTCTGGTTTTGTTAATACTTATATAGATATATTAATATAGCTATATGTATTTTTAGGTTCGAACTAAAAACACATTTAAAACTAAATAACAGTTTGAGAGAAAAAAATAAATAGAAAAAAAAAACACAAAATATATTATGTATCTAGATACAAATCATGCTAATTAAATTTCTTGCGGCAAATTGTTAAAGAAAAGAAGTTGCTTCTGCTATGCTTTCTATTCTAAAAAACTATGATTGTTTGCATAAATTATAATTATTATTATTAGTATTGTTATTGTTATTAATTAATTGCGGTTAAATTTTGTTTGAATGCGAAGTGCACCACTACAAAAATTGTAGCTTGCACTATTTATTTATTTATTTTTGCACTAGTGTTTTATGTTTGTTACAGTTCTGGCCTTTGGCTAAGCAGACCATAAATAATACTCTTTTGTTTTTATTATTTTAAGCGTTTTATTCACACTTTACTCGCATAGATACATCTATGCCTGTTTGCAGATACATTTATGTTTGTAGATACATTTGGTTATTTAGTTAGTTGCATTTTTATTTGTGTCACAATTTCAATAAAACGTTAAAATCTTTCCATGCTACTTTATGCATATTTTATAAGTTTTAACGGTTTTTAGTAAATTTTTTTAGTTTAAATTTGCCTTTCATTTCGTTTTACAGCGATTTCTTTTCGATTTTGCATCACACAAAAAAACCAACACAAAATAAATCTCAAAGATATCCAATTGATTGATACACTTTAATCGTTGAAGGCAGTGCTCTGTCCGAGTGTGTCTGATAAAGACACTCTTAAACGCTCAAAGAAAAGTAATAAAAAAAAAAAATGCAAAACGTTTTATTTTTGTTATTGTATTATTTCACTGTTGTATCTCATTGAAGACGATTTCGCTGCATGTCGAGGCCGTTGCGCTGCCCACATGAAATTTAAGTTGGTTTTCTTTTTTTGCTTCTTCTTCTTCTTCTTCTTCTTCTTTGATTTGTAAAATATTTTATTTGGCGCGCGTTCCAAATCTGACAAATCTCACTTTTCGAACTTCACTTTGACTTCAACTTGAAAACGCGTATCTTGTAGGTTCAACTTGGTTTGCATTGTATGCGCTTGGTTTCAACGTTACATTACTTAAGATTGCTGCGCATGCGCGTCTGGTCTGCTTGACTGCAGTCTACAACGAAGACTGAGCCAGCTTAAACACAAGCGAAGCAATCCAAACCAAACCAAACTGTAGACACTTTGATGCTGTTCGTGTTTTTCTTGGTAGCTAGTTTTTTGCTTTTGTTCGCTCGCTCTCTGCAGTTGGTAGCTTGTTTAGTTAATAAGACACGAACGAATGAACCGCTTTTGCGGGCGTATATTGATAAGCTTTTAATATCACCGCTTCAGGTATTATTGTAGATAATTTAGAACAATTGAATTATGCCAGAAATATTTCGTTTTAAAGCGGAAAAGAATTGACGCATTTTTGCATTTTGTAGTAAGATGTTTTACTATTTCAGTTATTTATATTAACTTATTTTTAAGGTCACTAAATTATTTGTTAAAAGCAATGCACTATGGAACAAATTTATAATTTTGGTGGCATAAAGTTACATTTTAACATTACTGATTTAACAGTACTGCAAAGTAAATGTGCTGTGTGGAAAAATATTTAAATTAAAACCAGCTCTCAAAAGTAGATTTTGTAAATAAATCTCATACCAAATTTTGGTAGGGTTTGTTCGACACATGCGACTATTTACACTTTCTAGAGTCAATATTTTCGATTTGGAAGTAGTTCATTATATTTTTCACTTTTTTACACTTATTAAACGAAAAAATCCGAAAATGCTATCAGCTTCTTTTGTCGAGCAAGCAGATCTTCTGGCGAATCTTCCCTTGACACAAAATTCCAGCTGAATGAAACATATAAACTTATATCTAAGAGTATTAAAGTTCGGAGAAAACAAACAGCAGAAGTATGAAAATCAATGTGGATTGAAACAGCTGCTCTTAAACGAGTGGTGATTGGCCTTGTGTTAGTGTTAACATTATTCTATAAATACGGAAAATGTGTAGAGTAATTAAAAAAATTAATGTCACAGCCCGAAAAGCTACGCCGCGTATGCATTTTTGATATTTGATTAGTGTATTATAAAAGAACAATATTGAGTCATAAAGAAGGATATTTAAAAGTGAAACATTTATCTATCGGCTGTACAAATCGAAACATTTTCAAAAGATATCTCTGGCTGCTGTGAAAGTTTCAGCTGTTTTCAGTAGTTTCAGAGAAGCTAGAAATTTGTCAATAGTAGGTTTTAGAAAAACATTTTTTAATGGTATTGAATATGTCAAATTTTATATTAACTAAGCAGCATTTGCCGAAGGTTTTAGTTTTTTACTTCAATTGGTAGAAAAATGCTGCTGCAACGCATCGAATGCTAATGGAAATTTTTGATGACAATGCTCCAACTTATAAATCATGTGGGCAAAGGTTTCGACGTTTCAAGAATGATGATTTCAGCCATTCAAACCTCACTCTAGAAGATTCAAAGTTTAAAGTAGATAGTAAAGAATTGGAGCCATTACTCGATGAAGATCCGAGACAAACGCAAGAGCAGCTTGCAAGATCATTGTGAGTGACTCAACAAGAAGTTTCTGTAGTATTGAAATCTATGGAAATGATTCAGAAGCAAAGCAATTGGGGGCCTTATATATTGAAACCTAGAGACGCGATTTTTCACTTACAAGCAGCTGATTCCAAGGCGACAAAGAATGCGTTTTTTGCATAGAATTGTGACTGAGAATGTGAAATGTTTATTCTACGATAAACCCAAGAAAAGCAAATATTACGCTATGCCCGGTGAATCGTTGCTATCGTCCTCAACATCAACAACAACAAAGCCGAATGTTCATGGTTCAAAGTTCGAATTTTGTGTATCTTGTACTCCCATTTTTTGTTTTGTTTTTTTTTTTTTTATCAGTTCTCTAAAATCGTTATTATTGCAATAATTTGTGTACGTTTCACGGCTTAATCTTTAAGCTTTAAATTTATGCCACAAAAAGTGTTAACTTTCTCCATAGTGCAGTGGAAAAGCAAATGAATAATTTTACAATTATTTATAAGTTATCAGACCAATATATGGGCCGGAAATTAAGTTAAAATTTCAAAGAACTGTGTGTGCCGCCACTTCCCAAGTAACGTGTATAGTAAAACCATTTTGCAAAATAGTTTGTCGCTCATTAAAGCCGCAACGCTTATGATTTTTTTTCATAGAATTAATTTTAATATTATTTCTTTAAAACAATTTCAATATATAATTTTATTCATATCTCCTCAATGGCCTTTTTAATCCAACGACGATAGTACGCCACATCAGCATAAATTCCAGGAAATTTTGCAAGAGTACAATTATATGTACCTCCTGTTACTACACCAACTAGTTTACCATCAGATACCAGCGGTCCACCAGAATCTCCAATACATGAACCTTTGTCTGCACCATCCTCTCCTGCGCAAATCATGCACTTTTCGATCTTCTCCTTGGCGGCACAATTATTGCGAGCAATGATACGAAGCTTTACTGCCCGTAGCTCCAGTACTGATGTTCCTGCATTATGTAGCCGACCCCAACCACTGACAAAAGCAGCAACACCGGTTTTGGGACTATTTTTAGCCAGCGGAATACTTTGTATTGCTGAGTTGAAATTAAATTTCGGTGACACACGCAGCACAGCAATATCATTGCTATAGGAAGAATAACTGAAATTCTCATGTCTCTTGAATGAGACAATATCGTGTACGCTGCCACTAGCATTTGCGTATGCAGATCCAGCATAAACTTTTACATTTGGATGCCCCACACAATGAGCAGCGGTGATGACAATGCTTGAAGAGTAAATTGAACCTCCACACAGTTGAGTTCCGTTGTTAGTTGAAATCTGCCACGGATATGACTCAATGGGTACTTTGTGACCACCAATAATGCGTGTTCCTACTACGTTTGTTTCGGAGTTACCTGGTACATTAGCGCTTAGAGCGCCAATAATGAAGACTGTTGTTATAAGAAGTGAAGTTGCCGCGAACATGGTTCCAAATTGTATAGTTCGACTTCTGCGTTGTATGGTTTTATAGTTCGTTTGTTAAAGCAAACTTCGTTGTAAAAATCATTAACGGTTTGAGTTGTGTTCCAATAAATTAGATAGATTTATATATGTATTTAACATGCTGCAATACAGTCACTATTTGGAATGTTTAAACTATTCTTTGCTTATCATCTATTGAAAACTGAAATTGAAAACAGTCACAGTTAAAAATAGAATTTTATAAGAAAGTCGTCATCAGGTACAAAGGTAATAAAAAAAATTGTATATTGAAATAAAGTCAATTTATTTGTAAAAAACTAACCATAAATTATGAGATGGGTTTATTTGGAACTAAAATTTTGTCGCATTTATGGTATTACAAAGAATTTTAAATCTAAAATGGTTTGGAAGTCAGTTCGGTACCGAACCGCTTCGGTCCCGAATTCTCTTGTTTTTTGCGGCTTTTAGTTCTCTATTAAATTTTCGTTCAATAAGAAAGTTTTTTCTTGGAGACTCTTGGAGACTCTTGAATATACAATACAATTTGTACGTACTTCAGAGAACCCTTACTGTAAGATTAGACAAAAAGTTATTATTTGTGTAATATAAAGATACATAAGAGAACAAGAGCAAAGATTCCCTATTTCAAATGGAACAAACAATTCATAATAGGAAAATTAATATAACTTTCCATAATATTGTTCATGGACTAGACACTATCTCTATCACTTACTATTCATATTATATATGAGACCGACTTGATTTGTTTTGACAAGTTTTCGAATAGTTGAATGTGCTCGTTTTTCAACGTTTACCATACATTTTTGAAGTATTTCGGGCTGTATAGCAGGTATTTCACGCCGGATATTGGTCTTGAGCTCAGACAGACACGGTGGCTTGTTGAGAAAAGCTTTGAGTAATAGTATTTGCAAGATTCTTGAGAACACATCTTCCATATCTTTAACTTGTTAGTTAGGTGATTTTATGTTTTATATGACTTATTTCCAATGCTTAATAATTTCGACTCTTGAAAAAGTTTATTTAAATTCAAGTTTTTTATTCAAGTAAAAATTTGCTGAAAAATGTATTGTGAAATTCATAATTCCTTAATAGTATTTAAAATCCAACGCCGATAGTAGGCGACATCAGCATATTGTCCAGGAAATTTTGCAGAAGTACAGGCTCCTGCACCCCCATTTACTATACCAACCAGTCTACCATCAGAGACCAGTGGTCCTCCAGAATCAAATTCACAGGCTCCTTTGTCGTCATCGCTTACCCCAGCGCAAATCAAATCCTTGTTGATGATTCCATAACCATACTCTTCACTGCCACATATCTTTCGATCGATAATACGAGTCTCTATAGCTTGTAGCTCCAGTGATATATTCTGATCATGGCCTAACACACCCCAACCGCTGACATAAGCAACAGCGTTGTTCTTTGGACTGTATTCGGCTAGAGGTATGGCTTTGATTGAATCGCTGAATCTAAATTCCGGTGATACGCGCAGCACAGCAATATCACCATTAATTGCATAGCTCCCATATTTCTCATGTATCCTGAATGCGACTATATTGTGTAAACTTCCACTTGCATTTGAGTATGAAGATCCGGCATAAACTTTTAAATTTCGATGCACCACACAATGAGCAGCGGTGATGACAATGCTTGAAGAGTGAATAGATCCTCCACAAACATATTCGCCATATAAGTTAAGTGAAACATGCCAAGGATATGACTCAATGGATACCGCCTGGCCACCAATAATGCGAGTTCCTACTCCATTGTTCCAAGAGAAATCTGGTACATTGGCGCTTAGAGCGCTAACAATGAAGAGCGTTGTTGTCAGAAGTGATGCTACTGTGAACATGGTTCCAAGTGTATAATTTCTACTTCTCCGTTGTGTGCTTTTATAAATCATTTGGTAAATCTTCGACGGATTGAGTTATGTTCCAATAAATTTGATAGTGTTCTATATTTAACTTGCTGTAATTAGTCTGATTGCTTAAACTGTTCTGTGTTTATATACATATTGTGAAAAGACAGTAAATGATATAGAACTTCTTTTTTTAAATGAACTAAATAAGTTTGTAAAAACCAACCATAAATTGTAGAAATGGTGTGATTACAGCTAAAGTACTACATGTCCCCACTGATAGAATTGCAATAGTCAAAGTAAATATACATTTAAAACATTATAAGGAAATTATTTTCCACTTGTCCTTCTTGGAACAGGTTATCATATAAGTCTGCAACTCGACTACAGTACTATTTTTTATTACACTCTGTATATATAAGTTATACGTGAAAAAGTTCGTTTGAATACCTGGTTCTCGGAGTCTATTAAAGATAGAGTATGCACACTAGGATGTTTAGATACTCCTAAGATCTGCTCAAATGAATGTTCCACTTTTTGAAGATTTCGGTAAATACGGTTCATACTTCTATAAAGATATTTAGACTGGAAACATAGTATTTTAAAGTCAAACACACTGAAGTTTAGCACTATTTTTGTTTCTGATAAGTAATCGGAGTATCTCACATGAAGCGTTTTATTTCAGACATTGAATGGTATCCCACATGAGAGTTATATCGCTAACACTATATAAAACTGAACTCAGAGTACGTGCTCTTGTTTCTAATAGAAAGCAAACATTTCTAATTTGTGTTGTATTTTATTATGTGAAATTTTCAGCTGCTGTGAAAACTTCCTTATCAAATATTTCAACACCTGTCGCAATAGCCAAAGACAACAGCGCAGACAATAAACGACGACATTGAACCAGAGTGGTCGAGTAGAAGTGGACTGACATGATTCCATGGGTTAAGCCATAAAAAGAGATTTAGCACAAGCAAGCAAACAAGCAAGCAAGCAAGCAGGCAGTTACGAGTACTATCTGCAGAACAAATGATTGATGAGTAACCAACTTTGGAGCAACTATCGCTAAAAGCAGCACACCAAGAACAACAATGAACAAATAAAAGGAAATGCTACATTAAAGTGTGACAACATTCTCCATACTCGTACAAGTAAAATTCTAAAAACAAATCCAGCTGCAACAAAATGTGGCATGTTCATATGCTGCCGCGTATTTCCAATTGGACACGCATGCGAAATTATTTTGCAAATAGAAAATTTTCAAATTTTAATGCCTCGAGCCACACGTAATGCAAAAGTATATTTGCAACATCCCAACTTCTAATTAGACAAGATCATTAAATGCTTCAAGCTATGCCAGAGCTGATCCCACTGACCTATTATCGAGATTAAGAGCTGCTGCAGTTCTCTCTTTCACACGCTTTTTGAGCGTGCTTCATGCAGTAACTTTGTTGGTTTTTCCTTTTTTAATACTTTTTCTATATAAATGGAACAGGTATATAAATTTTTTCATAGCTTTTGTAATATTGCGAGCAACTATTACACAAGAACTTAAAATTCAAATCAGAAATTTGTAGTCCAATTGTCAGCAGTCTTCTTTAGAGAAGTTTAGATATCAGAAGTATTCTAGCTTGTTCTCCATTTAACATCAAAAGGCAAACTTCATTTCATAGAAAAGCTGAAATGTGAATAGTTTTCTCGGAGTTTGTTCTCAACTCCCAGCAGAAGACGGGTTTCTCTCTTTAGAGCAGCTTAAATGACAGTAGTATTCTAATCACTTGCTATCATAGCATTAAGGTAACTTCTGCTCCATCTATGTGCAGAAGGCAGACTTTTTTTTCACAGTAGCTTAGATATCAATAGTATTTTAGCAACTTGTTCTCCAATTATCATCAAAAAGCAAACTTCTCTTTGTTGAAAACCTTAAACGTGAATAGTTCTCTAGTGGCTTCTTCTCATATTTCAGCATAACGCAGTCTTCTCTCTTTATAGAAGGCTAAATATCAGCAGTATTCTAATTACCTTCTTCTTCATTTAACATCAAACAGCAGACTTCTCTTTAATAGTATTAATGGAACTTGTTCTCCATCTATCAGCAGAAGCTAAACTTCTTATTTTAGCTTAGAAGTTTTCTAGCAACTTCTGAGTAATCAGCAAAGACTTTACTTCTTAAATAAAGTTTGCATTGCGTGCACAGCGTATTAAAGCTTCGTTTTGAATGAAGCAACCAATTTCTCATAATTTGCTTGGTTTTATTTTTATGCTCAGCTCAAAGTTGACATCATTATTCAGGTAATCATTGTTTACGCGATTCTGTTCTGCTCCTCCACACCACAGAGCGTACAAGTTCATTGATCATCATCATTATCATCATCCTAATTGTTGATGTTGATTCTTGTACATGTACACGATCTCCATTTTTGATCTGCAACAATTTCAGGTTGGTAGCAAGTTACTTTGTCGCCTTTGAGCAAATAGCGCCATGTGTGTCGTCGTCGTCTTTCAGTCTTGAAGTTTTTGTTGTTCTCGTCGCATATGTTGCATGACAACTATTTAAATTTGACTGGTGCTGTTGCTTCAGACACCTTGGCTGTACGCATTCAATTATGAAAATTTACTCCGCACTATTCAAAATCAATGTGACAGCAGTTAATTCAGAATGTTAGCATATTTATGCGCTCCCACTGAAGTTTTTTTAAAATTGTATTTGGTGCTTGGAGTGATAATTGGAGTTATCTTTCTCTGTCGTCATTTTATTTAAACGAATGTATAAACGATTTACGACTCTTTTTGTAAAGTCGCGTCAAAAAATGTAGTTCTTCTTTAGCATTTTTGAGGGTTCTTCTCAGTGGTGTGGGAGTGTAATAAGTATCTAACTGAAAAACCCGACGCTGCTGGTACTTTACAAACTATTTTGATATTTAAATTTATTCATTTACTAGATGCTCTGGATTTTGTATATAGAATTGTTTGTTATTAAATCCAAGAACACATATGTGCGGTGGAGTATATTACCATTCATAGATGTAGGGGCGTGACACCGAAAATGCAAATATACATATGCATATTTAAAATCCGTTCCTTTATGCTTTGCGGTAATCGAGTAATAATTTTATAGTAAAACATTAATTTGGGTTAGAAATCAATAAACTAAGTGGACAGAATTCCAAATAATATTGCAGTTTTAAATTTTTAATTAAAAACACGCAATTTTCAATGGCGTCCATTGTGAATGAAAATGTGTACAGATGTAGCCATTATTAATAATAAGCAATTTAGAAGCTGAAAGCGTTAAAAATAAAAAATAATTATCCCATTTCACTCTTTTCCATAACTGCAGTTAAAATTCTTTTGATTAAAAATTTATTAACAATTTCATAGCACAAAAAATATCGTGAAGGTGAATGGGAAATTTTTTCTCATTTCCACACATCGCTAATAAAATGAACAGCATGAATCATGCAGTCATGCATGCATGAGCATAAAGTGTCTCGCTCGCACACTCGGAGCTACAGCGCGTCTGTACGGATAGTCTTATGCACAAACAGCTGTGCAGTAACAAAAAGAAGAAGAGGAAGTAGTAGCAGAAAAACAAAAATTTTTTTGTTGACGCGTATTTATTCAAATAAAATAGCAAAATGGCAACAAACAATGAACAGGAAGCATATTTATTAGCACTTAAGGGTAGGCAACTGCAGCGCATCTTTACAAATATTAAATAAATAACTTTAACTTCATGCAGTAATGCGCCTGACGCGCCCCACACTTGTTGGCCCGCAGCCTGTCATCACTTGTGAACCGAAAGATTTGCCGCAACAATGCTTCCGGCGTGCGCTGGAGAACGATGAGGGCAGCACTGCAATATCCAGCGCCGAGACACTGGCCGCCGGACAATTTATGCTGCTGCCGCAATCCTTTGGTAATATCTATCTCGGCGAGACTTTCTCCAGTTATATTTGCGTGCACAATTGCACGGCGCATCCGGTGGAAAATGTTACGGTAAAGGCGGATCTGCAGTCGAATAATACGCGCATAAATCTGCCAATGCATGAGAATCAAAAGATGCCAGCAACGCTGGGCGCAGACGAAACGCTCGATGATGTTATACGCTATGAAGTGAAGGAGATTGGCACGCATATGTTAGTAGATGCTTAATTAAGAGGTTTGCTAGTCGTTATACTCTTCACACACAGGATCGTCAAGCGAAAAGCCCGGCCTGGAACAACAAAATTACGGGCCTCTATTGTTACATGTTTCGAAATGGTATAAAGAGTGATACCATTGCTCCCGAACCCCTAAAAAACTCGTGGCCGGTGTAATTTATACCATCCACGGGCATGTTCCCTCGACGGGCATGTTCCCACGTATTATAGTTTTGACACAGAGTTTGTAACGCATGAAAGGAAGCAACGGAGCCCTCATAAAGTAAATGTACTTTCGGAATCAGCAAGACAAGGCGAATCGAACTGGCAATGTCCGTCTGTATGGCCGTCTATCCACTGTCTGTGTGAATCGAAACTAGGCCCTCAGTATGTAAGACAACAAACTGAAATGGAGTATGGATACTCTCCATACTTATAGATTGAATATAAATTACATTGACCATGCCACGCTCACTTTTAGGCTTAACCTCCAGCCAAAATCGTAGCCCACTTTACGGAATTTGCATTAAAAAACTTTTTTATTAAAGCCAATGTCGATCTGAAATTCAATATGGTGACTTCTATTGGACAAAAGCTTCAATAGTAATTTTAAATGTAACCGACATAAAGACCAATCGTCCACTTTGTGGTTTTATAGGTAGTTTTCTTTATTTTGTTTGTGTTTGTGAAGAGTATTGAAGCTTCGGTTCGACCGAAGTTAACATTCGCTCTTGTTAATATTTGATTTTTACATTTTAGACTTGTCTGCGAGGTCAACTATCAAACGCCTGCCGGTTTTCCGCAATATTTTCGTAAGTTCTTTAAGTTTCAAGTACTCAAGCCGCTTGATGTCAAGACTAAGTTCTACAATGCCGAAATGGATGAAATTTATTTGGAGGCGCAGGTATTTATTTTGATTTGCATAAATATCAGTTTTTGTGTGCTTAATTAACAATTTGCTTTGCATATGTAGATACAAAATATAACCACGGGACCATTTTGTCTGGAGAAAGTTGAACTAGATAGCGCGGAGCAGTATACAGTGACGCCGCTTAATACGCTGCCCAATGGCGAATCGGTGCTTACGTCGAAGAATATGCTGCAACCGAATAATAGCTGTCAATTTCTCTATTGTATAAAGGTGCGTTGTTATGTTGCTTTTTAGTAAAACTCATAAAGTATGTACTGAATAGAGACCAATCGATACATATATACAATATACAATAGTCCATATGTTTGTCTGATTTGTATACTCATGGGTACAGCCGTATGTTAAAAGGGTATACATATTAATTTTGTGTAAATGTATTTAACAGGCAACAGGAGGCGCAACAGTCCCCATAAAGTATATATATTCTTCATTAGCAATGGTAGACGTGTCTGTTTAACCAAAGAGATCTCGCAGACTATAAGCGAAGTTTGAATATTTAGACTCCCCTTTTTCTTCTTCTTCAGATAACTAGTACTAAATGAACATGTCAATCCTACTTTAAGGGGTAGCCCCATACAAAATTTGGCCTCATTTTTAAGTTTAGTACGAAATTTTATTTAGGAATTAGTGTGCCTTACTTTAATTAATAATAAAATATGTCATATAGGTTCAGAACGGACCACTATAAGGGGCAGCTCGCCTACAAATCTGTTCTCCATTTTTAAGTTTTCGTTAGAAATTTTATTTGTTTTCCTTTTTTTTCTTTTTAATTAAGCAAATTAATTAAATTTAAGTATGTAAATCTTGAGCATGTACCCATTTTCTATTTATAATTTAAATTTTACAATATAAAATTTTCGTTATTTTCCCAGCTTTTATCACTGTCTCCATTTAAAACCGTTTGGTACGGTCATTATTCAAGTGCACTGCTCCGGAATAAGGTGCTCTGATTTTCTTCAGCATAATACATACAAAATACATAAAATTATCTGGTCTGTAGCAGTTACTGCTAAGCGATAGAACGTAACTGGTTTCTTTGCAAGCTTTCTCAAAAGTAAAACTTTTTTTCTGCCGATTTCAGATTTCTCAGAACTATTTACTGCTCCCTAATACTTTTTGCTTGACATCCTCATGCGATTTGCAGTTCAACGCGTTTAGCAGCTCAGTTATTAGAGATCTTCAGCTGAAATCATATACTCCTTAAATTTTATATTGAATTCCTCACAATTTATTTTTGAAGTATGTATGTGAATTAGTCTGTTTTAAACGTATTCAAATATGTATGTTCTTTTCTACATACTCTAAATGTAGATATAGTGTATAAATATTGCAGTCCTTTGATCCACTTTTCAATTGTACTGTACAGTTCGGCATGTTTTCTGGAAGTTTCAGTATCACTTTTATAAAATGAAGCTGTAACTTATTTAGTTCAACTGCTATAGAGCGACAAACAGTTTGGAATAGTCTCCATTTTGCTGCTATTGTGGCTCTGACATTACTCATATACGTTTTTCCAAGTGCGGCTTAATTTCTCTGCAAAATGAATACGATTTTAGGAGTTCAATCAATCCCCAAGAAAATATGCCCGTTTACTACCTTTACTAATTGGTCTTTGAACACACAACTTTCCTGTGCAGTTAACCTGCCATGCTTACGAAAAACTATTATCACAGAATTGTTCAGTTTAGCTTTTATGTTACACATTTTACAATAAGTTTAGTCTGCTTACCATATCTTGCAGTGTGCTTGGATCCTCAGCTAGCAAATCAATGTCATCTGCATACATTAGGCGTCTGAAATTTATTCAGAAAACCACCCAGTTTTTCATGAAGATCGTTCAAATATAGTATAAAATTTATACTATAAATAGTTGTGACAATAAGCATCTTTGTTGAACGCTTGTGTAAATGTAGAAGTATTCCAGCAGCTCATTTTCAGTTCATACTGTTGATGGAGATGGAATCCCGCCAGGTATTCATTTAGAATGTTAAACTTTTCAGTCCAGCAAGATATTCTTTGATTTATACTATAGCTTCTATTAAAACTTTAGCGAAGTAGACTAGAACTCGGTAATTATTAGGTGATCTTAGGTGACCCTTTTTAAAAATGGTAAATATAAACCTTTCCATGAAGGTATTGTACACACAAAAATTAGGAATTCTTCACATGTGGACGCTTGTTGACATCACGCTTAAAAGTCTATATACGTTGGACACTGCTTCAATAGCTTTTACAGGCATCTGTTGACAGGCATCACACACAATTTGTACACTCAATAAGTTCGTATCACAGTTCTCATTTGGTAGTGCTAGGTCATCTTTGTGAGAATCTTGACTCAATTAATATACTTTCGCTTAAAAATTATTCTTCAACTATACCATGTAGTCCGACATCTCGACTATTTCTATCTCGTATGGTTGCTTATATTGCGCAATTAGTTAACTTAACTCTTATTTCTTCTTCAATAGCCCAAACCTGAAATAGCCAAGGATATTAAAGTCTTACGTCAAGCCAACAATGTTGGCAAACTGGATATTGTCTGGCGTTCGAATCTCGGCGAAAAGGGACGGCTACAAACAAGTCAGCTGCAACGTTTGGTAATTAATTTTTTGCAAGCTGGCATATAAAATACCCTTTAACACTTTACTTCACTTATCAACAGCCCTTCGAGTACAAAGATGTACGTCTCGAGGTCATCGATGCAAAAAATATAGTTAAAATCGGTGAACCATTTACATTCCAATGTCGCATTACTAATACCGCGGAGCGCACAATGCAGCTGCATGTGAAATTGGATACAAAACTAATACCAGGCTGCGATTATACTGGCTCCGCGGAATTTACGCTGGGCAACATTGAAGCAGGACAACAGTCAGAATTTCCGCTAACAGTTTGTCCCACCAAATTAGGCCTGATAAAGATCAGTCCACTGTTACTGACAAATAAACTTACTGCAGAGCAATATAATATTGAGAAAGTCGTCGATATATTTGTTGTCGATACGGATTATCATGATGATGAAACATTCCAAATGCATAAATTTGTGCGCTATGATAATGCGGCACATTCGCGTCTCGAAGAGCAAACGCTGCAGTTACAGGTCGTATAGCCTTTAAAAGCGGCACACAACTAGTAGCCTAAGTATATATAGTTATGTTTATGTTATGTTATTTATATGAATATATATCAAATATGTATGCATATAAATATAGTAAATAGAAAAAATGTATTTGAAATCTCTTGCAGCGTTGCAGTTAAAGCATAGAAAACATGTTGCTGCTTCAGTTCGACATGCGCTACAAATTTCACAAACGTCTGCGCTGCTATATTTTCATGGTACTCTATAGCTCTGGCCAAGTCGTAGAAATGATGGCACAAATTAAAGCGCAAATAACCCGTAATCTATTACATGCGGAAATTGATATACTATGTAGTACTATACTCCAACATCAGGCATGCAGACGCGCGCGTGCTAAACCACAAAGTCTGCTTTAAAGCGCACCAAATACACAGACAGAGATACGTACGGACAGGCACACAGCTTCCGTTTGATATTTCACCAACGCGTGCTTGGAGTGGTGTTGGTGTCTCTATGCTCATTCACATCCTTTCAAGTCAAGCCAACATTTCTCGGTCAAACGAATAATGGCAGCACATTTGTTTATGTCGTTTAAATATTCTTTGCGCACAAGACGCCAACATTCGTATCAGCCAAGTTGCATATTATAGCGTTCATTATGTGCCGTTGTTCAGTGGTAATGCGTTTGTACTATATTAAGTTTGAGGTTATATAGCATCTCATAGTTTTGCAATAAGTTGTCTTTGATGTGCTGTTTGGTAGAGTGCTGCTACTATATTTAGCTTGAATTATTGCTTAATAATTAACCAGCGCCGCAATTGTTTGTGCATTTATAGCTTAAGTTAGCATGTATTTAATACTTTAGCTTTTTTTTTTTTTTTTTTGTATGAAAATATGTTGCATTAAGTAGAGCTTGAGAGTGTAGCGCTGAGTGCGCATTTTAGCGGAGCCGTTACGAAAAATAATTCAATCGTTCCGGCTCCGGATGTATACATTTATAGTCCAGTTATTAGACGCCAAATTAGATTTCTTACGTATTTTAAACCTCACTTGGTGTGATGCTACAGACTTTTGCATACATGGCGTACTTCCAAGTGTCTCTTTTTAAGATTTTCAGAAATATTTTCGAAAGGAACTTAAACGTAAATACGAGTATACATTTTTACAAAAACAATTCTGTGAAGTTAAAGGCAATCGACCGTAAATAATTTTAAATATATTTACCTTCAACAATATCCTATCTTACTCTAATCATTTAATTTTTATTTTGAAACCTCTTATACTTTTTGATAACCATATAGCGAACACCATTCAATTTTTCAGTGTAACTTATTTATCCGCATAGCTTTCACATATGTACGATACCAAATCCACCCTCATACCTTATATATTTCATGATATTATATTTTGGAAGCCTGTCACCGCCAATTTTTCGAATGAATATAATTTGTTTACACATATTTGTAGTTACAGAGAATACCTCCGTCATACAAATACACAAATTTGATTATATTATGTATTATAATATATATCTCAAGATAACTCAATACCTCTCGGAACTACAATACTAATTTAAACGAACCTCGGTCTTGTGCCAAATAAGTCACGGCAGACCACAGAAACTGTACTAGTATGTCCGTATAAGGTCCTCTATACCCATACTGTTTAAAAAGATTATCTGAAATGTAGTAGTTGAATGAGTTGCCCCTAAAACATACCTACCCCCATTTGTGCTTTTTTATAAATTTCACTTTTGGTTTTTGATGTCATTTAAGTTATATTAGGTTGTGAAGGCAAATGTGTGTTTGCCTTCCATCGTCATATAGGTCATAGATGGTCCATCGTGCTACCATATGAACTATCCTTAACTTCTCTTTTTTCACGAAACAGTTAATATGTTTTACAAGAAGTATTACTTATTAGACTACCGTCAAATTTTGAGCAATCTGCATCATTACGGTTGTGTTAACAAAGACTAATAATACTATATGGCGGTTGTGGATGGGATAATAGATTGGAGAAAATTTTGTTGGGTATGAAATAACTACAAATAATAGAAAACATAGACCGACAGATTTTAAAAGGTTACCGGATCGATCCGAGCAAAGTAACCATCTCTTTTAACTACTGCTTGCCTCTGTATTAATTTGAAGAATATTAAAATTTTTTTTTTTTTTTTGAATGGTCGTTGCTGGAGTTGTTGCGGAAGTGGAATTTTGTGCCGGTATAGTAGCGTATGACTCCAAAGCACTGATGTATTTAAAATAGTTTGCCTTAAGCCTACATTGTGCAGTGTTCTTATGTCAGCTGACAATCTATGAACCAATGAAACGTAAGAATTTGACAAGTACAAACGTTTTTTTTCGCCAATTTGTGTTGAAAGAGTTGAAAAATCAGTTTCTGCTATAATCAAGAAAAGTGCATTGTCGATAGCCAAAGCGACAGAAACCACAACGACCAACGAGTACTAAATGTACAAAGTACACTATTTTTCTGCCTGCCTGCCTGCCTGTCTGTCTTATTGCAGCATTTCAGTTGCCGACTTTTAGTTGTTGGTAGGTCCAGAGGCTCCCACCGTGTGCGTTCGTTCAACTGTCAAATGTAATTAATTCCAGATCATTGAACAAAAGACGTTTGTCTTATCGGCGCAGCATAATCGGATTGTGAGTATTGCATAGACCAAAGGACATACATACTACGTATGAACAGATAGAAGGCTGGACGTACAATACTTGTACTTATGTTTGTATGGGGTCTTACATGTCTTTTCGTTTCATTTTGTATTGGAGACAAGAAAAAGGTTTCAGACAATCACATGTCTCTACGGATATTTCAGTGTGTTTTTGTCTGCTAGGTTTATAATGTGGCATGTCCTTTTTGTATACGCTTATATGAGTGACTGTGTGTGTGCTTATACGCAGGTGTTTAATAAGGAAAAGGAAATTAATTTAACTCATTAAAGTGTGCGTGCATGTAAAGGGAAGACAGATTTATGTGATATATGTAGTCGGAGTATAGGTGGAGAAGTACAGAAGAAACTTAGCGTGGATTAGGAAATGGCGACAATTGTTGGATGGAGGTAATTATATTTAATTGTTATGCAGACAATTGATAAGTTGCTAAAAGGTTTGGGCCTCAGCGATGCAGTGACTTATTTCGTATGTAATTTGTTTAGAGAAAAAATGTATATTGTAACAAAGTTGAAGTCAAAAGTTTATTTTATTGGTAGGCTATAAAGGGAAGTTTACTATGGAACAAAAAAATTGAAAATATTTGTGAAAACATTCATGTTGAGGGAAGACTTATGATGTTGTTTGATAGAAAAAGGAAATACATGAGTTCTCCAAACGAATTCCATTTATGGCAGAACGGGCTGTTCCAGCTTACGCCCGGAACCACAAGACCATAACTGATGATATTAATTATGTCATTAATTCTATCATTTGCTACAATTCGTTAATGGGTTATTTTAAAGTTGTATTTTTTAAATATCTGACCTTTATGAAAAGATTTTTTAACTGATTTAATTTTTTCTCATTGAGATTTGAATTTTACGAATTTAGACAACAAGAAAATATAAAGCATTTGGACTGCAATTCAAGTTCTTGGCATTTTATTTAAGTGAAAGGAAAACAAGCGAAGAATCTGAATGTTTGCCAATCATTTGAACGAGTGTGGCATCCTGGTCTTTTGCAAAAGCTCAAATCTCTGCTGCCGGCACGGTACTATTCTTTAACAACATGACTTTTTACGTCAGCTGCAAGGGTAAGGAATCTGTCTTAATATCCGTCCAAGCTGGAGCTCCACAGGGCCCTGTCTTGTCTTATACTCTAATGATAGCCACGTAAGCCGACGACACTGCTCGGTTGGCAACGGACGGCGATCCGGTTGTTGTGACGAGATTTCTGCAGAACCAGCTTCGCCTACTATAGACTTGGTTCATTAGATAGCATATTGGAGTAAATGCAGAAAAATCCTCTCATTTAACATTCATGAGCACCATAGCAAAGAATCTTGGCCAAACACTAGACGGACGGCTTATTCGTTATATAAATCTAAAAAGAAAATCTAATTCATCAAGATGAACTGACTGAACTGAGTTTGACGAACAAAATACTGTTGTAGAAGACTCTTTGGGAGACCATACCATGTTAGAAATTCAGTTATCCATCGTGGCTTATTGATACTTACTGTCAAGGACACGCCTAGAATCTAACGACAACCACTATGCGGTATATCTGCATGGCAAAAAGTCTGTACATGAGAAGGCTAAAACGTTTCCCCTACATCTTTGCTTCAGGATCTTCCTGGATCTTTGCCTTGAGGAGTGATTTTCACTAGGCTGTGTATATTTTTATACATTTTTTCATGCCAGTTTTCTTTATTTGTTAAATTTATGTCATTTTATTTTCCATAGTGTGCTTATTTTAATTAGGACAGCTAGCAATAGAAAAAAGGAAGTTTTCTGAAGAACTACGATTTCCGGAACTTAAGAATTCCGAACGTCCACTTTACTATAATGCATAAGCAATCTTAAACTAATGGAATCTTAAGCTAGTATCTTTGGTAAATGTTGATTTTATTTCGTTTTCAGACCTTTTAACATTGATGCAGAGCAATCTTCAAACTTGGTTCGAATTTAGTTCGGACAAAAAGCCTTTTTTAGTTCAAACCATGGTTAAAACTTCTGTACAACACTCGTATGTATGTTTAAAAACTGAAATCGAGAATTTTTTTAGATTTATAACATGTATTAGTTAAAAATCTTAATAAACTTGTATTCCAATCTAAAAAAACCAGTGTAACTTGTAATTTAAGCTCGTTTTTTTTTCTTCAAATAAATCCTTTTTGCATAAGCGCACTTTTAAGCTTTACAGCTTCAGCCAAGCGAGATAGACTGGCAGACAGACAGACAGACAGACAGACAGGCGACTCTGACTGACTGACAGTTACAAATTCAAATATTTTTTTTTGACGCTACTTGAATTGCAACAAAGAGCAGAAGAAACAACAAAAACAACAAAAAGCAACAACATCAACAGTAGCAAAAGCATAAAATATTTGCGCTATGATGTTGTGTGTTAGTGTTGTAAAGCGAAAGAATGGGAAATACGCTGCACGTTATGCGGTATGCAACATTGTTTTTTTTATTTTTTTTTTATACTTTGACTATTGCATTATTGCGTTTATTTCATTTTGTTACATTTATTCCATTTGTAGTTATTCTATTCTATTCTATTTTGTTTTTGTTTTCTTTTTTCTGTGCTGTTACAACTTTTTTATTTCATTAAGAGGTCACTCATAAAAATAACTGTAATTTTTTGTAATACCCTGTACTAATGGGATTGAAAGGTATATGAAGCTTGAGTAAATGTTTGTAAGTACGAAGGGGTGGGGGGGGGCTGTTGGTGGGTTGTATGATTTATCATCTTGATTAACTAACCATCGGCTAGCATAAAAACATATGGTGGGAATTTTTATTCTTGTCTATATAGTACAAGTGCTTCAATGAGATATATAAATATTTCTTAAGAATTTAATACAAGTCTTGAATTTGATCCAACTAATTCGACCAGTGTTGCATGGATTCCATAAATTATAGGTTTACTGTTATATACTTGATCATAACAAGCGGAGTCGTTTTGTCAGTCTGTCCATATGAACGCATAGATCTAGAAGTCTAGACAAAATAGTGCCACCAAACTTTGTTTAGACTCACCTAAGCCTTCTACTCACGAGTTTTCGTTTTGCATGAACAACTTTCTTGTTATTAAAGCTAGAAATACTCAATTTGGTGTAGATGTATCTTAGCTCGCATAGGTTGGTTCATTTTTAGAGGTACTTTTTAAATTATTTCTTATCACATTTCTTATTATTGTATTGTTTGACGTTTTAAGAGCTGCCATTACATTCAGAAAAAAAAAAATAACTGTTTGCTGTTATTTATGGATTGGTGGAATAACAGATCCATATTGTTTAAAAAAAAAAACGGGACTGCCGGAAAGAAACTGCGAATGAAATCCGTTATCATGAGCTATCACACCTCCTGAAGACCAAAATGATAACACCGATTCTTGAAGTTCCCCACGAAACAATTTTCAACAGATTGCATCACTACTGAAGAATATTTCGATTACAATTTCATTTAATGTAGCATTTGTAATATTATTATACCATTTAATAAATCAATGACTTAACGTAACACCAATCCAAAGAAATCCAACGGCGGCCCGATCATTTTTCCATATGACACGGTTATCGAAATTTAGAGGCTTCAGTTCTTGAGTTAGTTTGATTTTGTAACGGTGTAGACCAATATCGTTATGCAAACTTCGCCACTATGTCGTTTTAGAGATTTGCCGATTCCTGTGAATGGCGTGGAATCGAAAGATTTGGCTCATTTTGAACTGAAGCACTAATGAATACAATATTTTTTGGTACTTCGACAGGTACATTGTCTCACTGGCACAGTAACATCCAATAGTGAATATGTTGACTCGAATTTAGCCACTGTAGTACGCACAGCCTGTCTGGTGGGACGATTTGTACTACCGAGTATTTGAGTAAGCGCTCCAAACGCTCAGAATTTCGGTAGTAATTTTAAATAGTTTTTTTCGTTCGTGAACTTCAGCACGATAAAAATTTAAACCTTGACAACATTTTTATGTTCCTATTGAAGAACCCTTGGCATACAAATCTCTGGTTCATAAAGGTTGCCTTAGACACGGTACAGTGTATCTTGCAGCCGCGCACACTCTACTGTTGCGTGCTACCATGTCTTTTAATACCGTTCTTGGCTATTTCCGTTTGCATTCGTTAGTTGGTTTACAACACTGGCAGCGAAGTTTAGCTTCATGTTGCTGTGGAGTTTTTTGTATGCTTTTAGTTTAAGATAAATTCGCTTGAGTTGTAAGGTTAACAGCGCAAAATGCAATTCGTTTCGTTTGCTGGTTGTCTAGTTACGCTGCGCTGAGTTTATCAGTGGTTTTACACTTTTTCTGCTCGCTAATGCTTAATAGTGGTGCTCCATTTGGTTAGGTATGTATTCTAGTGTTGGTTAATGGCATAGTATAATCATGTTAAAGATGGTGGGCGGAAATGATACTTAAGTGTGATGCTAAGCATAATATATACTCTTATAAACAAATATCTATTAGTCGGAGGGTAGTGCTGGTTTCTTTGCTTGTTTTCACGCGATAAGCTTTCGCAGCATGACAAATCAATTCAATTTAAATGCCACAAAGCGTTGTCAATCCCCATGCCAGACAACTACAGTCAAGTGGCGTCAGTTTGACGTGGAAAATCATATGCTCAATGACAACTTTATGGCTTGACATGTAACTTTTGACATATGAAGAAATTTCCACGTAATTTTTGAACATTTATCTAATAAAAAAAAAAAAAACTTTGATCGTCTACATAGTATCTCCACCTGCATAAATCTGTCAGCAGCGGAAGTGCTGTCAAAATTTGCTTGTATGAGACACACAAAGATATTTTATCGTATATATATATATATATATATATTTTTTTTTTTTTTTCGGAGGGTGAAGTAACACATCATTTGGGTATGCTGTTGCCTGCACGATGACAATTTGTTATTGAGCGTGAAAATAGCTACGCGAAAAGCGTATGAGAATTTAATATCTATGTACTTAAGGGGGAGAGTTGCTTGACATTATCGCAAATCTTTGCAAATCTATTTGGCTGCAAACAAGTACAATATGCAAGCAAGAAAAGGGATAACGAGCGCTACTATGCATAAAGTGTTAAAATTCCAAAAAAAAAAAAAAGAGAACAGAGAAGATTTTGCATACGGAAAACTAATTTTCTACGTATTATTAGCAATGTCATTCACAGACAAAGCGTACAAACAGTCGCATAGACCATTTACATACAAGTACTAGTATTTGCAATACATGACTATTCATGTTATGAAAATGTCGCGTTAGCATTTCAAAATTTTTTGATTGTCATCACTTGACATTTTAAAGTGTTTATGAAAATTGCGTCGCCGGAAACGGAAGTCGCAGCATCATCTTCGACAAGGCAACATCATATCTCATATGCACGCATGCATGCATGACTACAGCTATGTGTAGTAATATTATATTTTATGCGCGCAATATTATTATTATCGAGCTGTCAGTCATTGTCATTGACAGTCACTTTTAACTCCAGCCTCTACAGTTCCCTTGATGGCATTTTCAACTTCAAGTCAAACTGTCTGCTCTTCATTGCGCTGCTGCCATAATGACTTTATTTGTTAATGGTTTTTCTGTTACTATACGAGTATGTATTGCAAAAGTCACTTCATCTTTATACGAGTATATGAATATTACTGACTCCCTTGGGTGCGGTGCTGCTCTGTGCAGGCATCGTTTCAAAGGGTTCGTCGCAATACGCGTGAATGGCGTTTTTGGTATTTTTACGCCTTTATTTGAATTTAAGTTTGGGGTTTGTGTTCAATTCAATTTGGTTCGTTTTTGTGTTGCGTCTCTTAAGTTTGTTTGGAAGACTGTCTGAAAAGAAATTATGCGCAAATTTTGGTGTTTAACTGCAAATGTGGTCATTGTGTGGGTTTAAATGGGGTTGCAAGTTTGTTGTGAAGATTTAAATATCACTATTAAAAGCAAAATGTATGTAACAAAAATAACGTATTCTAACAGGTTGACGCAACCTGACATAAACCGATTGAAACCATCGATTTATTGGAGCAATGTTATATTTTAGTTGGGGCGCCCCGTAAAAACAAGAGAAAACGTTAGCTTCAGTGAAAACGAAACATATATGCTCTGCACACTTATCGTCTGCTCAACCCAAAAGAGGGTGTTTGCTTTGTATAAGTGGTGTCCCTAAAATGAAGAAATATATTTCTCTATTTGTGAGGCGTTCGACCATAAGAAGACATTATATTAAATTTTAAGTTGATATTTTCTGTAATAAGAAAGTTCTTATACGAAATTCTAAAATTGGGTGGTAAATTTCTATGGGGCTATCCCTAAAGGGGGCGTAAAAACCGTCCATAAACAACATCCAGACTGATGGACAGACAGACACACACGGCTAGTCGATCAAGAATATATATAATAATAGTGTATTCAAACTGAAGTATTGGCAATTGGTTTATTATTTTTATTCAAGTAATATTCTTATTATGAAATTCATAGCTCGTGAATGGTATTAAGAATCCAACGTCGATAATATGCAACATCAGCAAATACTCCAGGAGATTCTACAGTAGTACAGATTTTTCTAGCCCACGATACTACACCAACCAGTTTGCCATCAACGACCAGCGGTCCTCCGGAATCACCCACACAGTTTCCTTTATCGTCACCGGTCACCCCAGCACAAATCATATCTTCGTTGATTCTGGATCCATAATCATACTGCTCACTGGCACAAGTCTTGCGATCGATGATTCGAGTCTCAACAGCCTGTAGCGCCAATGTATTAGTCAAATTAAGATCCAGATAACCCCAACCGCTGACATAAGCTACAGCGTTGTTCCTAGGACTGTATTTGGCTAGAGGTATGGTTTGGATTGAATCACTGAATTCAAATTCCGGTGTTACGCGCAATAGAGCAATATCACCAATGTTTGTTAAACTGTTATATTTCTCATGTTTCCTGAAATTGACTATATTGTGTACACTACCACTTGCATTTGAGTATGAAGTTCCGGCATAAACTTTTAAATTTGTTGCATCCATGCAATGTGCAGCGGTGATGACAATGTTTGACGAGTAGATAGAACCTCCACACTTATGAGTTCCATCGGTAAGTGAAACTTGCCATGGATATGACTCAATGGGTACTGCCAGGCCACCAATTATGCGTGTACCTTGACGGTTTTTCCCGGAGACATCAGGTACATTGGCGCTTAGAGCGCTAACAATAAAGACCGTTGTTGTAAGAAGTGTTGTTACCTTGAACATGGTTCCAAACTGAAGAATTTCGACTTCTACGCTCCGTGCTTTTATAGATCGTTTGGTAAGGCTAAGCTAAACGAAGCATGAGTTATATTTCAATAAATAAGATAGAGTTCTGTATTTAATTTACTACAGTAGTAGTAAATTACAAATAGTAGTGGGAATTTTTCAATTATTCTTATCGTCTGTGGAAAAACTATATATTGGCAGAGTTAAAATTACTTCTTGTACACGTACTATATCCGAAAGTTGATGGCATTAGACACATATATAATAAACATCGTGAAATATGGTATTGTGAATTGATTTTTAAAAACCAACAGTCATGGTTGCAATTTTTGCTACCGTAATATCTTGTTGAAATATTGCGAATAATTTTCAATAATTTCGATTAACAAATATTCCCTATTACAAAATAAATCCAATGGGTACAGAGTGTAATATTAAAACTTTAAATGGTAAAACAGTTTTTGTTATCCATTCCATTTCATATATACTTGTATCTGACTGCAACGTAGAACGTTCTTTTATAAGCTGTTTTTCGGGTATTGCTATATTTCAACTTCCCCTATTCATGTTCGTTGCTCGTATAGTTTCGCATATCTCTTTACGAAATCAGCATGCCAGAAGCACTGATTGCTTTCAAGCTTTACAACTCAAAAAATTAAATGAACGTATTCACGCACCTAATCGACTAAAAATTACCAATAAAAGTATTCATTGCATCGTTACACCCTAATAAAAACAATCTTCAATATTCGGGAGTGACACAGAAATCTCTATCGACTCAAAAGCTCCACATTTCATACATAAAACTAAACTTGGGAGAATAAAATTTGGAGATTTTGAGGCGAAAATTAATTTCTGTATCATCTTCGATTGGGTAATTTAAAATTATGAACTCTTTTCTTTGTCAATAAAACTGCCAATCGTTTTGAATAAAAGTAGGATTCGTGCAATACTACTAAGTGGCACCCTAGACGTGGAGAATTTGGTTATAATGGTTAGGCGAAATCTTTGTATCTTTGTAGATATTGAATTACTTCTAACCTTTGTTTATACACCTATTTGTATACAAATATGTTCTATATGACCTCGTTTTGAGTATTGAGAATTTGTACCCAGCATCATATAATATCAACTATTTCTCATCTTCTGTGTTTGTTTGGAATAACTACTTCTAAAGTTCGGGGTCAACAATATGATTAAATTTTACTAAAAGTAAGACTTATTGTAGAATAGAAAAGTTAGTGTAAATAGTAAACATTTCTTTCCGAGCTGCTAAGTTAATGAAAACTTAAATTTAGAATCAATAAAAAAAAACTTAAAAAAACCGTGCACAGCACACTTCAAAGAATTGCGCTGGCTTAATATCAACTTAATTAAAACTCTTTGAGAAATTTAAATGTCGCATGCATCTGATTTAAGCTTCGTGTTTGTTCCGAGCTATATTTAACAACTGAAAGTCTACATCAATATATGCAGCTCTATGCTCCAGGTGCATATATAATGCCGGAAATTAAAACAAGCAAAAGAAATTAAAAGAAAATTTAATAAAAATACGCGGAGCAGGTTTTTCTGAACGCTGATGAATTTCGCAAATGGCACATAGTACACGGAATACTTTATATACTACGAGTATTATTCATAGACTTATATACGAGAAAGCAACATGAAAATTAAAATTTAAAGCCAATGAAAATCGACAAAAAAAAAGAATGAAGAAAACGATGGTGGGAGAAGCACTGAAGTTGGTCGCGAAGATTCATTGCCAAGAAAATGGCAATTAATTATCTGTCGCCATTTTTGTGCGTTCATTCGCTTCCTGGCTGGCATGTAGCAATATTAGTATGTGTGTGTGTGTGCATGTGTGTGTGTGTGTGTGCATGTATGTGTGTGTGTGTGCGTGCGTGTATATGTGCATATTCTCACGCAAAGTGATTAAAAGCAGCAGTTCGCAAAGTGCAAAAAACAAGCATTACACATATATGACGTTGAGTACAAGCGGATCATGTTTGGCATTGTAATCCTTTTATGTAAAATAAACTCAGTGCACAGACAATTATGCAAACATATACATATATAGATATGTTTATAGGCAAATATAAACATACAAGTTGCGATTCAAACGTTCAATATGAGTATATGGCTGATAAATAGTGATATCAATTAAATTCAACAAATGAGAATGAAGTACTTGCGAATTATAAGCTGCCATTTATAATAAAACTTGATTCAAATTGCAGCCTAGGAGAAAACATATGGATTTGTAGTTCTACTTGAATACCCCATTACACCATGGGGAATAGTTTAATGTGTCCATGATTAGTCGGATCACTGTTTAAACTAATGGAAAACCCTTTTTCGAGCATCGAATCAACAATATCCATGATGTGTGGCACAATTTACATTTTCGATATATTTCTGATCTGCTGCATCTGGTAATAGGTTTTTTAAATGTTTTTAAAGCTGCGATTTTTTATATTGGTATTTTCTTCCGGAAACTTTAATCAAAAAAGATTAAAACTTTAGTTTGTTTTAATAAAATCTGTACATCTCTGCAAATATTTTTGGAAGGTAGCGCATATCACCGACAATATAGCTTTTCTATCGCTATTGCATTCTTAACTTTCTTCGGCAAGAAGTGAGCCTAGAAAGCGATTCGCCTGGGAGTTAGGAAATCGAGTCGCCTGGTAGCTACAAAGCGAATAGCTTTAGCTTGTTTTTGTCAAAAAAATTCTATCGCCAAATCCCGGAGTGGAAGTTAAAACGGCAATAGCCATGTATATTTTTTTTGTACAATATATTGCCAAACAATTTTCTTACAATCATCCAAAGTATCGCCACATTTTCTTCATCGCCATAGAGATATGGAAATGATTGCAGGGATAGAAAATGTCACCGTAAACGTTTAGCCTAACTTAAACTTTAGAAACACTCCCTGAACATAGTTACATATACTCATATGTATGTGCGCATAATTAAGCAAGCACACTTACAGGGACGCAATGCTACTCGTATGCGTTCCAACTGTTTCCATTTTCATTTATGTACGAGTTTGTGTGGTGGCATGTCTTTCTGTGTTTGTATTTGCATGAATTATGAATTGAGCATTTCCGCTTGTGGCATGAGGCACACACATACACATACACATACACATTCACTCATACTCCCACTCACATCCTTATGCAATACATTTGCATATATGAAAGCGCTTCAAATTTGTTGAAATTCTCATTGTGCTCGTTCGCTCATTTTCCATTTTAATGCCAAATAATTAAGTAATTTATTAAAATTAATATGCTCAGTAGCGAAAAATTGCACGACATTTTCCAGCAAATTGGGTGCAAAGCGCTTATATAGATGTCAAAATGGCGGCTATTAACGTAAATGTGTGTGTGTGTGCTGCCTACTCAAGTATTAAAATTGAAAGCTTGCTTAATATATATTTGTCTCTTTCTTTATTTAGAGTAGCGTACTCTTTCTCTCATTATGTTTTGTTTGGTGATGCCAATTCATGTCATGTTAAATTTTGTATGGATTAATTTGGAATTTTTGGCATTGTTTTTGTAGTTGTTGCTGTTTTGAGACTACTTACACGTTTATAATATTTAAATGAGGGCATTTACTTTAATTTGAACTTATTTGATTGCGAACGCGTGCCGCATAATTAATAGAAAAAGTGATATATTTAGTAAAGTTTTGCTTCGTGATGTGGAGACATGACAGGAAGTCAGAAGTTCGAATTTAAACTGAAGTCTGAGCAGAATGCTAAGTATTCAAGTGATCTAGTGTAGGTCTAGTCGATACAACATCATCAACATCATTTTTAAAACATTTCTAACACTTATTTTTAAAATTATTGGTAAAAAAAAATTGTTTTTGAAGACTTTACTCAGTAATATAGACCAGTTTTTTCACTGTCTAATACTGTCACAGTTTTTCCAGAATTCAACCTTGTGTTTATTTTCCTTCTCTTCTACTAGTATTATAAGTGTACCTGTTCCCAAACCGCTGACCACATGAGCTTCGAAGTCCTCAGCACCAGCTTCTTCTTCAGTAAGGGAGAGTTACATAGATATTTGAAATGCGTTTGTATTATTTTGTACCTATAATTTGTATAATCTTACATTAGTGTCTTTTTCATGTACAAAACAACGTCTTTTCGCTCCGGAAAGTTTCCGTGCTTAGAATACACGAGAAACCTACATACGAACGCTTACTGACCGCTTACTCCACCGCACATTTTTTCACATTTCGAAACAGAAAATAATCCGAACGTCCTAAATCTAGCAAATAGGGTGCGCAAGGAACCAATTTGAACTTTTTAACTCATTGATTTTGGCCAAAGCGATGATGGTTGTGTGAATTGGTGAATTGGTCTTCATGAAACAAAATTGTGTGTAAATGCATCACCTATTGTCTTCCTTCGTCCAGTAGCTACTCAGCTGAGTGTAAAGCTTTCTTTTATCCAAAGTTTCAGTAAATATGCAATGTACATGAGTTTTAGCAATGCCTACCATATCTGCTAGTTCTCGCACTTCCAATCGATGGTTATACAATACCATTTTATGAATTTTCTTCTTAATTTTTGACATGGTCACCTCATTTGGTCGTCTTGATAACTTGTAAGGTCTCGTTTAAATTCTGTCATTCCATATTTTACTGGTGCTAACAAAGCAATAGACTTCTCCAGAGTAGAATATTGGTTGAACCGAGGCAAACGAACGTTGTCAAATTTTTTCCATGTTTATAAAATCAGAGCGTTCACTATTGATTATTGATGGCTGTCAATGTATCAAAAGTTAAGTACTTTCTTCCATATTCATTAAATTTCCCAATTTTCTGTATTTTCTTTGTTAGATCGGCTACTTCTGGTACTCTCCTCTAAACTATGTATTCACGTTAGCAGCAAAATTCGAATTTGGGAATTTCTTAGCGCTTCCAGTTGGGAAGTCTTTTCAACATAAGTCTGGCTGCAGGTATTACATATTTTTGAGCTTGAAGAATAATATTAGAGCAAATTTCTTCCTTTAAATTCCAAGAATAACTCCACAGCATTAAATCTTTCTTCTCTGTCCTACTTCTCTTTCCATTCTATTGCTTGATACTACAGTACTTGTGCCTATTTCCATTTCTATTGAAGATTCATCCCAAGCGTAAATCTCCTCGAAATTAGTATCAATGTTCTTGAAATAAACTAACAAATTACGTCTGAAATAACAAGAAAACAGCGTCGTACTATGAATTACTTATTATTTTAATATCCTCAGGGAAGTAACTATCGGAAACGGAAGTTGGCGTGAAAGTGAATCCATATTAATACGGGGAAAGCAGTTGTAAATAGTATTTTAAACGAAAAATAGCAACAAAGAACAATATTTAGCAAGCGCTTGTTTTGTTTTCACAATAACAAAGCTTCCACTTAATGTAAAAAGAAAAAAAAAAAACCAAAAACAAGATGGAGTGTATAAAGAAAATGGCGACAAACCGGAAGCTAAAAGAAGCTGTCGACAAATTTGCATATTGAGCGGCAATAAGCACGCCCAAGTTTTAGTTGTTATTTTGTATTGTTTTGCACGAAAATATGTTTATCAAAATCAGCAGCAGGAGCATCAGCAACATCATAAGGAACAACAACAGCAACACAGAAGTGTAAGGATTCCTTTGGCAGACGTTGAGACGTTTTCATAAGTACTAAAAATAGATTTTAATTTAATTTGCGTTGGCGACAAAAACAAAAACAAAAACACAGACTAAAAACGTAAGTTGGCAGGATCAGCCAAACAATAATGAGAGCGGCAAGAGTTTGGAATTGCAAGACTGAGTTTGAGTATATAGTCTAGAGTTCTTACACGCGTATCCTTGTTGCAGCATCTACTTTTCGTTGTATACGTCTGTCCAATAGCTACTTATTTCAGTCAGCAGTCTGGCATTTCCTGTAAAGACGCGCCTGTCTTAAAAAATAAGAAAAAAAATTTTTTTCTACAACAGAAACGCAGCAGCAGCAGCAGCTGTTGCCCATGTTCAGGCACACACACACACACACACACACACACACACACACACACACACACACACACACACACACACACACACACACACACACACACACACACACACACACACACACACACACACCTCACTTACAGCAGCTTCAACTTATTAAACACCCGAGGCGACAAAAAATTCACGTTTCCGTTTGCTGTACGTTGCCATGTTTGTTATATGAACTGTTATACTGGCAAACGGAAGCGGAAGTAGCGCATAAGTAGCAGTAGCAACAACAGCAGCAGCAGCCATTGTCGTCTTCGGTTTGCCATGCTCTTGCATTATTATATGTACAAAAATAATAATAATAATAATAATAATAACGCATGTTGTGTGGTTGTTGTTCGCCTGCTTGTTGCCGCCGATAATAAGCAATTCCGCTACATATTAAAATGCTGCAATATGTGGCCAAACGGCTCCACACGAGCAACAAACTTTTGCTCATGTGTGGAGCCAGCCTGCCAGCCAGCCTGCCAGCCAGCCTTGCTCTTCCGGTGTATTTAATTTTCATAATTTTTGCGCAATTTTCTTACGCATCGTTTGACTTATTAGATTTTATTTTTCGCACGTTTTTCTAGCTTTTTTTTTCTCAAGGAAACTTTTGGCGTAGATTCGCATATGAAGTTTATGTTGTTAGTTGCAGCTGGGAGTAAACTTTTCGACCACACGAGTTAAATGAGCCGCGTCTTCTTCGTATATAGTTTGGTAGAAGTTTTTATTAAAGTACAAAATTTGTACAAATTATGCGAACCGCTGTTTGCTTATTGGATTTCACTGCGGTTCTACATAGTATAGAGCATATTTATGAACTTCTAAGTTTAACAAAAAAATAATGATGCTTTACGCTATGATGCTTTAAATATAAAATGGCGGTTACAAAATTGTGTACTCATTTTGTAAAAAGTTATTGAAACGAAACGATATTAATTATGAAAGGGATGTTTGCGTTCATTGATTACGAATATGAATATTTTATCGACAACAAAATTGAAAAAGTTTTGAACAAGTTGCTTTTTATGCCATTCACACATAGTGTGAAATGGTATTATCAGTTTGTCTGAAAGTTTGTAACGCATTAAACGAGGCATCCATAAACCCCATAAAGTATATATATTCTTGATCAGCTCGACGAGACGAATCGATCTAGCCATGTCCCTCTATATCTATCCGTCCGTATATCTATCCGTCTGTCTGAACGTCCGTCTGTCTGTCCATCTCTCCGTCTGTATGTTGTTGCGCATTTTTTGGGGACCAATTTTTATGCTATCCAGTATAGAGTATCAAGAGATACCCGTCACGTCCACTTTTTGTGGTAGCCGCCAATACAAACATACTGCCCACTTTTGCAATGAGGTGCCTTTTTATGGTCAGCCGGTTAACATAGATAGACTAACGGGTGTGATACGCTCATTTTTTGGGGTAGCCCCCATACAAACCTACTGCCCACTTTTGACTTTTTGTATGAAAACTTCTTTACTAAAGTCAATATTAGGTTGAAATGCAATGTGGTGCCTTTTTATGGTCAGCCGCTTAACATACATAGACTAACGGGCGTTGCCCGCCCACTATTTAGGATAACTCCCATACAAACCTATGGTCCACTTTTGACTTTTTGTTAGAAAAACTTTTTTATTAAAGTCAATATTAGGTTGAAATGCAATGTGGTGCCTTTTTATGCCCAGCCGCTTAACATGCATAGACTAACGGGCGTGGCCCGCCCACTATTTGGGGTAGCTTCCATACAAACCTATGGTCCACTTTTGATTTTTTGTAAGAAAAATTTTTTTATTAAAGTCAATATTAGGTTGAAATGCTGTATGGTGCCTTTTAAGAGACAGCCGCTTAACATACCTAGACAATTGGGCGTGGCCCGCCCACTTTTTGAGGTAGCCCCCATACAAACCCACCGTGCAATTTTGTGTTTTTTTATGAAAAAATCCTTCCTGGATAATAAAACCGTATATACGTGTATGTTCAGAAGTCAGGATAAAACAAACAAAAGCAACAAATAAAACAACACTTCACCATTTAACCATACAGTTTTGAAGTAGTCAAAGAGTATTTGGAATACTTATTTCATTCTGAAAACGACTTCGCACTAGACGTAAAACGTAGAATTATGCTTTTTTTGTGTATCTTAGCCTAACATATAAGTACCTACTATCTGTTAAAAACGGGACAACCGATTTTTCTTTTAGTTTCCGAACATAAATTAATTTGAGTGAAGATTTCGGCGCAGTAAAAAAACAATGAGGGTAAAAAGCATCAACGACTGCAATGAATAGCGCTTATATTTAGAATAGCGAACATGTTCCCAATTCAGCGTGTCTTATTTAGTGATCCAGTAGGCAAAATAGGTTCTAGTACTATTGTTTAGTACTAGTAGTGTTCAAAAGCGACTGAAATAAAAACGGACGGATGGTGACAGACGTACAAATCTTGCTTAGCTCGTCATGCTTTTCAAGTATATGAGTATACGAATATTTATTTCCTATAATCTTACTGAAGTTTTCTTTATTGTGCAAAATACTTATAAGAACGAAAACTTCAAATTGGCATGCCAAGCAATCCACTTTTTAATATCTAATTCCAAGATATGCAAATCTTCAACACTATTTAAATGAAATATTTTTGCTTTATGAATACGAAAACATTTTGCAGTATTTTAAATATTTCTTTAATATGCCGATTCATTTAATTTATTTATTGTACATTTAAATAAACTAAAAATTCCATATGCACTGACAGCGACACGAGAAAAAGTCGGTAAAAAAATTTTTGTGAAAATATTTTGCAGCGACCACAAAATGCGAAATGTTTTGTCATGTGGAAAATTAAAATAAAAATATTTATTTCAATTTGTGTGGCAAAATAAAATATTATACTGAAAAATGCATAAAACGAGCAAAAACTGTGAGATGCGTAAAAAAATGCGACGCCGCCGGAAGTTAGCATTTGTATAAAAAAAAAATTAAAAAATTCAAATGAAACAGTTAAGAAATAATAAAAGAATATTATTTTTAACATATTATTCGTATTTTATAATTTATAATTCGTATTTTACTTTGAAGTTGTTGATTTGGTTGAACTACTCATTTAAATGGCTTAGGCTTTACATGTTGGAGCTAACTCCTTAAAGAAGTTCTTCAGCTCAGTAAAGAGTTTAGTAGTAGCAATATATATAATAGAGGTAATATAAACAGAGACCAATAACAATTTTTCGTTTGCGAAGGATGCTAAACTTCGACAATTTTTTTTGGGGTGCAGCTACGAGCTCTCATCAGTTTACATTGTCGGAACAATGCAAATTTTGCTACTTTTAACATGATTCACAGGAAATGCGCTCTATGTATTAAATGCAGCAAATGAATGATATGTATATTATTGTAATAAATTGAAAATTGACCAACTACAAAAAAGGAAAACAAAAAAAAACGTTAACTTCGGTTGAACCAAAGCTTTAATACCATTCATACGAAATTTTAGTATTGTATTGTAGAACATAAACGTAAGGGTTTAAGCAGACGCTACCCCAAAAAGTGGGCGGTACACGTTCACTAGGTGTTGTGTATGAAGCGACCTACTATTATAAGATGCCACCGTATCGAATTTCAAGTTGATATTGCCGTTTTCCATATACAAATGCATAAAAGTGGGCGCTGGGTTTGTATGGGAGCTACCTCAAAAAGTGGGCGGCCTACGCTCATTAGTCTATGCATGTTAAACGGCTGACCATAAAAAGGCACTACATTGCATTTCAACGTAATATTGAATTTAATAAAGAAGTTTCTCTTACAAAAAGTCAAAAGTGGGCAGCAGGTTTGTATGGGAGCTACGCCAAACAGTGGGCGGATTCCACCCATTAATGTATATGTGTATGTCAAGAATCCGTCCACTAGACGCTACCATATCATTTATTAAGTTGATATTGACTACAATAAAAAAGTTTTTCATACAACAAGTTAAAAGTGGGCGCTGGGTTTGTATGGGGATACCCCAAAAAGTGGGCGTGGCGGGCCAATCTTGATACTCTACTAAATTGCAATAAAAATAAGTGTATGTGCAAATTTCAACTGGGGATAGCATAAAAATTGGTCCCCAAAAAATGCGCAAAACAACATACCGACAGACGGATAGACAGAGGGACAGGGCTAGATCGACTCTAGTATGTGTGAATGGTATAAAAATATATAATGTGCAAATGAAAAATTGCATACTTTTGTGAAAAATGTTGTCTATTAAACTTATCGTTTCTTACTGTTTTTGACGTGATAATGTCTATTAAATCGGTTGGTTTAGCGCAGAAGCATGACTCATTTCTGACGTTCCGTTTACTGTTACGATTGTGTCGTTCCGCCTGAACAAGCAAGCGATAGACAGACCAGCGTGCATTGGCTTGTTGGAAGCTATAGTTATGTGTGTGTGTGCGTTTGCGAATTAGTGTTATCTAGCACGCGGTGGGGTGCGGTATGTACATGGTAGAATGTATGAATAATAATATTGTAAGTGTATAATAAAGTTTGTTTCAAATATAATACATGTACAAAGTAAACAAAGCACGCACACCATAGATCAAGGAATGCGACAATAACAGTTACTTTTGCATTTGAGTACCAAAAACAACAACAAAAGGCTTTTAAAGTTGCTGGTGGTCAGTCGAAGAGAGAGAGAGAGAGAGAGAGAGAGAGAGAGAGAGAGAGAGAGAGAGAGAGAGAGAGAGAGAGCGTATATGACAAGTTGTTTGTGTACTGATTGAATTATTGGAATTACATTAAAAGTCAATTCGCAAAAGTATGCAATTTTTCATCAATGTTTTTTTATGACGTTATCACGTAAAATTATCGTCCATAAACCGACTTTACAGACAACCACTTTTTTTTTTTTGATTTTAAATATATGTAGACTCATGGATTCTTGCGTGTATTAGTTAGCCACAGTTATTTTGTTCCATTGCATAATGACTGGATAGAATTCAAAGACAAGAAAGATAATGATGCCGAAGTTGTACGCTCTTGCAGTTAATGTGAGAGAGAAGAAACTCAGCTGTTAAAAGCATATTTTTTTTTGCTGCGTAATGACTGGATAGAATTCAATGGTAAAAACGATAATAACAATGGCACCTACAGCTATGATTTTATTTATATTATGTGAAACGATGAAAAGATTTTTAAGAACTATACGATATATAACGTAATCTTATATGCAACACAGTTCTCAGTTCAAGTATTTCTGCTAAGTGTAATCGTAGTTTATAAAATAAATAGTTACTTTCACATAGTTTAAAGTACACTCTTGCGTCAATTTACACACAACGCATTCTAATGCAGACCAATTTCGTTTAAACAATTTCTATACTTATTGCCAAATCATATTGTGTCGTCAGCATAGCAAAACTTTTCCCAGAAAAAAGAAACTTTCATCAAACAGAAACAATAACAAGACTAACAACCCTCACTCACAGTAGTAAAATGTATCTAGATAGTTGTGCTTATTAAAAATACAAACATGCCAGTGCAGAAAATTGCCGCACACGCATATTTCAATAATTTTTCCGTGCCGTTTTGGCGTAAAACTTTTCCTAATGATGGCACACAGACCAACTATTATCTCCAACCATAGTCATCTCGTTGACAAAAGTTCAAGTAGTTTAGTGTGATTATGTCCAAAGAATGCCATCGATTGGAAACTGATTGATAAAAAAGTTTTGTGCGTAATAATAACTTGAACAGCAAAATAAAGTGGAGGTTCTTGGTAAAAGCAGCTCGCTTATTAGAACCATTATGCACAAAATAGCGAAAAGTTGTCCGTTGCTACAAAATAAATTTTTGTGCAAAATTGTATAACAAGGCGGATAATAATGATGATGTTTCAATATTATTTTTATTATTATTATTATTGTGAGGGAGTAGCTTGAGTTTGAAGGGAAGCTAAACGACTAAAAAATTAGGTCAAGTGGGATGAAGTAATTCGGCGGTGAACATTTGACCCTTGATATTTGTAGTGTTAGTCGTTGTTTTAGTAAAAATTAAATATTTTTTTCTGTTTTATTATAAACTAGCAAATAATACGCGAAATGTGTAAGAGACACTTGAACACGAAAGCAAAATATACTTCGTACCCTTGCTATAATACACTTCATAAAAAATATAATATTGTATAGGAGAAAAACTATATTTAGATAAAATCAATGCTCTGTATAGGGTATAAATTATATAGGGGTGCGATAAATGCCAAGATGTTGTATATGCAAGGAAACCTATTTGGATCGAGCTGACAATATTGTTCCGAGGCGAGCAAAGTGTGAATTGGGGCCCTCCGCCGAAAACTAACAGTGCAGTCACAGACTAAATACCAAGTCTGTGACGATCTTCGCAAATTTGATATTTGGTATTAACAACAACATGCGCCTTCCTACGTGTGGTCATGAACAATAAACAGTTGTAGCGCTAAATAAGAAAGTAAACAATTTATTTCTCTTATATTTAGGTTAAAAGAATTTGCTCGTATATACGCTATAGGGATACGAACTATATAAACTGAACTGAGCCAACGGTATTTTTATATGGAGTTAGATCAAAATTAAATCTTCTGCTAGCGCAGTAAAGAAGTATGTTATTGTGGACATTTGCATGGCCGAACTTAAACCTTTGAAGCTTTCGTTCACAAGAAGCTTCGATAATGAATTTCAAGTTGAAGTGGACTGTCAATAAAATGTTAAAATGATGGCTGCAATTTGGCACGATAGTTTTAATATGGTTTGATCTGCCTAGAATTGCGAAAAGTCTTCGTCTCCCCTTTAGATCGCTAATTAATAAACTGAGGAACGTTTTTGCATCGTCACCGACAAACAGATAGGAGGATGTACAGACAAAAAGACAGACGGACATGGCTAGATCGATTCGTCTCATCGATCTGATCAATAATATATTATATGCAGGTATATATTTTATGTGTTCTTCGATGCTTTTCATAATGCGTTACAGGGACTGTGAGAAAAATATAGAAATTTTCATAGTGCTTGTAAGCAGTATGCAGATTCTAAAGTAGTCAAAGGCACTTAATGGAATAAAGTCTGACAGACGGAATGATGGATACTCTAAAATATAGAGTCTCGCACGGCTATTTGTTAAGCTTATCAAGAGTATACGAGCATTGCATTTTATATTCTACTCGTAATAATGAAGAAAACATTAATTAATTCTTTTTTTTTTAACATTTTCCATGAGGAAGTATATATGTGAGTCTCTCCAAAGCGAGCTGTTGAAAGGCTTCAATAGTTTTTTCCGACGTCGTAAAATGGTAACCTTGAAATATATTTTTAATGTGTGGCCACAGAAAGTTGTCACTGGGTGTCAAGGCAGTGCTGTAAAGCGGATGAGCTATCAATTCGATGGTTTGAGCGCTCTAAAATCTTCTCTTCTGTGAACCGATGTGTAAATGCACGCATTGTCGTGTCGTTTTCGGCTGTTCGTTTTTTCTATTATTCAAAATATTCTGGCAAACAAATAGTTGTTTGCCATTACGAATTGATTGTCCTACTTTGCTCTAATGGAACAGCTGCAACCTGAACAGTTTATCCAGTGACATTTGCTTCGAAGTTCTGAGATTAATTATAGTAGTCCAGTTCTACAGGGATGAAATACATCATCTTCTTGTTTCATTTATGGTCATCGCCATCATATAAATTCGCCGAAATTGTTAGATTTGCCATTCAGCGTGGAAGTATCTGTACCATTAACGTTATCTAATCTAGTATAAACTAAGTGCCAGCAAAGCATGCCAATCAAAATCATTTAAACATCAAGCAACTGACATGCATTTTAATGAATTTCACTACTTAAAATAGCAGTGATTTTAAATTGCATAACAACATTTATTTAACATTTCCAGTATTTTTTTGCAATTTTATCAAATCGAAAATTCGTTGTAAATAAAAAGTAATTAATTTCTGTAAATTAGTTTTTATGCCACAATATAAAATTTTACTTCGCATGCATAAAACTGAAAATAAGCAAACTAATTTGTTGAAATTCCATATGGCCACAATAAACAATATTGTTAATATCACAGATACATACGAGTATGTATGCTTATATGTAGATACATTTATGGAGAACAAAAAAATATAAAAATAAAAATAAAAATATAAATATAAATATAAATATAAATGTATCTATAGAACAAACATAATTAATAATTGATAATTAATTGAGAATTGTTGCTGCATAAAATTTATGCGCATATCTATTTATGCAAATTTATTTGACTTTAGGGCAGCAATGTGAATGATTGAATTTATGGCATATGAAATTGTGCATTGTATTGCAAAACTCAACAAAATGCACAAATTTAAACAATAGTTGTAATATTTCTTTCTTATTTTCGTATAGTTTTTAATTAAGTTAGTTGCTCTAAATAAATAAAAGGTAATTATTGAATTTTTGGCTACAATAGAAAAATGGTTTTTTGTTTTGCTTATTGCTCTAGTTTGTGGCATTGTAATATGAATTTTTATGTTAAATGTGACATAAATTTGTCAATTAAATGTTTATTTTTGTTGAAATTTAGTAAACCTATTTAAAAGTGTATTAAATTAGCTTAATTTAAAACTTGTAATGGCGTTAAATGGCTATAATTAATGAATAGTCTGTAAAGTGAAAGCAGCCCGAGCTTGTGAACACATGAAAACTGAATCAGTCCGACCACATGATCACATGAGCACCCAGCGGCGTCAACAGCGATCTCAGCGAAACGGTATAACAACCCGTTTCGTAACGGAACGCGCAGCTAACTGAGCGTTAAGAAAAGTATAAAAACGAAGCACAATACAGAAAAACTTCAGTTATATGCAGGCGGTGGCCAGGTGAGTAGTTAAGTGCTAAGTATACGAAAATAAGTGAGTGGTAAGTATTAATTAAAAATATCGTGGGCGTTGGGTAACTAAGAAGTGATGTACGTATTTTATGACTGCTACTGTGAACACGATTGAATAGTTAGTTGAATTATTACTGGACAGTAAATGACGAATGTACCGATGATGGAGTATAGAGCTCACATCACGAGTGCTTATATAGTATTACAGAGAGGGCGTGAGTCACGATTAAGCTAACAAAGGGTGCGTAAGTTGCGACGGTTCTAGCAAGTCACAATTTTTATGCGAATACAGGGTGAGTAAATTAAGTCATAAAGAAGCATAGAATGCACGTTACGCGAGGATTTCGGTGAACCACATTTGCCGAGGGAAGTATCGAAATATATAGTAACGCAAAAGCAGTTCAGAGAGAAGTTTCATATCCAGATTGACCAGAGGCAAAGCACGCTACTTTCGATACTCAAAAAAAAAAAGGAAACAAATTTGGTGGAGTTAAGTAAATAAACTGAAATAAATATATTATTACAAATATACTATAGTTTTTTTCTGGTGAGGAAATAAAATAGCTATATTATAGCTCTGATCATGATCTCGATCAAATAAATTTCTGCCTTGACGAATCTTGTACGGGCAGTGAACTTCATAGTCTGTTCTGTCATTATAAACGGTCCGTCTAAAAGCTATGCACTACACTATAGACAAAAACTTCCGGTGCAGCAATGCATGTGATCGATACTGGATATCTACAAAAACATATAAAAAAATTCACTGCAAATATCAGAAGAACTAACAGACAGACGGAATGACATGCCTACATCGCCTTATCTCGACGAGCTAATTAAGAATATATACACAGATTTTATAGGACCTACGATGTTCGAATTGAGTTACAAACGTTCTGACAAACTAATAATGTATAAACTGAATCAATTTTTAAGTTTGTCCTCAGCATAGCAGCTACAAAATGCCAAACTAAATGTGCTACACCACAGTTCCATACCAATTTTAAAATCTTTAAAAAATCTCAAAACTTCCAACTGCATATACGTACAAATATTTATTACAAGCCAACTAACAAACTGTCGCAAAACTTTGGTTAGTACATTATTTGACCAAAAATCCAAGCAGACATTTGAAAAATTCCAAGTAGTCAAAAAATAGCAGCTGAAACCAGTCAAGAGCGCATAAAATGTACAAAGAAAAACTTCTTGTATCAAAAAAGACTGAAAGAGAGGACAATACAAGAAAACTTATAAATATATGTGCAACCGAAAAGAATAAATATAAGACTAGTAAGAGCAACAGACGGGCAAACGTCTCTAAGAAGACAAACGCAGCTGTAGTCAAAACTTCGACAGAAATTGTGCAAATGGGCATGCAGTACAAGTAAGTCGAAGCCATGAGCAATTAAAATAATTTCCACAATGGTTACAATGCACGACAAAATGAAACAAAACAGATCCGTGTAGCTCTCTGCACATAAATCCCAAGCAGCGACGACTGAGTAAAGCCAAAAATAAATCCAAGAAATAGCAGACCAAAAAACAAGCCACAGCAATGAAATCAAATCCTTGAAAGCCACAAGCAAAGCTAAGTCTAGCAGCTGGCAACACTGTCGGGAACTGGAGCTCGACCAAGTCAGCGAAGTAGAAATATTGCCAACCACAATGCAAGAAAACTTTCACTTCTACAATCAAATGGTAAAAAAAAAAAAAATGTGTAAGCAACAGAAAATTTCTGAAAAATCCAATGATAAAGTTTTGTCTTACAATGTGTTTTCTTAAATAATGAAAGTCATTAACCAAGCATGAGAGTGAAACAGCCGCATTAGATGCAGTTCGACGATGGAGCAGTGCATCTCCACTTCACCTCCACTTCAACAATTAAAAGCCTGCCGCCATATATATATTCGTATATAGTTTTACACCCGTTCCTGACAATGGCAGACACTAGAAAGTCTAAAGCCAAGCTAATGCGTGTTAACTTGGTTTAAGTTGAAAAGTTTACTTTAAAACGATTACAAAAGGTGCACAGAGTATTGTGTGCACAGTATGTAGGAGTGTAGTTTTATATAGACAGTCAGAGAGAACGAACAGTCGGAGGGAATAGTTGAACAATTCTTAACGCTTGTAAGTTGTATGTCTTCGACTAGTTCAGCATTCACTTTGCTTCTTCAGCTTGTGTGCATTTCAAGGTGAATTAAATAATGAGCAAATAATTGAGTCGTGGAGTAAAGTGAAATTCTGCTGGTTTATTTGTTAGAGTGAAAAGTTTGTTATAGCTGAACTTTGGTTTTAACTTACAAGTATATACATAGGTATATAGATAGTCCGCGAAGTAGTTTTTAAGCATGATTTTGTGGCTTTAAATCGATTGCGAGAGTGAAAGTATTTTTGGATTCGGTTAAGCTTCAAGAAGAAGTATACAATTTTATTAAATTGTCTTTTGCTCACTTTAGTCTTAAATTAATTTAAAATAATTCAATCAATGCTATTAACCACATGTAAATATAGTTAAGCGAAGACGATACCATTGAAATAAAGATATTGCATTAAAACTATTTTAATTGTTGTTTATTTTTGAAAAATGAAACTAGCTAACACAATTATTAAATTTCAAGCCCCAACTTGGGGCCCAAACCCACGCTAATTAGATTAAAGTGTCGCATGTTCTTTCCACTAAGCTAGTCAAGTCTGTGCCGGAGTTACAACACCAGATGGATATATAAAAAGCTGAAAGAGCTATATTTTTTGTACCATTGTACCATACATTGACTGTACCTGGCACCATCAGTAAAATGAACGTTTGAAAAATAATACAATGCTCGCAATACACAATAACGTCGTCACAGGTTTGGCCTGGCACAGTCGGTTGAACATATGACTCTTAATCGTAGTGTCATTGCTTTGGGCCCCACGTTGGGCGCCAATGTAACGACCAAGCTACAGCAGTGGTTGTGTGTTGTACATTGTGACAAAAATCATATATAAATGCTAGAATTTTGCTTAGATCGCTTAATAAACTACTACTACATAAAAATACACACAAAATTATGCAAATTTCCGACATTATTATTATTATTATTATTATTTTACGCTTTGTTTGCAATTTGTAATAGTTTTCAGTTAGTTTAAAAAAGTTTGGAGTACGTTTCATATAGCAAATTATTTATACACAACGGAAACGAAACGATATGAATTAATACACACATTGTCAGTAGAAAATATTTGTAATTTATTTACAGAATTTTCACCATACACACACACACGCACACACATACACCCATTAAGTGAAATAACTAAACCATGCAAAATTTTAAACGAATATTGCATGAAAACATTTCAAATGCGGTTTTTCGCTTTTATGCTCTGCAAGCGAAAGAAAATCTATAAACAATTTTCCTGCATACATGATTGTCGCTGTCAGTGTTTATGAGTGTTGTTGCTGTTGGCAACACTGGCATTGCTGTATTAAAAATGGCGACGTGTTGATGGCTCCTTCTCTCTCTCACTCTCTCTCACTCTTCAGGAACTTTTATGCATGGCGTTTTGCGGTTGCGAATGAGAAACCGGAAACATAATTGTGCATGCTGTGATTGTATTGCTTGCGTATGAATGACAAATACAATTAAGTTAATGTTGTGTGCGTGTGCGCACGTAGCACACACAGATACATATACACATACACACCTTGGTATACCTTGGCTGTATTATTGTTTATAATTTGTTGTAAATTAAATGAGTTTTAAAATTTTCAGCAACACACTCACTCCAAAATGGAAAATAAGCACACGCTGAGCCCAGCTATTCCATCTCTTAGCAAAATGAAAACTGTGTGAAAATGTAATTAAAAAACTTTTGAAACCGCCGTGCATATAAAATCAGACCAGACATAATGCGGCAACCAAACAGCAAAAATGGGCGTCACCACCAACATATGAAGTTGGAGTGTTCTGGAAAAAGTGTTTATAAAATATTAATAATTTGCATTTGACAATTTGCTGTAGTTGACATTTTTATAATTTTTTTTTTTTTTTGGTAAAGCGACCGCAACAAAAAGCGGTGAAAATGAGTTGTTTTTCTTTTTAAATTTTTCAAATTATGTTGATGAGGTGCAAATATTTTATTATTGAAAATTATGTTAAGGAAGTAGTGTGCAGGAGAGAGTTTGAACGTTTCTTTTATGATATACGCTGAAACATGGAACACTGAAGAGCTATAAACATTATTTCACTTTTGCTGTCAGCTTTTTAGAATGGAACAAAACGATGTAGCACTTATAGTGGAACAACCATTGAAATAGTGGCAATAACAGTTTGAGTAGCATTAAAACTTGATTTCTAAGCCAGAAACTCCAGCTAGCAGTTGGTAAGGGCAATCAGCAAATAGTTTTTCCCTTTATTGTTGTTAGAACTGCTTTTGAACGAGCTTTATAAACTATCCATCAACTTCGAACGAAGAAACTCGTGAGGAAGGATCGGATGACAAGCAATGTCTCTTAAGCTGGAATAGCGAATGCTGAGCATTATTTCCTTTACTTTTTCGACTTTTGAAGACGGCAAAGTTCGTTCAGAACGATGCTTGTTTTCGACGATCTCTTCGTCCTGCTTGAAAGCGTTGTATGACGCGTACGTACTTGTTTTGGAGAACTCATAGTGAGTCAGCATGCGAAACTCCGTTCGCTACATAAAATTGAAGGCAAACTCTAGTTTCGTTTATTGAAAAAACTGTAAAGATGCACTAATTTAGGCCGCTGATGTAAACAAACTGGCTGGCATAGGTATTGTATAGTTTGGTATAGTAATTAAGTATATTATTGTAATTAAATATAGTAATGTCAAGTTACGAAAATAAAGATTTAAGATTTTATTATCCGGCGACAGACTTTAACAGCTAGTTATCATGATTTCCTGTCGGATATAATCTTTCAAGAGTTCCAGGATCCGTGACTTGTTGACATAAACTTTGGCTTTTAAAAATCCCGAGAGGAAAAAGTCTGGAGCCATCAAATCGGGTGATCGTTGTGGCCAGCCACCATCAACATTAGCCGACCGGTGAACAGTGGTCGGTATAAAGCGGCCGAATACAGTTGTACCTTTGATCAGTAGTAGTTGTTGTAGATCTTGCAACTCATTGCGCGTTTTTACGCAGCATCTATTTTGTTTATATCGATTTTTCTTGACTTCCTTTCTGTTCTTGTCAGGTATAGAGTTCTGAAGAAGTGAACATAATTTGTACCTACCAATAGGAGGTGCCACCAGAAACAGCTAGTTTTAAAAGGTCCTGTTTCTTTTGCGACAGACCTTGTAGAATCCTCTATACGTAGTTATCTCGCCAGACATATATTCGGTTTCATTAATGTGTTTAGCACTAAAATATTGAATAAATGGAAATGTTTAAAAAATGTTTAGGGCTTTCATCGATATAATATGCTAAGCTTATTCATAGAACTTTAATATAAACGCAACAAAACCAAATTAAATTCAAATCGATTGCATACTAACAAATTACCATCGGTTCAATTTATTATATTAAAAAAAAAAAAAAAATTGACAAATGAATTCCGCACAACTGCAATTTCATTTCAATCAAATCAACTTAGGCCATAAATAACATATACAAAAAACATCCTTTTGCCTTCTTTTCAAATTTCCATGCATCGAATTAACATTGAGACGGGTTTCAAATTAACAAATTCACAAATAAATACGCTTTGATTGTGCTTAAGTCGTTTTAATCCTGGGACAAGACAAATGCAGGCAAAAACGTAGAACTACATAAAATAGAACCTATGGCAAATAAGGACAATAGCCAACCACAACAACAACAACTCAAACAAGATGATGACAACTCAAATAAACAAAGCAGCAGCAGCAGCACAAAATATGCAAATTTTATTAAACAAACAAAATATTAGCAAAACTTTCAACAGTGTCGCTAGCAGAGAGTCGAGCAAAATGACCATGGACAAATAAACGAATGAATGGACAAACGCAAGGACAACTCGAGTCGCATGTCAACGCAACTGGATATGGTTTGTCTTGCAGCCATTTCTTGTATACTTTTTCTATCTTAGTCTCAACATATATTGCTGTCTCTTTCTCGCAACGTTTATCCTTTGCATTTGTATTTGGGTATTAAAAACTTTTGCACTACGACGACTTGAGACTATAATTTATGCATATTTGTTGTTGCTTTTATGTTTAATTCGAACGTAAAGTTACTTTTCTTCCGACGATGCCATTGTCTTAGTTTGCACATACCCAATGGACCAAAGATTCGCTAACGATATTACAGGCGAACGTTTTTCCGTATCTCTTGCGAACAAAAGACTCGTATGCGCATTTGCAAGCGATTCGCAGGCATACAGTTTGTCACAGCAAATCGTTTGCGAAAGTCTTGCGCGAACAATAATCGGGTTTCATTCTCAAAATGCTCCCATGCTTGAATACATGTAGGTATAAACTTAAAAAAACCAAACGACCAATTCTGTGGAACTCCTAGGCAGAGAAGCCGTACATTTCATATGTTTGATGCACTTTTCAATAATACCAATTGTGCTCAGTCTGTCAACACAAATACTCGTAATTGCTTATAATCATAGAACTATAACTTAAAACTAAATGCGAATTATACGTAGCAGTAGCAAAGGAAAAGTTTGAAAATTTGTATCACGCAGTTTTTGCCCAAGTCGGATGTTCGCTTGCTTGCAAATTTTTGCTCAACCGGGTACATACACTTACATTTACGCACAAAACAGAAACGGAAATGCCACTATTGGGAGTAAAATGGCGGAACGAGTGGTCAACATGGGATAGCTTGGATTTTATTAAGCAAATGCATGCAAATGAATGTCTAAGCTTTTTAGTTTTTCATTTATTAACAACAAAGCTGAACACAACAAGGATATGCAAGGACAACTGCTGCAAACTTGTATTTTCTTAATATTTTACACACAAAAATGCCAAATGAAATAAGCACATTTAACTAATGGATTTCTTGGGAATTTATTGCATTCATACAAACATATTTATTTCAAATAATTTCATCTATTATTTTATATTATTTTACACTAGTCTTTGCGTTGGGTTTGCATGGCATTTCATTTCATTTAGCTGTCTAGTGAAATTTTAAGCTCTAACTAAATGTTGCCATTATTTATTTAATAATAGTTTTTGGCTAATTGTTCTGTGGATACCTGTGATGAAGTTGTATTTGTTAGCTCAAGGTTTAAATAAACTTCATATGCAAGTGTATGAAAATATAAGTTACTGAATAATTTTATTATTATACCAACAGTTGACTTGTTAAATTATACAAAAAGGAAGTGCTTTATGAGTTTCTTAATTCATATTCGAAAATTTAAATGAAAAGATGTAAGTGTTTAAAGGACGAAATACAAGCATTACATTTAAAGTCGCAAAGGAGTCGACTAAAGTCATGCCTAACAGAGAACAAAATCAGATTCTGAGAATATTAGAAAAAATTATAAAATTTGATAGGTAATTGGGACCCAAGAAGATAGCATGATAGCCAAAATTATATTAGAAAACATATAGAATATATCTTTAAAACCAGCAAGAATGCTGCAGCCGAAAGTTTTCGACTTTGTAATACCCTACTGCCCTATTTTATGTAGAATTATGCAGGCTCTGCATATCGTACTGTCATTCTTCAAAATTTTAAAAAAATAAAACTAGATGGCGCTTGAGTGGCGCCCTCTAACGGTATTAGCATACCAACAAATGACGTAGCCTTATGTAACAGCGTTATATATTGGAAAAGTATGCTTATAGGATTCAAATAGCCTTATAGATTCAAATTGGAAGTGAAAGGAGAGCACGGCCGTTTTAGTTTTTACTCTCTTTTGCTCCTTTGATATATTATAATAGACTCAGAAGTACGTGATCTATCGTCGGATGACGCTTGTGGTTTTAGACAAGTTTATTTTTTGACAATTTCTATCTGTCATAAGATAACTGTCAAATTTTGAGCAATCTGCATTATTAAGATTCTGTATGACAGCCATTAGAAGTAGGCATGAAGGCTGACAGACGAACAGAAAATGGTTGGATGGCCAATTTGACCAAAGTATTGTTTGGCGTTGATCAAGTTTCCGCCATTTCTTAACCTTGGATGAAATATGAATCCATCGAAACACATCCGAGGATAAGCAGTTGTTAAAACAGTGCGCTTCTCTGGCCTGATCAGTGTGGCAACCTTCTAATTTCTGTCCGTCTCACTGCCTTTCAACTATTTTTTCTTCTTCTGACGTGTAAGATCTGCTGAGCAACGTCTAAATTGGCATTACAAATATAGAAGATGTTTTTGGTGGAACTGAAAAAATTATGCTCTTCACATGTACCTAAACTTGGTGGTAGGTTTCTATGGTGAGCATAGTCTGCTCTTTCCGCTAAGATCTGAAACTTTTCTAAATGAAGATGTAAAGGAAAATATATACCATATTCTTCTCACTTACTCTAAGGTCTAACTACGAGTATTTCTAACTATATTAATGCTGCTCTAGTACTATGCTGTCGATTACAATTAAAATGAATTTGTCAAATTATATTTTAAAGTACAATACAAAATAAAAAGTTTAACTTTTTAACTTGAAAAGTGCAACAGAGACAATATAAATTACAAAACACTCCTAACAACTGAAATAAGAACAAATAGGAATAACTAAAATCGTATTGTAATAAAAGCAAAGCTTAATTCTATAGGATTGAGGAAGAGTTACCCAAAAACGCTACAAAAAAGAAAAAAAGGAATGAAGCAGCAAGCGAGCTACGAAAAACCAAAAAACTCAATTAAATTGCTGAGGAGTAAAGTACAAACTTTTTCAATTAAAATGCTTTTTGAAACAACTTTCGACATGATGCACACAACATCAAGTATAACAACAACAACAACAACAACATAATACAGTGCACGTACATACATAGAAACCTACATATAACAGGGTTGTGTGATAAGTCTTTGGATATGATAAGAAACAAATTCCGTAAAAATATTTATACAAAGATATTTCAGGTTCTTCTTACAGGGTGCTCACTTCGTACATTTCTCGAAAAGTGTGTGCTCACCATGTTCAAGACCAAATTTACGGTGAACGGTTAAATATCGATAATGTTTCCAAATTACGAGTATTTCCAAACCTTCAGCAAACGTAAAACTAAACTTGATGAAAAAGGAAACTATACTGAATGTTTTTAGAGTTGGATGTCATAAATATCTCTGACAATTCTTGAGATATTACAATTGGAAAACTACCAAAGTAATTAATATTAATATATTTTTACAAATAACTACTTCTTTTAATAAGCAAACTGCATGGCAAAGAATAGAATGCAAGAAAGGTGGCAACCTGTAAGCCAACAAAAGTACCAAACAAGTGAAAACAATAAGGAGAGAGAGATAGAGAGAGAGAGAGAGAGAGAGAGAAAGACAGAAAGAAAGGTGGCAACCTGTAAGCCAACAAAAGTATCAAACTGCATTTTGATATAACTAGTTCTGTTCAAAGTGACACAATCTCCAAAATTATTAAAATTTTTCGAGTTTTGGTTAACTTATCAAACAACTCTCGTACAAAGTGAGAAAATATATAATGCAAAGGATATACAAATTGCAATTGAGAAGTACGTATTGTACGATATTATGGCAAGGAACGATACTGTGTGTATGGAGTCTGTATGGAGATTGCAGTACACTCAATTGTAACCAAAACTACTAATTCCTCTTGTAATTGCAATTTGTTGTGGCATTTTCGCCAAATTTTATTTATATTTTTCTGTAGAATTTATTTTATTATTTTCAATAATAATTCTGCATTCCATACTTTAAGGGATTGAAGCTGGTGAATGTGCTTAGCATGCAATAAATACTTGTAGCACATGCACAGCACAACATATACACCAACTTTTACCATTACTCTTCTCCTTTTATTTTGCCACAAAAAAAAAGGTCTTCTTTTCTTGCCACTTATTTGTTGCATGCCACAGTAAACTTCGCACGCTCAACTCGGCTGTCTGTCACTTTTGACATTTGACAAGTTTGCTCATTTCCTTATGCGTCTGTGCCAATGTTTGGAACGGAACAGAACAGAACGGATTGGATTGGATCGGATCGAGTTCTAGTCTGGTCTATACGGTTCTGGCATGGTCTGACCTTCGTGCATACTTATTTCCTGCAGTTGATGCTCACTTGACTTTTGCTGCAGTTTATTTCTTTTCTGATAGAGAAAAGTTTTTCTTTGCACATGAACGTAGTACAGATTGAGCTTTATATTATTCTATGTACAATATATAGTTATAGTACGATATATTTGCATACCTGCTGATTATACGAGTATAACTATGTACATATATATATATATATATATATATATATATATATATATATATATATATATATATATATATATATATATATATATATATATATATATATATATATATATATATATATATATATATATATATATATATATATATATATATATATATATATATATATAAGGCGTTTGTGCAACTTCCTTTTGTTTACCGCACGCAAGGCGTCAGATACTTGCCTCATTTGAGACGTTGTAGCAGCGTCAGAGGCGCTGGTAAAGAAAAAGTGAACTGCCAACTTGAGTAGATAAACTTTTATTTTGACTGACATGACAGTTAGACAGTGCAAATGGACGGACACGCTACTTGCAATACATTGTAGCACTGAGCGGTAGTGGCAGGCGATGTGGTTTATGCTAAGGTGTGAGCTTTAGCGACGTTATGCGGTATATTATTATAACAGTTTGACTGCGTTTGTTTTATATGAGTTATTTATACAATAGACACATATAAGTGTGAAATTAGTTTCATTATTTACCCTATTTTGAATTTAGATGCATTGTTTAACGATCTAACAGATCGATATATACATATATATAGTACATATATATAGGCTGTTACAAAGTATATAAATAATATCTTTTTTTATTTTCGCAGCAAAGGAATGTGCACAACATTGTGTTGCGCTCTATAACAAATGACAATCACAGTGCAATAAATATTCAGACAGAGACGAGTGAGAATTTTAGGTATGATACTGCTTTAAATGTACAAATATAAAATTTATTTTTTATTTATTTATTGACAATTTATTGAAAATCAAATTTTTTTGTAGATAAATGTTGTAATTCACTGTATTCAGTCATAGTCATCTGCTCACATTATGACGTCCGTTAGCGTTTGCAGTTTTTAAACAAGTTGCTTTCCGACAAGTTTCTTTCATATAATTAGTGTCAATTTTTTAGCAATAATTCTAATCAGAAATGTTTATTATTAAGTTTGAATTGGAGCAACTCTTAGTGATTTTCAGTAGTGTGTGGAATAGTCCCTCAGTTTTTAAGATATCGATCTCAAATCGGGTATGGAAACTTCCTACCTTGCAACGCCCACTCTTTATGAGTACCTCCCATACAAACCAACCGTTTAATTTTCGGTTTTTGTACAATATGAACAACTTTTTTATTACAGTCAATATCAACTCGAATTTCGCTATGAAAGCTTCTAATGAACGGAAGGTCTTCATAATAATGGGTTAGTCCCATACAAATCCTGTCCTGTTTGATCAGTTGGTGATTATTAGGTCTACAGGGTGACTTCAATTCTTACTGTTATTTTTGCTTTTGTTATCGTAACGTTTGTTATCGATTTCGATCAGTTTGTTATCGATGCACTAATTTTTATTTTAAGGTAACTCTTTTAATAAATAATTAAAAAAAAAACATTTTAATTTGCATTCCATGGTTTTTTCGCTTGAATTCCATTTGTTTCACATAAATTCTACAGGGTGTTGGTGTACAAGGTAAGTTCTGAAATAAACAAGAATGTTGGAATAGAACGTTTTCTGGTGGCACCAACTACATATACATATGTGACTTAGTGCGTTGGAAAAGTAAATGATTTCGCAAATTTGAATTTTTTTGACATTTGATTTTCATTACAGTCTGCCGGGTTGTCCTGCAGGGTACAAGGTACAAGGCTTTTGGTTAACGTCTACATTTACAAATTGCTTTTCTTATTTCAGTAAATGCAATTTTTCAGGAAATGTAATTCGCACGGTGTCAAGTAGGGTAAATACAGTTAGTGTTCGATAGTAAAAATACGGGTTTTGTTAAAAAATCCAGTAACAAACGTAGATCGATGAGTTGAAAAACTAGATGATTAAGTTAAATACAGCTGGCGCCACCAGTAGCTAATCCATAAGTCCTTTATACTTTGGAACGCACCTTGTATCTTTCCAAATAAATCCTTAACACTGACATTAGAATGCCTCACCACGTAAATGCTTCGATGTCGAATGCCGCAACCTCAATATCTATTTGTATTTATAGTTATTTATTTATTTGTTTTTATTTATTTTTTTTTTGTGGTAGAACATTTTTCACATTACGACGAAAACCCGCAGCACAGAATACAACCACCCACAACTTCCAAGTTCTTTACACAAAAAAAAAGGGACCAAATAACATTTAGTAAAAAATTGAAATCAATTACTTAGGCAAACCATAAAAAAGCAACAGCAACAACAAACATAGACATATCCTTCACCGTAACCTTACCATTCGTAAAATTCAGTGTAAAAAAAAGGGGCACAAAAATAAATCGAAGAAAATATTTCAATAATATTAAAAATTTATGAAATGAAATACTCGCAACGAGTCTGCATTTCTCCATTTCTACACACGTCTTTCAGTAAAATAATAAATTTTCCATTTGTATTACGTGGTTAGGTGCGAGACGAGGACCTTTGTGTATAGAAAAAAGGATAGCTGTGCAGCTTCGTGTGCGCTATAAATTGTTATTAAATATTTGTGGCGCACTTTGAGGCGTTAGTGTGTTATTTGCCGCCGCTGCAAAACTATTTGTACCCTTCAATTTTATGAGCTGGTACAATATACAGCATAGTATAGAAATAGTGAAAGTTTTATATTAATACTAAAGTTCACACAGTGTTCCAAATTTTGCAATTTTGTCTTAAAACTTGCTTTTCTTAGCTCTCTAACTGCATAAACTGCTTGCAAATTATAACATGTCTTTAGCTCTAAATCACAAGTCGTCAACTGTTTACATGCACATTTTGTAATAGTACGCGTAAAAATTAAAGTATTTTTTTTGCAGTTAGTACAGTTGGGAGAGGAAATGAGAGAGAGACAGATGAAAAAAAAAAATTCATAGGTGTTTGTATGATTTTTTCACACACACAATGCGTGTGTTATTTGTTACGTTGTGTATGCGAAGATTGTGAAAGGTTTTTATGCGATATTTAGTTGTTCAATACTAACATTTTTATACGGCAATTTTTTAAATAGGAACTATGTATTTAAATTTATTCATAGGCAGGGATAACTTTATTAAAATATCGTCTTGCATTCTTGTTGCCTATTGTACCCTGTAACTAGAAGAGCTGTAAGTGAAATATTCATTTTTGAATAAGTGTATGAATCATTCATTCATTGAATTAACAAATTTTTAATTCATTCATCAGATCTGTAAGAAAAAATAGTCGTTCGTTTTTCAATTAACAATAAATTTACAATAAATTTTCAAAATTTGAATTTATTCATTTGAAAATTTTTAATTCATTCATTTGAATAAAAAAATGAATTAAATTGATTTAAAATTTGAATTCATGCAATTCGTCAGAAAAATGAATTACACTGAATTTGAATTAATTCGAATCAATTCATTTTTTGATTAAGTAAATATATTCAAGAATTGTTAATGTAACATTAATTAAGACAAATTTCAATTCAGTTCAATTAACTATTTATTCAAATGACTGAATAAAATTTTTTTTGAGTACTAACTGAATTAATTAAAATTTCAGTACAATACTTCTTTTTTTTTATCAAACAAATGAATTCAAGATTTGTAATTTAATATGAATTGAATTAATTTTTAATTCGATTAATTTTTTATACCAAATGAATGAATTCAACAGTTTTCATTTCATTTTAAATGACTCTTAATTTGAATGCAATACTTTTGCCAAAATGAATGAATTAAAAATTGTATGTATTGTGAAATAAAAATTAATTCGTTGTGAATTAACAATGAAAAATGAATCATTCATTTACTGCTCTAGCATCTAGAACGTCTAAAGGGTATCACATAGTTGGTCATCTCAACTAAAACACTCTTATAACTAATAAATTGTTAGCAATATTTCGTCTAAAAACTGAAAGCGAAAACTCAGAAATGGAAGATGAAATTCGTGTGACCCACTTTCGATTGCGCCAGTTGAGGCTGTAGTTCTAATGAAAAGTCTTTGGGGTTGTTGCTGCCTTCGGCATTGTGAGTTTTATGGAGTTCAAGCGAAAAAAAAATCACACAAAATTGAGATAAAGCTGACCAAATGACCATACATCCTGGAAATTTTGTATTTGCACTCGCTATATGAACCTGACCCCATTTTCTAAACATATAAACACATGAAGAACCATGATTCCAGAATTTTGGGGTTGTTGCATGTCTTGCGTTTGCTTGGTTATAAATTCATTTGTTAAGCGTAGATTTGACAGTCGAAATATTAGCAGTAACCAGTATATTTTTTGTTATGCTTTTACTTCATTTGGAGTTGCTTATCTTGATTGTACGTAGCTGGAAGATCTTAACTAGCAAGTAGAACTTCCGTTTGTCATGCATCTCTCTGTACAATATGTGTGTATCTTGTATCCTGTTTGCGCTGGTATGCCATTTATGCAATTGTATCTATAAATTATTGCTGCTTGTGCTGTCTAGTTCATAAATAAGATATTATTTGCTTGTTAGTTGGCGTAAATGAGACAATTTTATATAAACAGTGATTCCGTAAACTTATGGAAACATATTGCTAACTTTCATAATATATAACTTTCATAAAATGATAAGTACTTGGTCGCTAACTACATATATTTAAAATAATTGTATTGAGTTCAACAATCGAATACCGAACTACCATTAAAGTTAAAGTTGTGTGTTTCAGTTTTCAAGATGCTCTACCATTTTCGTGATATAGTTAAAGCTCAGCACCCAACCCGTCAATTTTGCAGACATGCATGCTAACTTTATCATAGTAGACCTTGACGTGCATCCAAATTTGCTTTCTGTAAACTGTATTACAAAGTAGGCTATCTAGGGTGAAAAATAAATCTCTTTCGCCTCAAATTCTTCAAGTTACATTCATAAAATTTAATTTAAAAAGCGAACCTTAATCAAACTACTAACTAACTAACTAACCTACTGATCTTGTAAAAGTATTAAGTACTTTTAATTAGTTTCCATATTGAAAATATAATTGGCCAATAGACTTGGTCTAAAAGTATTTAAATTTAAATATCTAATGAATTTTAACTTTGTGCCCTTTTAGTCCACTTAAGCAATCAGCCCATACTATTCAACTTCATTTTGCGTAAGCTAGACACGCGTAGTGTAATTAAATTTAAACAAAAGCTCTGCCACAGACTACACTAAACACACACACAAACAAATAAAATGCTAAAGGACCTAAAAGTGTTAAACGTTTGACGATGATTGGAGAATGTCATGTCGATGCCTTTTATCAAATTACAAACAATAAACGAACGAAAGCCACCACAGCAACAAGGATAACAGCAACAAGGATAACAGCAACAAGCAGCAGCAGCAACTAGGACAACAAACAATGCACAACAGCAGCAGTACTCTGGCAGTCAACATATTTGTATTTACGCAAAATTATGAAAATTTCAACATATAACAAAATTTTCATACAAACTCGCTAAAAGCCTTTGAAGTCAGGCAGGTAGGCAGGCAGGCGGCATGCAGGACAATGAAAATGCAAACAATGGCAACACTTAATGCAATGTTGCTGCTGTTAAATGACAATAAGCGAAGCGCAGACGGACTGACTGACTGAATGATTGAAGCACTAAATGTATGAGAGACGGCTGCCAACTGTTGTCAATTGTGTTTTTAGCGGCGACCGGAAATGGAAAATCATCAGCAGCAGCAGCAGCTTTAGATTTGCGCGCGAATGCATCACGTGTCCTTTCGCTGTTAGGCTCTTCTGTCCGTCTGTCCTGACTATCTGTCTGTTGCACAGCATGCGTAACTACGCTGTTAACTGTCTGATAATTGCACTGGCTGCGCTGAAATGGACAGGCAGGACTGCCTACCTACCTTCTATTGACATGGCAACTGTTGCTAATATGCATGTTGCGTAGGATGTGAGCAGTGCATTTAAAGAGCAGCACTGTAACAATAATAAAACGATTGACTGGGGATATATGTGCGACATATGGTGTGTGATGTATTCGATTACAGCTGGTGAAAAGTGTGAAGAAAATGACTATATGCAACATCCGACTACTTTAATTTGAAATAAGAAAAAAACGTACATTCAGTAATTTAAAATATTAACGCTTTACCTTCTGATCAAACAATAACCGGAATTTGTCATTTAAATGAACCTCGCTTGATATATTGTGAAACGAATCTTTTCTCGTGGTTGAGGCAACTGTCATGTACTATAAATGTTGGTACAACTGTAATATATTCTGCCATTTAATAGATAACAACTTTTAACCAATCTGCATCATTACGTATATGTTTGACAGCCATTGAAAGCAAATGTGAATGGCACAGAGACTAACTTCGTTTTATTCACAATTTCCGGTACTTTTTGATCAGAATGAATGTACCACATATATGCAAAATTCCATAACACTTGAAACGCTTCAATTTATGTTGTGGCTACAGCTTATATATCATAAATTTATCAAATAAATCGAGAGTGTCTGAGTTAAGCGTGGAGGCAACCATACAAAAAAAAAATTTTTTTTTCATAGTAACTAAGCACTAAAAACCGGATTAAAACTTATCAGACATTGAAGCAGCCGTACCGTGCAACAACAACAACAACAACAACAACTACAGCAACAAAATCAAGCATAAATCCAATGACAACAACAACAACAACGATGAGCCGTAATAAATTAAGCTGCATGCAACCACCTTCTTGAAGGACGAATGATTATAGTTGCTTAGTGGCATAAACCAGCACTAGACCACCCTCTTGATAGCAAATCGTTACACAGACACAAATGCAGCCGCAATGTTACTACCCATTACTACACATAAAATCATACAATTCAAGGCATCAAATGAAGCGGAGTGAAAAAATTATAATGAATTTGCAGCTTGTCATTGTCATTGGACTCAATTTTCTCAAACTGCTTTCCCAGATTAGACTTCATCTGTGCCGGCGACTCTTTAATCCTGCTTTGTTAGCTTTTGCGTCTAATTAGACGCAATGATTGTCAAAGTACTGATTGCTGCTACCTTTATTTTTATGCATACGCTTCACATTTAAAGCATTACTAATGAAGAAGTGCAAAAGTAGACTTTAGTAAGCTTCAATGCTAAGTTTAGAGTCGACTCTAATTTTGGAGCTGCTACCACGGTTTGATTTGATTGTAAAGAAACTACCTCGGAATGCCAAACAAAAACGAACTCTTCATATATCTTAAAAATAGAAATGTTGACGTTATGCTTCTCAAAACACAACTCACGAACAAATACAGTTTCCAAATTCCATAGTACGAATTCTATGCCACCAACCATCCAGATGGCAAGGATCATGGCAGAACTGTTTTTCTTATCGTATGTCACAACAAACACTATCCTCTACATTCGTTTGCAATCAATGCTTGGTAATTTCACATTGTCATCAGTTTAATGTCCGCTCGTTTCACATTATCCGAAAAACAGTCTCTGGACTTCTTCAACTCACAGAAACAACCACTCAAAATAGCAAATATCAATTGAAAAACCACAGAATCCCTCATAGAATTCCCCTTAACAAGAAAGATTTGAAGTAGTTTCTGATCGGAACACTTGCCAATTATCTTTAACAAGCTGAAATCATCTGAAGATTAGCAAATTTTAAGGTCCCTTGCCGCAAGGTCTAACAATTATTACACTCAAGAGTAATGAAATTTTTAAGCTTGAGATGAAATTTGCTCAGAGCCATTATATCGACTATCTCTTTCGATTAAGCTCTAAATATTCTCTACGGAGGGCTCACTCAAACTAAAAACCACCCGTTGATGTAGCTACGTCTATCAGAGACAATACTGGCAAATGGGCTCGCAGTGTTAAAGTTAAGACCAACGTTTTTGTAACACATTTTAGAAATAAAATAAAAACAGTCAATAAACGGTTCTGTGCTTCCTTTTCAACCTACTTCTAGTCACAGTGAATCTCTTCAACACAAAGCAAATCAAGAACATTAGAAAAAACAACAAAGTCAATAAAAGACCACAGCTTATGATCTGATTACTCTCAAAATGATTATTGAACTCCCCTAATCACGCAATTATATACAATTTCCAGCCCAGTGAAAAAATGACGGCTCAGTGCATGATACTAAAGCCAGGAAGTTTTAAAACATAAACAGTCTCATATAGAACCGTAAACCTACTATTCCAACCATAAAAACTCTTTTGCAAAAAATAATCTTTTTCTTGCACGAGACGTCATTCCCACTAATCAATTTCGGTTTCGTGCAAAGAAGGGCACTATTCAGCAATGAGCTAGCAGTGTATCACCTCTGAAATTCGAATCGCGTGAACATTTACTTTGAAGCACATGATCTCCGCTAACTCTAAATAACATCGTAATCTCATATTACAATGAAGTCATGCATCTCGGCATACATCTCGAAAGGCGACTCACGCAAAGCAAATACATCGAAGCCAAGAAAATCCAAATGAAGGTGAAGATCTTCTATCATAGGCTTGTTAATTCACGATCACCCTTAAGTCTTGACTACGAAGTTCTATTTTATAGCACCGTCATGAACTAAGAGGGACTTATGGTTGTCAGGAATTTGGAAATTATTTAAAGAGTTCAATCGAAAATTCTTGGAATAATAACGTGTGCAACCTGGTGCACTCGAAATGAGAACATTCATAAAGATCTATATATATATATCTATATAGTTAAAAATAAAATAGCATTTTTCAAATTCAACTATACGGAATGGCTCTATCACCACCATAATCCACTGACAAGATCACTGATCCCACAAATTTTTGAATAGCTAAACTATTTTTAAATGTTCGAAAGAAGCAAATTATAGATGCAATTATACAATTACTAACGTTTTGTTACTAAATGTCACACTATAGCTTTCTGTATAGCATATTTCTAGAGAACATAGGCACATTCTGTAGAGTATTAAAATTTCGGTTACACCGAAGTAAACATCTTCCCTCCTATTGTTTTCTCTCACTTTTTCTGTAGATTGTACTTGATTCTTCGCTGAAGTAGGCTGAGAAATCCGCTTTTATTTGTATTTACGAAACGTGCGTAACTTAATTCTAATTATTTATTTGTTGCGTTAGCCACCCTAACTCCAACTCAAAGTATAAATCCCCATTAAGTTGCATTTTTTTCTTCGTAGATTTCAGAGTAAGGCATATTTGCTACGCATACACACATTTCATACGTTTAAATGATAAATGACGCCCATGTTGCTGCAAAAGCTGGAAAGTGTTGCTTTCATAATTATGAAGCAACCGCAAAAAGGTGAGTATGGAGGAATATGCCACCGCCGTCAACATTCTAAGCTCATTGACAGTCGAGCTCATATGAAATGCAATTACATACGCCGTTAAGTTGACTCATACCGAGCACGCCCCAATGTGCTCGCTCTGAGTCACAGAGTCAGTGATGCCCAACTACGCACATCATTCAATGCATTGCCACATGCAAGATAAGCGCGTGTCATATAGTCCCATTTGTCCCCAAAGGATAACAGAAAGTTGGGGCTGGCTACCTTGCGGTTGGGGAGCGTAACCACCCTCACGCATTGCAGTAAGTCATTGCATTTCTGGTGTTTTCTCCAAACGCCCCAAACTCACTTTGGTTCTATTAGAAGCTTTGGTTCCTTCCGAGTTTTTCGCATTTCCGTATGTGTTGCTGTCATAATTTTCAATTAGCTTTATTTTGTATCTTTTGCGTAAGCCAAGTATCTTTAAATGCAAAGTGGTGGTTGCTTTCAAAGCACTTTCGTTTGCTTCCGTTCTTTTCATGCATAGACCTCATTATTTTGTAATATTTATTTATTTTTACGTGTTTTTAGCTAAGCTTTTACAGCATTATCACTCCCATAGTGTATATATAGAATTTATAGCTTAAAAATACGAAGTAGTAGGAAGTTTCAAGTCTTTCTTTGCATATTTTAGAAGATATATTTCTCTAATTAGCATCAACTAAAAATCGCATTCCATATTCTATCAAAATCATAATATGTTGCTTGTAAACGGTTTCAATGAAACAAAATTTAACACGCACGCGGCTTCACATGCAATAAAAAAGCACACACAGAAATATTAAACTTCTCTTTCTCAACTCTCTCGCAACACTCAACGAATGCTAACTATCTGTTGAGTGCCATGGTGTTATAACAAAAGACGAAGGCAAGCGAGCAGCCAGTTACCAGTTGATAAAAAAACGTGACAGCGAAAGAGATAGCGAGATTATTCTTTAGACTTTGTATTTTGGTTTGGTAAGCACGATAGAGAGATTGATTTACTTTTACTATTCAATAGACGTGTTACACTCACTTTTAGCAGTAAAGCGGTAAAAGACTTTATAAAGGAACCACATATAAACCAGCACACCGGTCTAAGTATATCATTTTATATACCTATACACATAAATACTAAGGGATTAAGACTCAAAATTGTACCACAACACACTGCGTGTACATAATGCAATTCAGAAGCTTCAAAGCGAATGCAAATATTTGCCTGCTTATCTAAAGGAGCAAACATTTAGAACAGCATTTAACAAGCGAAAAATAACAAACATGTCGAAAAAAAGCTGGAAAAACGATGAAAAAGCTGCACAAGTTCATAAATTACTAAAAGAAAACATAGTAAGCAGCACTGTAAAAAAAAAATCCAAGGAGCTAACAGTAGCAAATGGGTGTATCTATGAGGATGGGAAGGACTACAACGATGCCGGCAGCTGTCAGAAGAAAATCGCGACAATGTCACTTAACACACCAAAAAAAGCCAACGCGGAGAGATTAAACAGACAGCAGACTTATTTATATATGTATACATTTATATCCTAGCTACAGGAGTAAGACACATCAACAAAAATAAACAGAAAGACGAGGTTTGTTACGAAAGTATCAAACTTTATTTAAAATATGGTAGTTTTAGATCACTGTTACTATTTTAGGTTAGTTGGTCTTTGGGTTGTGTGGAAAATGTGTGCTTAGAAGTCTCTGGACGAATAATGGGAGGGCATTGGGGTTTTATGAATAAAAATCAATAAAAAGGACTTAGAAAGCTGGAGAATCCTAGCTACTTTTCAGTAAAACTTCTCAATAGATGTTTGGATGATATTTGATAATAAATACGGTTCTATCAACCACACAGTGAAATCTTGAAGGTCTAATCAAAAAGATGCGTTATTACCATCATAATGTGAATTTATAATAATTAATATCTCGGTCTGTTGAAATCAAAGTAATTTCTATCGAATTCTATGAATGTGTTTAGCGAACTTATTTATGAATATATGAGTTTTTCTGGCTGCTTCGAGGTAAATGCATTGAGAAATTTCTTTTTCAATGGAAAAAAAAAACAACTTTTTCTTCGCAAAAATGTTTATTTTAGTAAGTAAGACACGTGTTTCGGACTACGCAACGGGATCATCATCAGTCACCAATGGTTAGGAAAAGTCATATGCAAATCTATTATGCTATGATTAAAACTAGAGTGTTCAAACCACTTCAAAATTTGCACTTGCGCGGTTGTTGTAAATGTTCTGCTCAAGTATATTCACAGACGTCCATGAGACTTGAAGTTTATTTTAAGCTACTCGTGGTATTTTCATTTTGTTTCTACTTGTTCTACTACCTTTTTGCTACACATCTACTTTTTGTGCGTTCTTGATATCGATAGACCAACTATTTTAAAAGAAAAGTTACTAGTATTCGAACAAACCTCGTAACCAACAAACAGACAACGTACACCCAAATGTATTGCACAACAAACGGCTCAGCAAGCAAGACAAATAATGGACGTCGACTAAGAAGCGGTGGCTTTTTATTTTAAGCTTCATGGCTTGGCTTATATCCTTGGTTTTCTTATTTTGTTTACCTAATATTTTTTTCTTTTTTCGTATATTTTTGGTTAGAAGTATAACTATCTCCAGTGCATATTTATATTATAATTTGCAGCCAAGCACTCGACTTGCTAGTTGGTACCTCTCGTAGTTGTCTAGAAAGTATTTCTGAACCATGTCGCTGTGAATTTCACTGTTAGTAAAGCCAAAGTTGTCGCATTTATTTGCATATTCATTGCTTTACGGATTAGTACTCGTATTTGGTTTTTCTTTAGGTGGGTGACAACTCTCTGGATATGTATAGTAGATTTGGTTGGTGTTAGTTGTAAAGCTGAAATTTTATTTGAAGTGGCTTTTAAATTGTTGTGCATTGAACTGATTAATGTGAAAGGAGATGCTTATGTACTTGGAGATACCTATGTACTTGTCAATTTTCGCTTAATAGAGCTTTTATTCACATTCGTGCAATATATGTAATATTCATATCGCTTGTTGTAGCGTTTAACTTGGGCACTCAAAATTTTTTTTTTGTATTCCTGGAGCATTTTGAATAAATTCTGTACTAAACAGTGTTCCAGAACTAATGAGTCGCTAACAGGCTGTTAAATATTATAACTTTTTAGGTGACAAAAGGGGCGCTTAAAACTAAAACGAGAATAAAAATTGAAAACGGTGAAAACTGCTTAGTTTATGATATTTAACGTAAAGAATGAACTTTTTACAAATAAAACAAGCTACTTTTAAAGCAAATTCATGGAAAGATAACGAAGTTATGGGCAATTAAGTGAAAGTATCAAAATACCACTTCATACCGTTTTTTTTCTTCTTCTTTTTATACCATTCACACATAGTGTGAAATGGTATTATCAGTTTGTCTGAAAGTTTGTAACGCAATAAAGGAGCCATCGTAGAACCCATAAAGTATATATATTCTTGATCAGCTCGACGAGACGAATCTATCTAGCCATGTCCGTCTGCCTGTCTGTCCGTCTGTATGTTGTTGCACATTTTTTGGGGACTGATTTTTATGCTATTCAGTTGAAATTTTGCACGTATACTTCTTTTTATTCCAGTTTAATAGTGTCAAGATTGAACCCGCCACGCCCACTTTTTTGGGTAGCCCCCATACAAACTCACCGCCCACTTTTGACTTTTTGTATGAAAAACATTTTTATTGTAGTCAATATCAACTTAATAATTGATATAGTAACTTAGACGGATGCTTGACATATACATTAATGACATAGCCCATTATATGGGCTAGCTCCCATACAAACCTACTGCCCACTTTTGACTTTTTGTAAGAAAACTTCTTTATTAAAGTCAATATTAGGTTGGAATGCATTGTGGTGCCTTTTTATGGTCAGCCGCTTAACATACGTAGATAAGCGGGCGTGCCCCTCCCACTATTTGTGGTAGCTCCCATACAAACCTATGGTCCACTTTTGACTTTTTGTAAGAAAAACTTTTTTATGAAAGTCAATATTAGGTTGAAATGCTATTTGGTGCCTTTTAAGAGACAGCTGCTTAACATACATGACAATTGGGCGTGACCCGCCCACTTTTTGAGGTAGCCCCCATACAAACCCATTGTGCAATTTTGTGTTTTTTTATGAAAAAATCCTTCATTTAGATCAATATTAGCTTGCAATTTGATTTTGTGGACTTTAATGGACAACCGCTTCATATACATATACAAATGGACGTGTCCACTACCTTTTTGAGGTAGTCCCATATAATCCCACAGTTCACTTTTATGCATTTCTATGGAAAACGTCAATATCAACTTGAAATTCGATATGGCGGCATCTTACACATCTACTACATCGCTTCATACACATCTACTAGTGAGTGTGTACCACCTACTTTTTGGGGTAGCCCCTATTTAAACCGCCACTTGTATGTATTACAATAATTTTTAAAGTTTCGTGTGAATTGTATTAGAGCTTCGGTTCAACCGAAGTTAACGTTTTTTCGTTTTTTTTATTATCTTCGGTTTGGTGTTTTACTTAACTAAATCGGTTAATCCTGAAAGGATATATGTTAAAATATACTTATCTCAAAATTCTATCCATTGAAACATTTTTCTTTCTAATTTCGGTGTCCAGCTGGTAAAAAATTACAAGAAACCAAATTGTGGCACTCCGATCACCAAAACTGATTGAACTGATTGTAAATTATTTACAATTTCAGTAACTTTAAAAAACACTGCTAAAATTTTTTAAGTAAATTTAATCCATTAAATGCTAGAAATAATAATAATTTATTTTAATACGCTATCAATTTCATTAAATTTAACTGCTTTAGACTTTATCGAAAAACTAAGAAACTTGATTGGCCCTCGAAAAGGATACATGCCATTCGAACAGCTTCTTTGGCAAAATTTATGCTTGCCATTTAGTAGTCGTACTTGCGCTCTTTGCAACACATTGAATATTCAATTTCATTACTACCTCATGCCCCAGAAATGTATCTGCAGATATGCTGCACTGCAAACCCTTCACACGTTAATGGCCTATTAACATTAAACGTTTTTCGAATTCTATGGCGCACTTTTTCTTGGCAATTTAACTTAAATTAAATTGAAAAGTCATAGCAATTTAGAAACGTATGCATACCAAAAGGTTCGCTGTTGAGTAGTAGTGGTAGTAGTAGTAGTGGGTGCGAAATTAAATTAAAAGCGTTAATAAATAAATACGAAAAGGATTTATTTTTTTAATTGAGCTATTTAGAGTAGTATTGGAAATCATTTAAGAGAAACTGTGTTCAAACTGTTTTCATTGTTTGTAAACGAAATTTTATTTAACAGATGAGCAAAAGCTTTTTAGCTCATCTGTAAGCCATTTCTACTGAAACAACACAGTTTAGTCTTTTTCAACACTGCAAATCGTAAATAGCCGTTAACATAATTTCTTTCTAACCATCCAACTGTTTTTTTTTCTTCTACCCAAAAGCATTTAGGCCACGCTAATAAATAATTTTACGAGCTTCGCTATTTTGTTTTCCATTTTGGTTTTCATTGCTCAGTTTATATAACCTACAATAATTATTTTCGTTATTTTTGTTTTCGGCATTTCGCTTAAGCAATTATTTCGATTATGATTATTTTTTTTTTCTCCGTATTTGAGCTAATTGTTGCGTGAAGGGTTAAACCTGCCCGAAACCTGTGCTACAATTCAACTCAACGGTCAGCGCGAAATTAAATAGCCTGGAAATGGGCAACGTTGTAAAACTGAGTAACAGCTGATGCCAACGGAAGCGGTAATAATTATTATTTTATTATTTAGCATTTCATTTGTGTAAGCGGAAATACTCTATAAAAAGTTATTTAAATTGGTAAGGTGGCAGTGGGTGGCACGAAAATGAATATAAAGGTTTCAATGAGAAGATTGTTGTAGTGTATTTAAGGCGGACGATTTTTGGTTTTTACGTTACATTCACAAATGAGCTTAGGATGCATGAGAATGCATACAGAATTCAGAACGCTTGAATCTCGAAGCGTACGAAACTATTTACGTCTTTATAAATTGTTCAAAGAATTTCTACATTCTACATTCTCTTCACAAAAATGAAAACTGCAATGAAAGGAGCTTTTTACGATTACATTCTAGCTGCTAAACATACATACATAGCTGCTAAAGAACGTACCAAAAAAACGAGTTTAAAAAGTCTATGGATAAATTTGTTGAGCGTTTCAAACGTTGTATTGAGTTAAATGGATCAAATAGGGTGTCTCAAAAGAAAGTTCACACTTGATTTGCTGATTGGGTGAACGCAACTATTCCAAAGGGGCGCTGGGGGTATATCAATCGATAGCCTAGCTTTTGGGAATTTGGTCGCTATGGAGCGTTTCTCGGGAGCGGAGCGTGCGTTGTGCGTACGTGAGTTTTACAAAAACGGTAATTCAGCGAATGTAACGCGTAGAAAATTCTGCAGTATTCGACATTTGAATGATGTGCCAAGCCCTCAACTCATTGGAAAATGGGCTGAGACGTTTGAAGAGACCGGTTCTACGCTGGAAAAATCAAAATCCGGGCGTCCAACGTCTTCGAGAACGTTCGAAAACGTAGACAGTGTTACGCAGTCTGTTCGTGACAACCCGGACCTTTCGATTCGGAAGCGTGCTGTTGCTTTAAACGTGCATAGATCATCATTGTTCCGCATTTTTAGCAACTTCACACACGTCCAACAGGTCTCTACCACGAGTTCATGAAATTTTTCCTGGCAAATTGATCTCCAGGAGAAGTGACATAAATTGGTAATTTTTAACCCGTATGGACTTTTTCCTGTGGGGTTACGTCAAATCTAAAGTTTACGGCAACAAACCGACTTCTCTGGCATAATTAAAAGAAAATATCCGTCACGAAATAGCAGCCTTCACGGAGAATACCTGCCGAGCCGTCATAGGAAATTTTAGTGCTCGATTAAATGAATGCCGTGAACGCAACGGTTTACATTTGTACAAAATCATTTTTAAGAAATAAATTCCCAAAGTGTGTATTTTAAAATGTAATAAACATTTTTTCAATAAATTACTTACTTTTTTTTTATCGATTTTTTAAATGTGAACCTTCTTTTGAGACACCCTGTATTTTGAATAATTATTAGCTTTGAAATATAATAACATGCTTGTTTTATTTTATACAATAACTAAAAAGTTCGGTTATTTTTATATCACTCATTTGTACTTATTTGATATTGGAAAACGCTAAGACATAATACATATGTTGAGTTTTTACTCGCGCTCATACCAATATTACTCTCTCATAAGCATAAATGCTCACTTAGTAATGTATTACGCAGAAAAGTATGCTAAACTTGTTTTAGGGTCTCATCTTTGGGTCCAACATTCTCATCATTTCACATTCCATTGTTCGCTGCCATTGACATGTGAGTGGCAAAATGACGTTTGCATTTTTTTAAATATAATAAATGTTGATGATAATAAATATGATATGACATCGATAATAAATCGGTCATTTCATTGGTAAACCCCACATTCGTTCCTTGTGAATGGCAACATTCTTCGAAAATTTCAACTAAAAATACAGTATACTGCTGATTCAACCTAGTTTCATTTTTAGAAATTATATGCTTTTTCAATATATTCTCTTTATATCAATATATGAATAAACCGAGCACTATAAATGATACTTTGGAACTGCTACGCATACCATATGCACAAGCTAGCTGCCATATGTATACAAGTTCAACTTACAAATTATTTCACCGCCTGCTGCGGATAGTATTTTATTAAATATATTTCTTTTAATGCAACTGCAAATTAAATTAATGTCTTTTCCTGTTGTTGCTGCTGTTGCTGTTGAGAGTATCTCTTACAGCTGCTTATAACTACTGAACTATTTTCCATTTTCATGCTGAAGTTTTACTTTTCCTCTTTTCATCTTCTTATTATTATTATTATTTTTTTTTTTTTGTAGATTCTAACGTTGTGCAACAATGGTTTTAAATCTAATTATTTTAATTATACTCGAGTGCATGCTTAATGCAGAATAAAAAGCGGCGTCAGTCGCCGGCAACGTTCTTGTCCTTATCATCATTGTGCAAGTTTTTAATTTTCTTTTGCGCCTCAAGCGGCTTTCCAGCTTTCCATCTATCCATCTATCCGGCTGCCAGTTTTTCTTCTGCAAATAGTTCCGGCTCTTTCAATACGCCATGAGTGCTGCCGCCCGCCACTTGTGACTGAAAACACTTAACAAAAATTACGACAATGACAAAAGTCGTATGCGCACTAAACGAAAAAAATGTGAAAAATTGGAATAGTTTCTTTAATTTTAACTACTCGAACTAGTTTTGCAGCTAGTATTTCTTGCATACAAAAAGAAAAAAGTTACGCATAAAGTTCATGAGCTCTGCAAAAAAAAATTTTTTTAATTGAAATTGCACAAAATTTGCGCAAATTGCATTTACTTTTGGTAAACGCGCTGGGTTGGCAGTACTGGCAGCAGCCTCATTAAATGTAATGCCAGCCCATTAACTAAGTTTGTCCATGGGCAGCCATTGCGTTTATATAACATGCTTTTTGTTTCATTCGTTTTTTTTTTGTTCCAATGCTGAAATCCTTTATTTTATTTTTTGTTTTTTTTTTGTTTTCAAAAGGCTGCCAACCTTTGTTTTTTTCTTTTATTTCGCGCAACGCTGCACAGCAAAAGCGAATTTTATGCGTACGTGCGTTAAAGTTAATGTTTCAATTTCATACGTCTGATGAGCCGGGGTTTTGAATTCAAGTGGAGCAGCGCTTCATTCACTCAGGCACAAAATCATTTGCATCTGTGACACTTGCGCATTACTCGCTGTTCGGTTCAATCCAATCCAATCCAATCCAACCCAACTCCAATTTTAAGCGACACTCAACTGACGCTGAAAATTGATTTCCGCTTTCAAATTGTTTTTCATTTATTTGCCATTCGTCCGCATTTCGAAATGTCCCACGTACTTTGGTTTGTTTCACCATTTTCAACGTTAGCCATTATAATTTTCTCGGTTTATTTTCTGTTTGTCCGGATTTTTTCGAGCGTTTCAAGCAACGAGTGTATTCGTTGTGCCAGCTTTCATTGAACCAGCCAGGGTGATCATTAAAAACGGATATTAAATGAATCGAAATAATTGCGACACCTTATTGAAAGTTGCCAAGCGTTTGTAATTTGCAAACGGAAAAAGGGATGTATGGCATGTAATGGGAAGTTTGGGAGGTCTGTTGCTTTATGACATTGCCCGGTTTTCTTAATTTAGTTTGAATGGTAGCTAATTTGGATTTTATTGAGTGACGATGACGATTGTCGTGCAGCGCAAATGAAACGTTTTTTAAAAAGCCATCGAAAGCGTGAATATAATTTGTATGGGAGATATGTTTAGCGAAGAAATGTGAAATAGTTCGTTCTATTAATATTTAATTTTTATTAATGAAAAGAATTTGATAATTATTTAGAGCATTTTTAGCGAATTATCAATTATAAGCTAATTACATATAATTCTATCGGTTATCTATTTTTATGTGCTAGAATTTCAGTAAGGCATGCGCGTTTTTGTACTCTTCACGCTTGCTAAATATTTATTGGCTTTAGTATTTTGTGCGATAATTTAAACCGATAATATTTATGGTGAATGTTCATTCTTGTCATATTTATAGCAAGTTTCGTTGTTCAGTTTGTTTTTGGCATGGCCGTTTCATAAGAAGTCAACACACCAAGGTGGATTTATCTATAAGGTGACGTATGCCGCTGTGTTGACTTTCTTAAATGCTTTAAGCATGAAACAAAAAACGAAGTGCCCAATTCGCCACAAATTAAAAAGAAAAAACATAAATAAGAAATGAGAAATGAGAAAGAGCGCAGCTGAGGGGAATACGTCACCTTTAGTAGAAATTCACCATGCAACACACTAGACATGGTCCATAAAATCTATGGATGAGCGTCGATTCAAGAGGTTTGAGATTGCTGAGACTCTGGCTATTTCAAATTGATGAGTTGAAAATATTTTGTATGAATATTAGGCAATCAAACTCCGACAGCTCTCAGTTCAATCGAATAGCAATGACAATGCAATGAAAAATTGCATAAATAGGGCAATGCTCTAAGTTGGATGGGTTGCTGCCATATTATCCTGATTTGTACCCTAGTAAAAAACAGAAACAAGAAAAAACTTCAGACTGTAAACGTATCTCTGATACCATTCACACGTTATTTCAAATCATATAGCAGTTATATAGTGGGGGTTTGCATTTTTATGGGTGTTACCGCTATACTATAAAGCGTTTGAACACAAGAAAACACCATCTCAAGTTTCAAGTTGATATTGTCTGCAATAAAAAAGTTTTTCTTACAACAATTAGTTAGTGGACGGGTGGTTTGTATGCGTGGCATGTCAATATGTATACTCTAATTGATTATCTATTCATGTCTGTCTGTTTGTCTGGTAGTTGTTGCTCATTTCTTGAGTAACAAGTTTAAAGATCTCTAGCTGTTATTTTCAGTAACATCAACGACTAATATAGTCGTAATTTGAGTTTATATCGTACAACAAACTAAAGGTTAAACAGCCAAACTAGACTGAATATGCTAGAATTATCATTAGCAGACTTGTTCTTGTTGGCTTATTCACACTTTAGATTGGTTCTATTGAGTCATAGCACCGAAATATTTTCAAAAACAACTGAAAATGTAGTTTTGTGAAATAATTCAAATATAAAAAAGTATTTTAAATTCCATGTGATTCTACAGTTTATGTTAAAGTACAAACATAAGAAAAGTGAACGCGTCCGTGGTTAAGTTGCTTATTTAAGTTGATACGTAAAGCATTAATAAGACAGTCTGGCTTAACGAAAACCAAAAAGAAAAGTAGACAAACATAGCAAAGCAGCAGTTGACCGCGACAATGACACCAATGAGCTTAATGCAACACCCTATATTGTAGACAAGAAATGTTGGAAGAACGATTGTAAAATGTCCTGCACAGACTGTCTGGCTGTGTCAGAACTTAAAGAGTACAGCAACAACTACGAAAAAATAACTAAAGTAAATACAACGCAGCGTATACGCAGTATCAAGCGCACATTGAGTATACGCAGCGTTGCCCTGCTTGGCTTTTATGTCAACAGCAGCAACACATGCCGTGTTCCGACGCGACGAAATAAATAGTAATTTACTTGCAACAAAGCAGAACTGACTGGCTTGCTGGCATCACGTCGTTATACGCTCTTAGGCTACTGTCCGCTTGCTGACACTTTGTCGCCAGTTTCAGCTGGGTTACACTACAGTTTTTCTTCCTTTTTTGCTTTTGTTGTTTTTCGGCTGACACTTATTAAGCAGCATGACTTAATTGTGCGACGCGTACTCGCTTTCGCGCTAGACATGTTAAATACTCAAGCACATGGCATCACATCTGGCAGCGGAGGTGCCCATGAATCGATCGTCGGCTAACATGGCGACCGGAAGTGGCTTGTGACAAAGCAGTCAAGTAGAAATGGTGACAAAAGAGAGAGAGAGAGAGAGGGAGAGAGAGAGAGAGAGAGAGAGAGAGAGAGAGAGAGAGAGAGGGACAGAGAGACAGCGATTGTATCTGCTGCATGTGCTTACATCTCCTTTACTAATTATATACGCGACACGACGGCGGCACCGGCGACGGCAACAACTGTGCACAGCATGAGTGCGGCGGCCATGCCTCTTCAATTTACCGTTGTGGCGTCGTCGCCATTGCGCTTAATTAAAAATTGACAACGCGTTGTCGCATTTTGCTGTCGCGCTGATTAAAGTCTTTCAGTTAGTTGTCCTTGCGCTCCGGCTTGTGCCCGCTTGTATGCTATTCGTATTTTAATTTATTTGCTAACATTTTTGTCCTTCTGTGCTTGTTTTATTTTATTTGGGTGTTTTCATTAATTCATAGTATTTCGTAAGAGATGACGTGACTAATACATTTCCAATATTCCACTTTTCAATGGGTTCTCCCCCGTAAACCTACTGATAAATGAAGAATATTATCTGAGTGCTATGCGACGTTTGATAGCGCAAATTTGTCGAAAAAGGCTAGAATTGTGGAAGGCGCACAAGGCTATCATTGTGTACTATTTTCTGACCAAAAACTAAAGAAAAATACCATCGAACAACCACCGTATGCACCTGATATATCTACATTGGATTATTATATCTCTTGAACACTGAAATTAACATTTCGGGGCACTCGTTTTCAGTCAATAGAACACATAAAAGAGAATCGCGGCGAGAACTGAAGTCGATTCATTGAATATATCTAATTTTCTTCCAGAGTTTTATTTTGCGGAGAGTACTAATTCATTACTTTAAAATTAAGGAAATGCTATCTAAAGCCATCGAATTCTTGTGGAAGTTTATGGAGAGCAAGCTCTAGCCGCGAAAAGTGCTGGGTTGAAAAGTGGTGATTTGCAACTGACTTACGCTGCTGAATTCTAGGAATAATTTCGAAGAAGAAGACTTGTAGTATTTGCTCCACGAAGATCTACGTTAAACGCTTCAAGTATTATATGAATCATTGGACGTTGATCTGTTAGCAGTGAGCAAAGCTCTCAAGACCATGGAAGTGATCTAAGAACAGAGAAAATTAGTTCCATACTAATTGAAACCAAGTCACCTAAAAAGGCGTGTTTTTACCTGCTTGAATGAAAAGTGGAGCCGCTATGAGAATCTTAAACGTCAACGTCATCATCAACATCAACGGCGGAGCCAAATATACATGGATTCAAGCTTATGCTCTGTATTTAGTGAGATCAGCTTGGTGTATTCCACTATAAGCTATTCGAACTCTATAAAACTACCGCGGGGTTTGCTACCAATAACAATTGAAAAGAAAAAACGACTGCAACGACTGATTTTTTGGCACGACAATTAACGGACCCTAGTAAAATCAAGTTGGAAACGTTCAAGGGAAAAGTCCTTTTCCACCCTCTGTATTCACTAGTGGAATAGAGGGTGGAATTAGTTACAGTTGTAATTACGAGGAGACAAACGACTGGGTTGATTCTAGGAATATTTCTAAAAACTAGTAGTTCTTTCGACGTGGAATCCATAAGATTACGAAAAGTTGGGAAAAAGTGGTGGCTAACGTTGGACAATACTCAATTTTCGACAAAACAAAAGAACACTACGAACTAATACAAACACCCAATATTTTTTTTAAGGATTTACTGGAACTTTTGACTTTTTATTGTTGTACAATTTTCACTGTTTACGCTTTGACCAATGTCATTTGATTTCCCCGCTGCTGTTGGTGCTGCCAACTTGCTGCTGTTTTGCTGATTATAGTGGCTGTAATCTGTCTTTTTCTTATTTCTCTAATACTTTTCTCTTTATTTATTTTTTTCTAAATACTTAATTAGATGCTATAATGCACGAAAATGGCATTACGTGCGCGACATTTTAATGTTTTTATAATATGCTCGCTTCGCTTTCATTGACTTTTAATGTGCTTTTTATAAGTTAATTCATGTTTCCTGTCGCTAGCTGGGGCTTTGTTAGTTGCAGCAGCAACGCTAAAGCCAGCGGCGTTGAAGTTCAAAGGTAATGGGTAAAGTTTAGTTCATAAATCATTTGTCTAGTGAAACGTTAGCGGAATGGGTTAAATCTACAAATAGGGCTTAGAGTTCAACACGTGTGGGAATTTAGAAATGAAATGAGCAAGAAATGGTTTTTAGCTATAAGTATTAGTCAAATGCATAGTCCCTAACTGATGGCTCTGTGCCATGTCGTAATATATTATTATCTTTTATTATTGCATGTTAAGCAATGAAAAATCTATAATTTTCAACAAAGCGAACAAGTGAGCTTACTTAGCATACTAGTTTTATAGTTCACCACACCATGGTGAAATTATTATTGTATATGGTAGCTTCTAAACAGCTGGCTTTTATGAAACTAGGATTTAAGACAAAAAAGCAGGCAGAGATTACTTTTTTGTTCAGCACTGAGGCACACTTCTGCCTCAATATCTTTGTCAATAAGCACAATTGTTGCACTTGATATCAGAAAACTCCAATGGTGATCCACTAACTACGAGCATAGCCCGTAGTGTGGTGCGGTCAATGGGCTGGCTTTATCATCGGGCCAAACTTCTTCAAGATCGAGTAAAATGCAACAGCCACCGTCTCTTGTCCGCAAGATCTTGTGATCTAACATCGCTGCACTACTTTTTGAGGGGAAACATGAAATTTTAGTCAATATTGTGAGAAATTCGTCAGATGGAAAAATTTATAGCAAATCAGCCTGCATCTCATATTAAATCAACTATATAATTCCAATTCTCAGCGTTCCCAAGCAAGAATGTCTGGATGTTATTCTCGCCAATCGATCTGCGATATTACGTTCGATCATGGATACTAAGCTCAACTGGTACTGGAAACAATGGAATCTAGTACAGAAATGATACCATAGATCTACACACCATTCGTCGGACTGATTTGAAGATTGATGGCTAATATAAAAAAAGCGGTAATGTCTAAAACAGCTACAGTCAAGCTTGCTCGACAGTTAGATACTCTGTACAATACAAAGAAAACAATTTTTTGTTTGAGCCGTTGGTTTATATGGGGGATAAATAGAACCTAAAATTCGAAGGATGGTGGCTTTGGCTTTTATGAACTCGGAGGTCTGTTTTTTCATGCAACCTTACGGACGGACGGATTAGTGGACATGGCTATATTGACTCAGGTTCCGATGCTGATCGGGATTGTATATAATTTATGTGGCCTCATACATTGACACAAACTTATTATACAGGATATAAAAACATGATCGTAGGCTTAGAGATTAGCATGTATCCCAGCTACTGAGACATTCACATTAAAACTTGTTTCTTGAGCTATCAACTTGAAACTGGGAGTGGATATTTTAAATGATTATAAGCTTCATAACTATCCGAATAACTCTGCCACGTATACTCGCCAAGTTAATCTAATTTCGTTTTGTATGAACGAGTGAATGGTCTTTTTATGGAGATCAAGCGATGTCATTGCTCTGATACATTAATATAGCTGGAAGTATACTTATAAAAATACTAAATTTACTACGAATTAAATCTTTAAGTACGTTCCAGTATAAAGCCAGTTCTATTTTGCGATATATTCAATTACATTGGTTTTCTTTTATAATGATTTTTATAGATTTTGATTTACTGATTGTTAGTATTCGCAATCAGTAATAATCATAAAACTTAAAACTTAGAGCGCGTCTCAAAGTCTGCCTCATATCTTTGCTCATTCTATGCACTTATCGTAGACTGCGAAAAATGACACTTGCAAAATCGACTACTGTCAGACAGCAAATAATGTAGGCGTTTCTGTTGGCATCTTAAGTACGCGTTTGGTTGCCAAAAAATTCTAACAAGAAAAATCTAACAGAGTGCAGTGCTCTACACTTCATTTTACTACCTTTCAAGTTGCCAAACTACAAATTTAAACTGAAGAAGCAACCATAAAATTATTAAACAAATTGCAGTGTCATAAAGCGCCAAGCTTAAAATTACTTTTTTTTTTGCAAATAATAACAACGACAACAACAGCAACAACTACTAGTAAGACATATTAAAAGCAAACTTAGACGCGTTGCCAACACAACGCCAACAAGGACATATTAGACGGAAGGCAGCTTCATATGTACTTATACGTATATGCCACCGCCATCTTGCCATCTTATGCAACAACTTCCGGTTGCCATTGGCAGCCTTTAATATGCATATGCAACCGAAGCTGCAGACAAAGCTTCCTGGCTGTTATGGGAGGATGTTAGACTTCGCTCGCTCGTTTCGTTTGGCTTTAGTTGGCGCAAGTTTTTGCTTTCATATAAGTATCGTTGTCGATATTTTTTACTTTGTATAACTTTTCTTTGCATATTCAAATCACGTGCACTCATTACAATGTATTTTGTATCCATGCGCTACTTCTAAACACCTTGCTACTATCAACTGTTGCAGCAGTTGGTACAAGGCAGGCATTCTACTTATTCTAGACTGTAGACTGCTGCTGCTTTGCAGACGCTTATGCAGTCGATTGCATCTTTTATCATGTTTTGTTACCTTGGCGTCGTCGCTAGTTAAATGTATCTTATACTCTATTTATATGCGCTGCATTTAGCCACATAAACTATATGCAGCGTTTTGCGGTGGCTCAGTATCTGAAGTGCAATTTAAAGTTGCAGTTGTATATGAGTGGTTTTAGAGATTCTTCAATGTTAAATAAACGTTGTGCTCAATTAAAATTGATTTTTGGATAAACTTTATTTGTCTCTTAATTTTATATATTTATGTACTAGACAAGCTGTTACATCCTGTACCCTTGTGCAAAAAATAGGTGCTTATTTAGCTGGAAACACCAAATCAGGAGTGTATCTTACAGTAATTCTGATAAAGTATTCTTTTAGAGTATTCGTTGTGCAAAAGCATTAAGGATCTAGGATCTATATACCATAGAATCACTATGATTTTCGAAATACTTTTGCACAGGCTAAGGCTAATGCTAAGGCTACGCTCTGAGCGGCTACGCTCTGAGATTGAGTGCAACGAGCGACTATTTCATGGCTTGATGGAGACGTTGTGCACGATTCAGTTAGTGTTCGGGAGCGAGAGCATATTTCAAACTGAGAATTTTTCTTATGAATATGAATATGAATATGAATATGAATATGAATATGAATATGAATATGAATATGAATATGAATATGAATATGAATATGAATATGAATATGAATATGAATATGAATATGAATATGAATATGAATATGAATATGAATATGAATATGAATATGAATATGAATATGAATATGAATATGAATATGAATATGAATATGAATATGAATATGAATATGAATATGAATATGAATATGAATATGAATATGAATATGAATATGAATATGAATATGAATATGAATATGAATATGAATATGAATATGAATATGAATATGAATATGAATATGAATATGAATATGAATATGAATATGAATATGAATATGAATATGAATATGAATATGAATATGAATATGAATATGAATATGAATATGAATATGAATATGAATATGAATATGAATATGAATATGAATATGAATATGAATATGAATATGAATATGAATATGAATATGAATATGAATATGAATAAGAATATGAATATGAATATGAATATGAATATGAATATGAATATGAATATGAATATGAATATGAATATGAATATGAATATGAATATGAATATGAATATGAATATGAATATGAATATGAATATGAATATGAATATGAATATGAATATGAATATGAATATGAATATGAATATGAATATGAATATGAATATGAATATGAATATGAATATGAATATGAATATGAATATGAATATGAATATGAATATGAATATGAATATGAATATGAATATGAATATGAATATGAATATGAATATGAATATGAATATGAATATGAATATGAATATGAATATGAATATGAATATGAATATGAATATGAATATGAATATGAATATGAATATGAATATGAATATGAATATGAATATGAATATGAATATGAATATGAATATGAATATGAATATGAATTTGAATATGAATATGAATATGAATATGAATATGAATTTGAATATGAATATGAATATAAATATGAATATGTAAGTATGTATGTATCATCGCTTTAAGCTTTAAATTAAAGTTTTCTATTTTTTCTAAAGTCTATGCAAACTCATTTCCAAATCGTTTTTAGCATACAAACTAAGCAAATGCTTAATACAATATAATACTTCCGCAATTTGAAAGCTATGCACAACATATTCTAATGCAAACTATTGAACAAAAACTAATCAAAACGCACGACTGCACAAACAAAGCCTACAAGCAATGACGCAGAATCAAGAGGTCCACTCAAACTTCAAACACTCAAAGTGAATACGCCTAAAATATGTTACAAATTACATAAAATATTCCATTCTGCATGTGTGTGTGTGTGTGAAGTGGTATGCTACACTGCGCGCACACTTCGCTCAAATTGGTGTAAATTAATATAGCTAAGTGAGTTTCTATTTTAATAAATAGTAGTGTTTGAGTTAAATAGAATAAGCGACGCATAGCCTTAGGCGCACAGTTGAGAGTGATGTGCATCGACCAAATTCTAATAACTTATTACACACATCTCTAGAATGGAATTAAATGCGCTTAAACAATTTATATTATTACGCGTCCAGTGTGAAATATGTACCAACAATACATACTTAGCTATATTTGTCCATACTTTATTTTGAGTCTCTGTTGCTGTTTGCACCTAAAATAATTTTACTTGCAGCATTTGAATCTACTATATTATGTCGTTTTTGTTTCTGGTGCGCATTGAATTATTTATTTCTATGGCTTCTATTTTGTTTTTTTTTTTTGGTTTTTTAATACAGACAGTGCTTGATTGCAGTTAGTCATTTGGACATTTGTATGGATGTACTACTTGCTACGAATGTAGCATGCTGTGCGTGGTTTCCGCTTTCGGCCATTTTTCTGCGGACAGGCAAGCAGCCATTTTTAGATTCATGTACTCACACATCCTTTGTATGCGTTGCGCAGTGCATACGTAATATGTTTTGGCTACGTATAGGAAGTTTGGTTTTTTTCTGAGCATTTTTAAGATTTTAATATTTTATTTGGCAAACATGCTTTTTTCATTTGTTTGGCTGTGGTATTTTATAAAAGAAAATAAAAGACGTGCTCTGAAATTTATGGCTTGTTTGCAATTTTCATTTGATTAAATGGCAACAAATTGATTGGAAGTGTGTGTGTGTGATAATATATTTTGAGGTTTTTTAAATATATTAGTTACAATTTGTAATTGGTTTGTTGCCTGTGAATAGCAAATTTGATCGTCGCTAAGAAAAGAAAAATTCTCAACATTTTGCTTCAAATTGTTTCCTCTCCTCGTTCTGTCTGTCTTCATTCCTCTGCAGCTTTTTAGCTCTTTCCTGTGTGTGATAATTTGGTTTGAGGCATTTTTAAATATAGGGTGTTTTATTTAGAGGTGCATAGCTTTGAATTAACTTAAAATAGAAAGATAATTATATGTCATTATGTGGATGTAGTGGATTCTAGAACTCCAATTTTCGTCCACTTTTTCATGCAATGGTGGCCGTATCTTGACGATGGTCCACACAAAGTTGTCTTTCAAGTCGTCTAAAGTTGCTGGATTGTTCGCGTAAACCAATGACTTCGCGTAAGCCCAGAGAAAATAGTCCAAAGGTATTAAATTGCACAATCTCTGTGGTGAATTGACCGAATTTACACGCGTTAGTCTATCCAAACTGAGAATAAATGTCAATAGCGTTGCCAGATCTAACACAATTTACGACAGCCTAATTCCTGTCAAAAAATGGAACCTCCAAAAACAACCTGCATATTAGTTACTAGTTGAAATGGCGCTTTAACTATGAATGGCAAATTTATGTATTTGTAAAAAAAGTACATTAACAACTTTTTGCTGCAAATATTTTTTCCTCTTCCTTCTGCTAAACATCAAACAAAGGTATACGAAATATCAAAATATAAACTCATCAAATAAAGAAACTTTTACAAACAAAAAGCGCACAACTCAATTTGATTTGATAGTAAATGTTAACTTTGCTTTTGTCGACTAGTTCATAGACATGCAGTTTATATACTTCTACTGCCCGTTGCTGCTATACTAACTGAAAAGGTAACTTCACTTCATTGCATTAAGTTGTTAAATTGTTAAGTTTGCTTGCACTACAACTCAAAGAAAAAAAAAAGAAAGGATGAAGTACCAAAAACTTCAATTCAAACTGCACACTCGAAACTTATCTTACGCGCATACATCATACATTTGTTTGCTACAACACACTACTCCTGCGTCCTTAGTCCTTTTGTTCGTTTGTGCAAACCAAACTATGCAACTAGCGAATAATATTGGGTGTATTAACTTGTTTATAAAATAAGCAGACAACGCTGGGAAAGGAAAACTTGTCGAATGGAAAACTTTTGTGTGCGTGCACTGCATGCTCCTTCGATCCTTTGGTTCTGGCCAAGTAAAACCCAACTACTTTTTAATATCCTTTGTATGCGCTTGCCTGCCTGCCTGCCTGCCTGCCTGGCTGACTGCATTCCAGTTTTGCTCGTTACTTTGCCGCAGTCTGTTGCCATTTTGTATCTCAACTTGTCGCACCATATCCTTTTTTGCCGCACTGTCTTTGTTCGCGCGTATTGCATACTTTTGTGCGTTGCCATGACTCAAAGAAATTAATTTGCTACAAATAATCGCAAAATAAGTCAAATGTTTTCTTCTGCTTCTTCAGTTTCTTGCGCTTTTGTCAAAGTTTTTTGTAAAAAAATTTTGTGCGACTTGTCAACAACTTTTGTTTATGCCTTCTTCATCGTCGTCCTTATCACCGGTTGCGTTGTCTTCCTTCCGTCTTTTTTTTTTTTGTTCTTTGTTGGCTTTAACTTCCTGCCTCTTACCTTAGATCCTTGTTCCTTACCAGTTTTCTTTGGTTTTGTTCGTTTCCGCTTTGCTGCATTTTGCCAAAAGTCAATTTGTAATTAAAGCCGTTTGCGTTGGCTTTGTCATCCATCCAATGTTCTGGCATCGTCGTCATGTTGCCTTGGTTATGCAACTAATAAACTAAAAATATTATTCGCTTGCGGCTGCAACTTTGCGGCTTGCAGTGTGAGGATACAGAACGTAGACTTTAGGAGTTTGGGCTGCTTTGCTGCTAGTATGAAGCGTACTTGTTTAACAAAAGTTTCCTTGTGCTTGCTTTTAGTTTATTAATCGTGTGATATTGGTTTTAGCATTGAGTGCAAAGTTGATGTCGTGAAGACGCTATAATAAATTTAGTTAAAACACGTAAGAAGCCTGCAGTTGAGCTTATACGACAGTTAAATATCCTGTTACAAATTTTTGAATGTGCTCTCTCATATGATCTTGGCGCGTTCCGGTGATGTGCACAAAATAGAGAGAGAGAGAGAGAGAGAGAGAGAGAGAGAGAGAAAGAGAGAGATAGAGTGAGAAAGAGAGAGAACAGAAGGAGAGGCTGAGGAAGAGTGTGAGCGAGAGAGAGAGAGAGAGAGAGAGAGAGAGTGAGCTGGAAGAAGAAATTTTCATGCGATATGATTTTCAGTGGTTAATCTCGACCATGTTCACGACCACATTCACGGTGAATAGTTACAACTAAGCCGGAATTTTGACAAAATTTTTTTATTATTTCTAAAAATTTAGAATGTATGAAACGAATCATGATGAAATGGGACATAACACTGTATGTTTGTTTGAAATATCTCTGACAGTTGGTGGAAAAACTATCAAAGCTATTTGATTACACGTTGCTTCACCATGGTTTTAGAAAGAAGCTGAATAGATATTTCATTTTCGTAGTTATGAATTTAGTGTTTGGATGAAAGTAAGTTGGATTTTGAACGAAATGGTATAGAATTATTGCATCTAATTTACATTCTGAGCTTTATGCAATGCAAATGTTTGTTAAGAATCAATTTACATAAATATTTAGCAAGAATATTCAATTTTAATGGTCTTTAAGTCATCAAACTGAGAAAAAAAATGTACCAAGTTATTGCATTAAGTCAATTTTCGTTTGATTTTTTTTTGGTTTCCCTAGTTCAAAATGTCGCGTGATGCTTTATTAAAAATTAATTGAAATCTACTAGCTGCGGATCTCAGCAAATATCTACATACCGACCATTGTGCCTATTGCTCTATTGAAGCTATAAAAAAGTACTCTACATATACTGCAACTTTATCATCAAGATACTGATGCGCTGCTTCGGCTGAGTTGTTTTATGTCTACTGCATTCTAGACACCTTCAACATAACAAATGTCATTCGAAAGCCACCAAGTCGCAGCTGTCAACAACAGTCTACCTAAATGGCTGTCTATCTGTCTGGCTGTCAGTCAGTTACTAGTACTTTCAGTCGCATACACTTAGTTAGCTACTTAAATAGGTGCCAAGGCATACCATACTATATGTCACAAGACACAAGAACGTTGCACGTCTATGCCAAACCAGAATACATATAGCCGTACATAGTACGGGTAGCAGCGACAACTGCTGACAGCGTATAGGATCATTTAGTAATGTCATCTGTCAGCGTGGCATATAAATCAAAATCAAAACTCGTTGTTTGGGTTTGTGTGCTTTTACTACAAGCAAACCAGAATGCGAGGCAGCAAACAAAGACGTGCGCCTAGTTGTATGCAGTGAATGGCAAATAAAAAAAAAAAAAAATTGGTAAACGAAATGCCAGGATATAAAGTACAGTTGCGTTTGAATAATGGTGCACGAAAGGCTAAAGTTCTGCACTCTCTTTTTTCACGCATTCAAAGTTGCAAGCCTTGCATTTGGCTTGCATGCCAACAAGCCGCGTGAGTGGTCGACATGCATATCCTTTATGTCCTGCTGCTGCTGCTGCTACTGACCGCTGCGCTGCTCTTTTTTCACATTCGTGTTCTTTGCAACTTGATGAAATGTTTGTATCCGCTCGTTTTGACATTGCTAAAATGTTTGCTTTAGCAAATGCCAGCAACAGCCGCCTTACGTTCTACCAATTTTTTCCTTTTTATTTATTTTTTTTTTCGAGCTGCTTTTCTACTTTGCAGTTAACAATCCTGCCAGCTGTCTTCACCATAAATAAAGTATTTTTATTTAGCATTTCAAGTCAGTTTTTTTGCCACAAAAATTAAATTTAGTGGGTATATTTTTCTAAGATTCCATTTTCCGACAGCGTTTAAACTTTCCTAAATTGATTTGAACTGGCAACGCTATTTTCATTTTTGCTCGGTTTTGTTTACTACAATTCGTGAATGTTACATAATCGACATAATTGTCTATCCGAGCAACTAAGATAGACATCAGTGGTGCGCGCTAGAAGATGTCAGAGTGAAAGCGCTATGTAGTACTAATAAATCCTGTTATAAAGGAAATATTATCAGATATATTGCATAAACAACTACAAAATCATGCAACTCACTAAGAAACGAGAATAAGAAAACAAAAGCAAAGCAAAGCGAGAAAACCGTTTCGACACTGCTTTCTCGCTTCGATATTACTTTATAGTAGCTTGAACTCGTTTTCCGTTTCGCTTGCACTCTGACACACTTAGAGCGATCACATAATAGAGCCCAAGCAGTGGTTTATAGCGCGATATAGCATCGTATTATCGTATCGCTTTTAGCGTGCACTCTTACATCAATCTAAAACAATGGAAGTTTGATTTCGCAGCATTGGAATTCCAAAATGCGCCACAACCGAACCAGCTTACTTGCTAGTAGCATAAAATTGTCTTTCTAATAAATTCAGTTCAAAGTTCTACAACTCCAACAAAAACACACTTTATGTAATGCAAAATAGACAAGCAGCGGCATAAAATACATTCAAGTAGCTAGAAATTTAAATATCTGTACACTTTGTTTTAGCCAAGAAAAAAAAAAAAAAATTGTAATTAAGTCGGATTTTGAGTTTATCTTGTATTTGGCATCGTTTGAGTTTAATTTGTGCACCTTTTCCTATATTTTTTCTTTTTCTTTCGGTAACATACTATTCTGAGGGTATAAAATTCTTATTGAAGTTAATTTCATGCACCGTTCCATTTTTTGACTTTGCCGTACAATTTGTACTTCTTCTACTTGTTTTCTGAGTCAATTTTCCGGCGTTTATGCTCCGTTGCATTAAACATTGTTGCTGTTATTGTTAAACCCTGGCTAACAGTTGACAATGCTCATAAAAATAATTGCCAACAACACATAACAAGCTTAAGGTCCTGTCGCTGCCATTCACCACCGCACCCCAACATGTAACTAGGAGTACATTGCTATCTCTCAACTTAACTCAGCTCTCAACATGTAAATAAAACGCACAAATTGTCAACGTTTGTTGGCTTTATACCAAAAAACGACTTTTTACGTTTTTATTTTAATCTTCTAGGTTGTTTTCTATCTTTTTTTTTTGGAGCACAGTGCTGCATTTTATTTTAATACCACGACAGTGACTTGTGCTCGTTCGTATTTTTATCTCTGTGCGCTGTGTGGTTTAATTTGGACTTTTATATGGTTGTAGAGGAGTCAAGGGTTGGCTTGGTCTTACTAGGGTTAGTGTTTTGCGGTTTGAAATGTGCGTATCCTATATGGTCGTGACTGTCCTCCCGTACTCAAACCGTGCTGACGTTGATTGCGTTGCGTTTGGCTTTAGCGCTTTTGCGTAATTGGTTTATGTAATTAGCTTTAGCTAAAGTGCCAGATTAGCTTGGTTAATGAGCGTTCTGTGCTTTAATTTTTTCCATTTTATTTTTTCTTTCCTTCACTTTTATATTTTCTGTGTGGTTTACGGCAAGTGAATGGTAAAATGGAGCTTGTGATTTTTATTTCAAACTCAGTGTAAAATGTGACCGCAGTAGCACCAATTTCGGTTCCATGTATTTATTAAAAGTTTCTTTAAATACAAGAATTTATTTTAATGTACTTGTATAGAAACTTTCATTCAATTAATTTTGGAATAAATTTTGTAATATTATATTTTTCCTTTGTAAATTAATGTACGTTTCATATTTTTTTTTTTAAGTTGATTTTCTATTTAGAATATATCTTCTTTAATAGAGCCTTTCTATTGTGCACAACAATCTCAACATTTCCGCTTTCCAATGACAAATGTTCGTTCTTGTTAACATGTGAGTGGCAAAATAACGTTCGCTTAAAATAAAACAGTTATTTTGGTTTGTTTTCATAGGCGGAAAACAATTTGCAAACATTTAACAGTTATGCGCTGAAAGATGTTGGCACTTTTTTTTTTTAAGGTACCTGAGCGCTGTAAAATTATTCTCCTACAGGTCTAAGAATATGGCAGCATGTTAGGCTGTTCATCTGAGCAGCCTTGACTGCAGACACAGGTTTATCAAAACTAGATGGCTTCGGCAAATGGCGCCATGCTGTTCCGATCTGTATTACCCGCACAATGCGATTACTTTAACATCATTCGTGGGAACAGTTAGGAATAGAACAGATTAGAAAGCCTAATATTAAAAAAAACTAGAACTATGCTCCGACTTTTGTCTGAGCTTTCAATCTGTGTTAGATTAACGAGGATTGAAGAATTGTTGGCTTAATCATTCAAGAAAAGCAAGTGACCAAATATTGGATGATACCAAGCCAATGAAAAATTCATTGCTAGCGATAATAACCGGCCTGCTATTGTGACAACGAACCAGTACAGTACAAACTGCTGCACAGTGGTCTGACAGCAAAATTTAGGCGGTAAAAACAAACTTTGTGTCAACTCTACTAGAAAAAAATCGTTTACTCTTGCCTTAAATGACATCTTCGATTTATATGTAAATGCTCGTTTGTTCATAATCGATAATCTCCGAAAGTACTTCACCGATTGCTTCGAAATTTTGAGACAACGTAGCATTCGAATACGTGCGTGTTTTTGTTAATACTTATTATATAAATGTCTCACCTGTAAATGGAAACTGATGGTCGAATGCTATATGGAAATATATGTATTTTTTTTCATTCGTATGCTTTTAAATTTGGTTTTTATACTTTAAAAAAATAAAAAAAATAAATAGTTATTTGACGGTTTTGACAAATTCAACAGCTAAGGTTGGAGAACATGTGGTTAATCGATTTTAAACTCGGTAGTTTGTCCTACTCGCGGAACGATTGCTGTGTTTCGAATTGGCAGCAAAATTGGCGGGCTGAGTGCTCAGCTGGAATTGTCAGTCGTTGCATTTTCGGCGATGAACAAAAATAAGTTCCACTTGAAAATAGAAGGGAATAAGAGAAAAGCGAATGAGGGCATAGCTGCACTCGCCGAGGCTGCTAGATGAATAAAAACTAGACTCACTGGGAAAAGCAATTGTGTACAACTGGTTTTAAAAAAGAAACGATGTATCAATTATTAATGTTTCAGTTTACTGAATGGCAAAACAAAATGTTATTAACTATTTGTTTTTTTTACAGGAAAAGTCGCTGAATATTTAATAAAGTCTTTGCTAAAGAAATCGCCAACAACGATTCTTTGTGTAGTCTTCACCATACAGCAGCAGCAATTGAAGCGCCTTCAGCATTAAAACTCGTACAATATCTCTTTAAAAAGGAAAAAGAAAACAGATGTAAGCAGTTCTTTTTCGGCAGCACTCCGACTTTGCCCAATTAAAAATCGCATATAGTGCAGAGTTTAAATGCATTTAGTATGGCAGCATTGAATTTAAGCAGAGTAGGAGTAGTGTAGCATATATGGTAGGAATACAGACAACACAACCACATTAACAAAAAAAATTACATTATAATTACGGCAATGTTTTTCACTTGCTTATTAGAGAGTCTCAGACGCGGCAGCGCGGCTTCATTATATTTATAAGAAAACATACGCCTTACATGCTGCTGCTCCTTGACTGTTGTTATCATTAAACAGGCAACAGCCAACAGCATAATGCACATGTCGACAAAGCCAGCACAGGATATGGAGTCAGGAGCTGAGTTGTTTCTTAACAGTTTAGCAAAACGGTGCACACTGCGCCGGCAAACAAAATAAAGGATATAAATGGAAGAAATATATATACGGTATATACGTTATATAGGTAGATATATAGCAAGGATGCGAAAGAATACAAGTAAACTGCAAAATGAATGAAACCAAGCTACGTCAGTAATTGCACTTTAAGCAATTTATGCACTTACTATTTTAGTAAACGCTATTTTTTCTTTACATTATTACACTCTGCACACGTAGTGTGAATAGCATTTTTATTTTGTTACGATGTTTGTAACGTCTTAAAGAAAGCTTCAGAGAACGCATAAAGTATATTTATTTTGGTTCAACTCGACAAGGCGCAACGAACTGGCCACGTTTGTCTGTGTGTCTGTCTGTATGTCTGTATGTCTGTATGTCTGTATGTCTGTATGTCTGTCTGTCTGTCTGTCTGTCTGTCTGTCTGTCTGTCTCTAGTCTGTCTAAATACAAACTACTCCCTCAGTTTTTGAGCTATCGATCTAAAATCGAATGTGGAGACTTTCTAGGCTGAACAGAAGTCGCATTAGGGATAGCCTCCCAACAAACTAACGGACTATTTTTCGGTTTTTCTATGAAAGAGTTTTTTATTAGTTAGAAATTTGATAAGGTGACTTCTTATAGACGAAAGCTTCACATAGTTATTAAGGTACGTCTCCTGTTCGTGTTTAGAGCTAGCCCACATAAAGACCAATAGCACACTTTTTGTTTTTTTGTTTGTTTTGGAGCTAGCCAACTTAAAAATGAAGCATTAAAAAACTTGAAAGTAATTTGGTAGACGATTGTAAAGAGTGTTGAAGCTTCGGTTTTACCGAAGTTAACGTTTTATCTTGTTTTTGGTTTTTTTTAGGTAAAGTTTGCGTTAAATTAAAAAAAAAATACATTCAAGTAATAAAAAACAGTAAATAAGCAGCAAAGGCACCTTAAATTTTATGTGTGTGTGTGTGTGTGTGTGTACGCTTAAGTGCATGCAAATAATTTCCCTAAGGATAATGTCATCAAAATGTAGTTACTCTTGTTGTTCTGGCAGTAGTTTCTGCCGTGGACTGCTTTGTAATTTTACGAAATTAAAATACGGTAATGTGTGAATTGTGTAAGATATGAGCTGCTCTTTTGGGGGGCATAGATCGTATTAAAGTTAGGCCAAGAGAAACGGAAATATGTAGTGCGTTGAACTCGGCAGAAGCGGAATTTTGTAAAACAAAGCAAGTTTTTGTTCAAATGGCTGAAATGTTAGTTAGCAAGTTTCGCCACAAGTTTACCTCAAACGCTACCCAGTTCTTAGGGTACACCGGTGTTCCACTAGCGATTTCTCACAACATGCACTTGCCGAACGCTTTTAGCCATGACAATGGCAGGCGCCGAACGAAATGACGTTGTATCACCTTTCGCTGGCTCTGCGTTAGGGAGTAGGGGTGAGCCAACCGCATGAGTTAGTTTGATGGTTTTAATGTGATTTTTGTTTCTTAACTTTTTATTTTATTTTATTTTATTTTAATTCTTTTAAAATTATTTGATTTCGTAGTTCTGTTTTTAGAATACTCTAATTCATATATTCTAATTATTTTTATTGTATTTTTGTAGTTAGTAAAAGTGTTGGTTGCTGAAACAAACTGGTATTTGAGCCATGACCGATTTCGCAGTGGTGCTGAGCGCAAAGTCTCTCCATCTTAGCTACTTCGGTTAACAGGCACCTAGCACATCGACTCTCATTGGTTGTTGCCTCATTTTTTACGAGTATTTAAATTTTTAAACCGGCTAACTGCTTGAATACTGCCGGGTACAATTTTAGACTGTGCGATTTTGCGAGACGCGCAAGTACAATGAACGAATTATGCTGATATGAGTTTGTCTTTGTTAGTACTATTTTAGGTGATGCGTCGCTGCAAACCGTCTCACTAGCTAAGAGCTAACAATCAGTAGTGAGGTAAATCGTTAGTTGTTGTTATTATTATTATGAAGTACTAGTATGTAGTTAAATTTAAAAAAAAAACTAACGAACAGTAGTTAATGAATCGCTAGTGCATTGGGAGAAGTTTACGATCCTCTGATGCAACTAAGGAACGATTAATGCTAAGATAAATTCTTTGTGAAAATTTATCGAGAGTCCTGAATTGACAGATGAATTTCTTCATAGCCACATCTCATTTCTTTTGATCCAACTTAATTCCTATAGCAGTTGTTTAGTGTATAATTCAGGTCATCTCAACTGTCGAGTGTCATTTTGATATAATGTAACTATATCTAAAACTATATAACTATAACTATATAAAAATCATTACGATTTGCCGTAGTAAAACAGTTTTGCCGTGAAGTATAGAAAATATCAAATTCAGCAGCCTAACATCAAACGTTTCATTATGTTGCGCAATTGAATGTGGTCCTTCGAGCCGGATAAGAGCGTTGTGTATGTTTTAACAAGAGGTAATACATTTTGATTACTTTAAAACCGTTTATGCGAACTTATCTAATCAAAAACGGTTCGTTTGCGGTTCCGAAAAAATTGCTTCAACTTGGTCAGTGAATGAATTGGAATCATGAGAGATTGACCTGAACTACAATGTTTAATTATTATATTATAATTTTTTACAACTTGAAATTTTTAAATCGTTGCTGTTAACTTTGATTTTTACCAATATGCTGTCGGCTTAATTACATCTATGCGTTCTGTGCATCGCATGCATCATGTTCATCATGCGGCGTAACGGAACGCCTTATGCTGCTCCATGCACTCAGTTCACCTAGTGGTTGCGGAAATGTAGTGTGAATTGAACGATTTGCATTAGCATTGGCACGGGCACGAAGAATATAATTCATTTGTAAGACCGGAGATGCATGATTCCATTTTTCTTTTGCCAAATCAATTATCTGTTGCTCTTTCATTGCACGCCGATCACAATCCGCCAGCAATTGACGAAAATTGTGGAGAAAAAGTGTAAAAGGATCAAATCGTTGTTTCAGCGCTAAGTAGGTGCGATAGGTAGGCGATAGGGGAATCTCTGCAATCGGCTTAATTTGGCATTGCGAGATCAGCAGTCGAGTTTTCGGGCTATTACAAACTTCTCCAATATCTTTTTTACTTGGACACGTATTCTTCGTAGGAGATATGCGCTGCATTTTAGTTGTTTTACCGCACGCTGGATCCAAATTATCTTCAGACCTTGTGGTCATCTGGCTGCAGCAACAATAGGAACATGAGTCGCACGCTGGATTCAAATTATCTTCAGAACTTGTGGTCATCTGGCTGCAGCAACAATAGGAACATGAGTCGGTACTTAATGCTGTCTTACAGTCACCAATGGAGCTAATTGATTTTGTAGATGACATAATAAAAATTTTTTTTTAAATAGAATTTTGAATTTATATATTTCGAAAATAGTTTTTTTTTTTGGTGATTTTTGATTTGAATTGAATACTTTGGTTCAAAATCTATTCCATTAAATATGATTTGAGTTTTTCAAGCACAATCGTTGGTACTGTTTTCATTGCATCTATAATGTTTGCGCATAATACCGATCTTAGGTCAAGACTAAGAAGTCTTGCAGAATACCTAAGTTTATGATGGTGCGAAACCTTGGCATCGAGCTCCATATTGTGAAATACGAATTAAAATGGTTACAGTCATAAGAAAATATTTTTAAACCATTAGAAACGAATTCTTGTTTTGCCAATCACCATTGACGTTTGTTAGGTATGCCAGACCGAAAATAGAAAAAAGCCGTACGAGTATTTTCTTTCTTTGGAAAACTTAATAATATATAAGACTTCTGATGCAATTTTAAATCTAAATCGTCATTTAAAATTTGAATTGTATGTTCTTCTTACTTAAAAAATTATTAAAATTGGTTTAAATAATTGGTTGTGGTTTTTTTATGAAAAATTTTAAAAATTTTAGAATGGTAGAAATTTTTGAAAAATGCAGAAATATGGAAAAATAACTTGAAACAATTTACTCTTAGACAGTTCGAGAAAGTGAGTCCAGCCAGACTTGCCTATCCGTCGTACTGGTAATTGTTGTGAATTTTTAGATTTACAACTGAAACCCGATCGGCGCCCAACCTAACGGGGCACACCACAATCGATTTTTTTTTTTTATTATTTATTATTATTATTTTCCCGATAGCAAGTGATATTATTAAGAAAATGTTACAAGGTACAGTCAAGTGCCTGAAGAAGGTAAAGAGCAATTGTCGTTCTTGCTTTTTATACCATTTTTTAAATTAGCTAGCACATTTTGTTGTTGTTGAGAGAAAATAATATTTATATTTCTCAAAGTAAACAGTGTCCTTGATTTTAAAATTCTAATATAAGTTATAATAACAAAAGATTCCCTAATATTACTAAATAATAAAAAAAAAATCGATTGTGGTGTGCCCCGTTAGGTTGTGCGCCGATCGGTTTTCAGTTGTAAATCTAAAAATTCACAACAATTACCAGTACGACGGATGGGCAAGTCTGGCTGGACTCACTTTCTCGAACTGTCTAAGAGTGTACCTGTATATAATTTCTATGTTCAGCCTCCTCTAAAGCGTTACAAATTGTTGATACATTACTCATGATTCTTCATCTAGTTTCCAGCTTCTTCATTGATGAGACTATACTTCGACCACCTTAAGAAACATGATTGTACAATAAATTTATCAAAACACAACACAACAAAACAAAGCAAATTTAATATTGAATTCCATAAAAATCATTTTGAATTAATAATTTTGAAATTAAACGACTAAATTATCATTCCACATACTTTCTGTTTTCTACTTCATCTCGCTCAAAGACTTCTTCAGATGTTTCTTTGAGACCTTATGCACTGCGTGTAATCGATATTTATTTTTATTGGCCCAGAGTAGATAGTAATACTTGCGTCGATCATTCTGCACTTCCCATTTCTTGTGTGCCATGCGTACCACGGCCGGCCATTCGAGTAAAGTGTTCAGACCGCAACGATGCAAACGCTTATAGAAATCGAGGAAATGTAGCTCCAAGGTATTAGTTGCATGGTGGGCGTTGTAGTGCATCAATTGTAGAATTTCGGTGGAACTCATCTCTGCAGTAGCTTTGATATTTAAATGGCGCGAAATGGAAAGAATTTTCTTGAATAATTTCTTAAGCTTTTGGAAAATATTTTCGAATATAGAGAATTCTTGATTTTTCTCATAAGATTACTTAGATTGAGTATTATATTTCTCAACTCTTTTTGGTATAAAACTCAAAAGCTTATGTATTATTTGACAAATAACATTAAGCGTACACGAAAAAGTAATTAGAAAACAAGTTATAAAACTTGTTCTATGCGTTCTGTTCCGAAATGCAAAGCCATCTGTCTAAAACGTCTCTCCAGTTGTCCGACTGTTGAGCTTGGCTTATCAAGCCCGCGGCTCTTTAATCGCTCTAATAGATAAATATTTCAATAATAGCACTGGTTCGACGCGTTTCAAATGCTTGAGTGACTTTAGTTTAGTGAGTTTACTTTTATGTTTCATAAAATAATTTCCGAAAATATAAATTCCAAGCAAATTTCACTTATAAAAGCTGCACTAAAGTCCTAACATATGTACATCAGTGCAATTGTGTGCTATAGACAAGTAAACTTCTAGAAACTAAACTATCAAAATGAAGCGCTTCATTGCCATTGTATGCCTTGCACTCTTGGCCATCACTGTAGCCGATGTAAGTTACTATTATGTGAGTTAAAATTTAATTTTTTGCATTCTTCAATGACAGCCCGTTAAGCTTAATGATGAGCGGAAGGCACATGCCAAAAAACTTGACGAGGAATGCGCAAAGGAACTGCAGCTAAGCGAAGAAGATGCTGGCAAGCTAAAGATCAGTGATCTTGCAAACTGCTTCTTCGAGAAATATGGTTTCCTGAAAGACGGTGCTGTGCAGGAAGCGACGATTACCGAAAAATTGTATGCCATTTTGGGCGAGTAGAAGACAAAAGGCATTACTGAGAAGTGTAATGGACTGAAGGGCGCCGATAAATGTGAGACCGCTTTCAAAATTTACGAGTGCTATGAGAATTCCAAGTTGATTTTAGCCTAAGCGAGACTTAACGTATTTGAAAATGGATACTGAAATCACTTTTGTATTTTACTATTTGTAAAAATCACAAAACCACAACGCAAAACAATTGTTTAATTTTAAGCGAATGTCAGTTTGCCACTCACATGTAAACGACAACAATAAATTGATAGTTGAAAGCGGAAATGTTCTGAATGTGAATGCTGAGCATGTTTTGCTAACTCGAAAAGCCGTATTAAATATTTAACACTGCTCTTGTTCTACAATGTTAAATTTGGTACTTTTAGTGCCACTGCCGAAAAACAGTGCTCTAGAAACCCACTTAATATATGTAAACCATTTAAATACAATAAGTTCAACTACTCTGTCACTTTGAAATCAATCAAAGCAACCAATACCGAACTACCAACTCGTTATACACTGTACCTACCAATCTGTTTCAAATAACAGAAAAAATCAAATCACTAAACTTCCTAAACAGTGCGAAATCGGGTCCGCGTCAGAACAGAAGTAGCACCAAGTAAGCCAAAGCAAATAGGAACAAAAAACACAATGCGTCGACAGAACGATAAAAAGGACAAACAGCGTTGAAGTGGCCAAGCGACCGACCAATCGACTTAGCTAGGTTAAGAGCCAATTTCCGCAAAACCAATGCGAAAGAAAACAATGAAGACTCTGGCGCAGATATTTGTTTGTAGAATGGAATGGCAAACTCGTAGAAGAAAAAGTGATGAGTGGCATAAAACTAGAAACAGAAGCAGCAGACACAGGTAAGCATAAATAGTATACGAGAGTGGAGTGATTAGCCTTGGCAATGCAACACTATCAAATTTAAAGACATTTAAATCAAAGAAAAAAGGTTCCAACCGACCGACGATCGATTAAAAATGGATGAGTTAATTAGTTATTCACATTAGTTACACATTTTCTTATCAACTGGTAACTGACTGCTCGCATGCTATCACCTTTGTTAATATGCAAAATTAATATGAAAATATGAGTGCTAATTTTCTGTTCTAATTAAAAAAATTGTGCATCAGTCTAAATAACAGACATAGACTGGTCTGCTAACTTTAGAAAAGTTGGCGGATCAATACTAAATATAGGATATGCAATATGGGTTTGAATAATCGACTAATTCTATTCATAGACAGGCACAGCAGACATATCTGATTGCAGTGTTCGCTTCTACTTAGAAATGCTCTTTAGGAACATAATTAATTCGACTTGTTTTATGTGGCCACTTACTACATCCACTTACTACATCTTCTACTACATTCATAAACTCAGGAACTTACTGCACAGTTTTTGAAAATACACGCTCTGTGAAGGGAGACTTAGTGGAAGGTTTACAAAAATGGGTCAAAAAACATTTGAATATCTCAAATTCATTAATTTAAGTAATTCAATAGCCAAAAACTGGTGAAGGATTCGAATTCTGAACAAAACCCTAAAGCCAGTAAATTTATTTATTGATCTACCCTCGCATATTGAGCACAGTGTATAGAAGACAGTATATCGAATAGAGTAGGAAGCATTACGAAAAAAAAAACCGGAAGTGAATAAGAAACACTGAATTAGAGATGACGAACAGGAAGTACTACAAGGAGCATAGGACAATTGCAGCAAACAAATGCACGGACTACTATGTATGTACGTGTAGACCAAATACGCCGGCTTGACTTGACTTGACTCGGATGGGCTCAAGCGTTGGCATGCATCAATTTGCAAGTTTTATAACCAACAAGGCGAACGAATATACCATCCAGCCAGAGAAGCTTGGAGCGGCAGGTATTGTCGAATGGGTACAAAAAAAAAGTCGCTTCCAGAAAATGCAGAAATTGAAATGTCAAAAGGGCCACAAAGATTTATTGCTTGACACTGACTAGGCGAATTGGTTCGAAACGAGCCGTGTCGTAGTGGAGTACAAATATACGCATACTATATCGTTCTAATAGGGTTAAGCAATAGTAGGCGGCAGCCACGGCTCCGGTTACGCTTACGTAGAGCTTGCCACTACTAACAAGCAACGCCCAGTTTTGATTACAACAAACAAACAGGCAGGCAGGCAGCCAAAGGAAAAAAATACCCAGTTACCGGCAAAATTCAGTATTACGTAGAGCGAAATATCACGGGAAATAAGACAAACTGCAGTAAAAGCAGAAGGAAGTCAGGATACATGCTTATCTTATAAGGTGCGCTTGTCTGGCTGTGCGCAAAAACAAATGCTCAAATACCAAAACGGAAGTCAACTTGAAGTCGTACTCGTAGTCCGTAGCTAGCTACTACACTGACACTGCTGCTCTACAATTCGATTTAGTGTGGTTTGGCTATGGTTTTGGTTTCTGTCTCGGTCTGCTGCTGCTAGTGTGGCGTAGGTCATGCAATAAACTGATGAACTTTACTCTTAACCAAAAAAGTCGTAAAGTAGGAAATTGGTAAGCTGCACACAGACTCACAGACACAGTGATAAATATAGTAATATAGATACTGAGCTGAGTCTGCCATGCCGACACTAGTTGCATTGCAGTGTTGTTTAAATGCCAAACAGTTACTGTTCGATACCTTTCCAACACTGTACCGTACTGTGCAGACAACTGAATGCCGTTAAACTTCACTCTTTCCAAGTCGTTTTTTATTTTCTTCGTTTTAATATTTTTTTTTTCTATTTTTTTTTCTCCCGTTCAGGATATGAAGTTCGATTTGGCGTAAATCCTTCGCAAATGAACGAAGATGCATTGTGGTTGCATTGTGCTGCCTTTTGGTCTGTATTTGTAGATTGGTTTTTCTCGGCTGCACAAACGAGTTTCTAGTGTCTTTTGTTTTGTATATTATTCGGAGAAAATTGAAAAATTTATATTTTGATAAATTGTTGAGTATGTGTCTATTGAAAGGACGTTTAAAGTGCTGTGTATCTGTATATCAATTTTGTATATATTAATAAAATTCTTAAAGTAGAATTCCAATATGTACACATTTTACAACACATTTTACAACACATTTTACAACAAATTTTACAACACATTTTAATAATATCGAATATGGGTGTATATCATATATATGGATATCATAGTATATGGATATTTTTGGTCTGATATTTCGAGATTTGAGTATGTATTTTATAATATTATGAAAACTATACTTTCTCCTGGAAATTCATTGGTTTTGATTTCTCTGATCCAACAAGAAAGAAATCATGTCAATCTCTTGAAATCTACTCTCTCCACTGCTTGTTCAACTGAAGTCAAATTTTTAGTGATATGATAATTTGTTAAAAATGGTTAAGTGTCTGTGTTTCATAAGCTTCATAACTTCATAAGCTTCAAGACTTCTTCAAATCTGTATGCGGTCATATGACTTGCAGTGAACCAGAACCTGTGCCAGGTACTTCTGTATCTATGACACGTTTCGGAAACTTGTGTTTCAGATCATTGAAGCGCATGAGCGGATGTCGAATTTGTTAGGAATTCATGTTGATGTCTACGAAGCTTTCGCACTGATCCCAAACTCGCGTTCACCTTAGAACAATTTGGTATTTTCACATATTTCTCATTAATATTCGATTCATATTAGATGTGATCCTTTGCATTCAAAGATTACCATTCACTTGGAAATGGCCAAAGGAAATTCATTTGCAAACGGCTCAAAGTTTTCATAATAACTTTAAGTCTGCTATCGGTGGCAATTCTGTCTATTGAATGGTTCAGCTTTTTATGCGAATTATGGTTCCGCTAATGGCGTTTTGCTTGTACTTATTGGTTTTCAACGAATTTTTTTATCACTCTATGTTAAATGACAATTTCCTGTTTCGAAGTTATGTGGTTATCAGTACGTATTAAAGAATTTATAGAATAGTCTATCGAATTTTTATATTATTAATTGTTGCTCAAATGTCGTTTCTTGTTACAGAACTGTTTCTGTTACTGTTTCTTCTGCACAATATGCTGACGATATGCTTGGAAGTTTCCAATAGGGACAATAGCCGAAAGTGTCTTTCTACACCATTTGCACCAGCATATTTTGCAACACTGATTGTTAATTTGTCTAGTTAAGTGAAACTGTGCGTGGCTAAATTTCATATATTAGGCTTTTAGCTTGTTTGAAATTAAAAAAAAAGCACATAAAGTTAGTTCATCAAATCTTGTCTAACAGCTTACAGTGCGAAAATTTATTCAAATTCGTATAACAAACTACTTAATAAGCACATTTCTTTAATAACTAATGAATTGCACATAAAATTAAGCTTAATTGCTTTCACAGTTTATCAACACTACACACCAGAAAATTTTGTGCCAATCAGCAACAATTTAATGCACATAATCTCATTTTATAACAACTCATTCACGCTCTGCCAACTTGAACAATTAAAAAGTAGGTACTATGAAATACTGCCAACTGATGATTCCAAAGAAAGTGAATGTTCCTATTACTGTAGGTGACAAAAGGCAAATAATTACACACTCAGCGAACAAGCAAACTTTCACTTTTGCACATTTTCCGGCAAATGACAATGAAGCCAATTTATTTTTACGTTGGCAGAACTGATGATTTTACTAGCATGGGAGCAGGCAGTTATTGCGACAGATGAAAAATGAAAAAAAATTCGCAGAAAATGAAGTGAATCTTAGTAAGACTGACAAACAGACAGACGGACAGACAGACAGATAGACAGATAGACAGGTGTTGCTTGGCTTTTTGAAGCTGAAGCTGATGTTCATTATTGTAGTATGACAAGCACTGGATTGTGGTGGATAATAAAAACAAGAAGAGGGTGTCTCTCCAATTCAACTTGATGCTTAAGTTGCACTAAACTTTCTCAACTGATTGACGCAATTGTTCAAATTTCGATGATTTTGTATATTTGACTAAGCGGCTTAGAAATGTGCAGGCACAAATGAGTAATTTTGTGTGAATGTTTAAAAGTTTTGCGGTTGATTGTGAAGTTTTTAGAAATTAAAGCATAATTTTAGGCGTGTGGCTGTTTTGTGGTCTATTAGTAAAAGTTTATGGGGTGTCTAAAATCCTGTGGATGTGGCTTTGAATTATTTTACTTTAATTCGTTTGCGATGCTTTTGCCTCTAGAGAAAACTTTTTATTACATTGCTTGTCAATGTTGTTGGTCTTGCTGGATTTTTAATGTTTGTTTTTTTTTTCATTTTGGATTTTAATTTTTTTTTTCTTTTGAAAATAAAAAAATTGTAACTACAGACAAAACTTTTGTGAAAGCAAAAAGAAAAAGTGAAAAATAAATAAATAAAAAAAAAGATATTTAAGTTTTATGGAACCGAAACTTCAATACGCTTCACACGTACTCTAAATGGGGGGAAAGAAGATTTCGATGTGTATCACAACTACATTAACTCTACTCGTATTAACTCTACTTGTATGAGACATTTTCAATGCATCGCTTAAAATTGTTAAAAATTAGTTTGTCAAGATATTTAATTCATTTAAAGGTTGTGTTCGTAGAGGCAGCTGCTCCTTTTAAGCCATGCCGTAGAGTCAATAAATCGTGTCAGATTCACCAGCCAGACTTTCCATGTTTTCAAAGAATGGTTTCACGATAAATCGTCTGCAATGTCTTTGATATGCAAGACAGTCACATAGGAAATGCTGGATACTTTACATATGCTCTTCATTACCAGAACTACGAAAGAAGTCCTGAAAGGGCACATGCATCCATGAATACATTTGGCCAATGGTACAGTGCCCTGTTAGAACTGTCGCCAATATACTGTTCCTGTTGCTGGTAAATTTTCCGCTTCGGTTCATATCAAGGCCAGAGTGCTTTTGAGACACGACAGCCCGGCTCACTCTGATTGTATGGTGGACCTAGTTAAATCTGAATATCTTCAAAAAGTGTATGAAGTTTCTGCACCACAAGAGTCCTAACATCTCTAATCCAGCCCTGGCCCCAAACCTCATTATTTGGTTTGCCAATATGGCCAACAATCCAGATTAGTTCAACTGAGTGCTGTTGGACATGGATTAGGGCTGGTACTGTGTTCCGAAATAGTTTAGTTTGCATAGTGTGCGAAAACAGTGCCTTGCAGGCTGATTGTCGATATGTTCCTTGATTTTACACCCAGGATGCCAATCAGTTTAGCCAGATCTCTGCCTAGAACGCACTGCAACAGACGGGTAATGAAAATGCTTTGCCAGTTCCTCCTTTGCACTGTGTTACAAACTTCTAAACAAATTGAAAATACCTTCCACTGTAAAATATGCGAAGTGTATACAAATCATACGTTTACAAAGTTGGGTATCAAGTGAAAAAAAATTTAAAAAAAAAAAAAACTTTGGTTTTCTTTTAGAAAAATATGTCCGCAAATTTTACACCCCACAGCATTTTATTCGCACCATTTTTAATTTCGTTATCTTTTCACTCACACTGCAATGTCCTTGTTCTTGGAAAAGCAAAAGATTTATGGTTTTCTTTTGCATCTTGTCCGAGAAGTTCACCAAAAGGTGTGCGCCCTGTAGGTTTTCACAGTTTTTCTTCTTTTCCATTTGATTTTCCCAATTTTTTTCTTTCTTCAATATTTTCCTGCTTTCAGTGTTCGCGCTGCTGTCACCATGCACTTCACACAAAAGTTTTCGATTAAGAAAAACAGCCGCAGAAGTGTTGACCGCAAGTAGAAAACTTTTACCAACCAGCAGGCAGTCAAAAATAGAATATCTTCTACTCTCTTTGGAAAAACCGAATGCAACACAAACATTTCAATTACGTTTTGAACCAAAAGCAAAGAAAATGAAATGGAGTAGATATTTTGTGGCGTGCCAATAACGATGTCCTATACCAAAAAGCAGCCACTAAGCGTACCACATAAGTGCTTTAGTGTGTTATGAGAAAGTTTATATACGATAGAACTTGCTTTTAAGTCGAGTCAATGCGAGTCATTCTTTTTTAGCGTTTATTAAAAAATTCCAAACTAACAACAACAACAACAACAACAAGTATAACATCAGCAAAAGGATACCAAACGTTTTGCAACGCCATCTAACTACAATGATGCGTTCTAAACGTAAGTTTTAGCTGACTTTTGCTTCTAAATGGTCGTTTTTTAAGTGATATAGAATTATTTAATTAAAAAAATAAATCATTCATCAAAGTTATATTTCTGTCCAAGAGCCATAAATAAGCTTAAGAAAACCTAGGCGAACATTGTCTCCCATGGGTAAATCTCAGCGCAAGAAGAAAATCTTCTCTATCCCCGAGGCAGTAAAAGCTTCACATACTTGCCTAGACAATTTTATACCAATCAGCTTTGCATCTTCTCTCTTTTAAAAACGATGGTCTCCCCTAAGATTGATGATAAATGCTTCTCACATTTCAGCTTCACATCATGCCTAAAAAGGGTCAAATCAACAGAAATTGACTCTATTCGATTGTCTCCACCATAGAAACTCATCTGTTAAATAAAGAATAAACTTTCGTAGCTTTCCTTGATACTGATGGAACTTTTAACAATATTGTTTCAAAAGTCATCACTGAAGCGTTGACGTATCTGTGAGTTTATAAACGAACGGTAATGCTTCATTGCCGAATTGTGAAGTTCTCACTTGATTACTTCCTTCTGATGGCAAACTCTCAGACTGATGACTGAAAACTAAATAAACAGTTCGGCTGGGTTATTGGACCTAAATACGTGTTTCAGGCGAGACTTTACCAATAAAGTATGCAGTTATGTGTCTAAGAATTCTGAACGTCGAGTCGAGACACATCAACATTTTTGACTGTATTGGTACGCATTGCTTCATGATACAATACAATAGTCACAATCTGAGTTACTTCTGGATTATATTCCCTTGTGACAGATTTCGTTCAGTACTTTCTTGACACTTTGGACTCCATTGAATTATCAGCGTCCAGCTAACAGGTGTACATGCCAGCATATTATATATTCGACATAAAAATTTTTGCAGGAGCTGTTGGGATGAGGGCAAGGAGGAAGTGGTCTTCCATTTGCTCTGCCATAACCTAGACGAAGACTGAAATTCGTATGCAGAGCTTTCTTCGAAAATATTTTTCGATTTAAGCTAGGCTAGTCCTAGATATCTATCCAACTTCACACAAGCCACGGGTTGGTAATGTCTTTCTATAAAGCGCCGAACTGGGGATATGAGGATTTGATGTGGGATCAAAGTAAACCGAGAAAGGTGTAAGTATTCTGAAGCTGTTTTTCGCATCAATAGCCGTATTAATCTAATCTAGATATGTATATCTATATCATGATATATATCATGATGATTCGATCGTCTAATTTGTTTATTCAGTGTTGTAAAACACGCGAAAATACACTTTTGACATAAAGATTGATTTTACTTGACAGTTCTTTGCAACCGATGCTCAAGAGACCGACCTCAATCAACAAATTCTTTAGAGCGATACTTCATTTGTACTTAAACTTTTTAACATATTTTCAACAGAAGACCAGCCCTAATAAAGTCACCCTATACCACTTCGAATTTCTTGCTTATTGTGAGCAAATAAAATATAATATAATGGCACGCATACCTGGCTGCAAAATTGTTCAAAAGCGATACGCAGTACAGCACTTATTGCTTTGTACGAAGGACGCAGGATAAAGTGGGATGTGACAGGAGCATCCGCAATCTATGTATACGTATGAGTGCAAATGCGAATGCTTGTGTTGCAAACAGTGAACTAAACTGAACTTGTCACAAAAGAATTTCTTTTGCCGTTTTGCTTGGAATTTGTCGTTATACAAACACACAGTAGCATTCACACACAGATACACACACTTGCCTACAAGTCCATTTTTCCCCGCTTTTAAGCTGCGTTACTACTCTCATACATCGTCCTGTTTGCCTTCAGTTAACTTGCTTGTATCGCCTTCGCATTGTCATTGCTATCGTTTTTCTCGACATTTCTCTGTATGTAGCAAATGAAAACTAACTGGAATTCAATAAACATTCAAGTTCCTTTTTAAGAGCAAAGCAACATTTTTTTTTTTTTTTTTTTGTTCGAGCAAAAATATCTGAAAAAATAAAGCATAAAGTGCAAGCGAGATGCGAGATGCGAGATAGTTACTTACTGCGGGAAAAATAACGAAAGAAAAGAAGTTTAAATTCCATTGGAAATTGCTGCTGCTGTAAATGCGTTTGAAGTTAAGTATTCGTTATAGTTTGACTTTATTTGAAGTTAGTGCTACGCATACATGACAAGAATTCAGTATTACATTGCATGGACATTGCATGAGATATTCTATCTCATGACAAAATAGCAGATTTCAGGCATACTGACTACTTCTCTTTACTGATTGGCATAATTGCTTAAAGCTGTGTGCGTTTTTTAAGTGAGTGGAACTGCAACTGCATATAATATTAAAAAAGAAGATGAGAACACAACCAAGCATTTAAAGTGGATTGTAACAAATATCCTTTGGCCGCTTCTAAACGAAGGTATGACTATGTATTGCTGCAAAGTTCCGTTTTCCGTGGAACACTCCTTGTAAAATGTATGTACCAATATTTTCTTCTTCTTCAGCTTGAGAAGAAAAGTCATCGGTTTTTAAGACGATTATTCTCATTAAATAACATAACGCTAAACAAATGCTCCACTTAGGTAAACCGTACCTCGTAACTCGTTTAATACATTTAAAAAACAATGTAACACATGTAACCTAGTTGACCAATTCAGTTGATAGGATCAGTGCTTACCGTGCGATTCGGCGAATGTTTCGCAGCTTAATTTCCTTTATTAGCTTCTTGAGCAACGGTCTCCAAATATAAATCTTTTGCCATACTGCTCAGCAAAAGTCAGAAGCAGAAGTGTTTTTGAACCAACTTTACGAAAAATTTCTTACTTGGATAAATAGTTGCAAAACATCGCTTACAGATTGTTGTATATTATATATGGATATTTAATATCAAATTTCATGCTATACGTGACTTTTGGAACAAGATTGTATCCATTGGAATCTCGAAGAAAGTGCATTTCATTGAAATTCGTTTCTACGTTTCACAAGTATGTATCTACGTGGATATTCTCTATAGACTCTGTGAACCATAAGCTATATTGGCCACATCATCTGCTAGATTCACCATATTCAACATAGAATTGCCTATGTTGCTTATTGAAGTTTATACATACAAGCAAACTGCTTTTGTTAGCTTTTTACGTCTGTAAATTTTCTACCATTTCAAATATTCATAATAGAAAATATGATTGAATATTTGAAGTTAATCGATGATGTAACATTTTTCTAGTAAAACATAGCTTTGAATGTTCGGTAAACTATTTCTATTGATTTAATAATAAGCCATGATTAGAAATGAATAACTTTTGAGGTAGTAATAATTATTGACTATACCAAATAGATTTAACTATGTTGGAAATCAGTGATGGGCACGAAGAGAGCAACCAAAGTGTAAGCGTATGTGTGCGTTCTGTATGTATGCGTGCATTGCTTAAACTTCGTCACACGGACTTAAATAATTATTTCTCATATTTCTCTTGTGTTGACTTCGGCAAGCAGATATTCATGTACACGAAGAATATTTTGCCACAACGGATGCTCGAACCCGTCTCTGTTTTTGACACATACATATGTATGTTACCGCCATGCTACACCGTTAGCTAACTGTATAATAAATCTATTATAGAATAAGATGTCAGTTAAGCATTTTCGCATTCTAACACATTCGTTTAACTACCTATAAAAGCGATGTATGAATGACAAAATCATTTGTGAATATGGAATAGCGCCCTCCAAAAATGAATTCGAATGAAATTCTTCCAATGAAAGTGAATTGAATGAATGAGTTTCCAAAGTTCATATTCATTCGAATTCATTCGAAGCTTGTTAATTTTTTGATGTTTGAATGCTTATGAAGTTGAATGGCATGAATGAACGAATGAATGAACGAATGAATGAACGAATTAATGAATGTAATAGCTTCGAATGTTATGAATGCGCTTCGTGTTAGTGCTTATGTTTGTCTCTATTTGCTTGTTTCTTACAGTGAAAATGCGGACTATATACGCACGTTCTCACTATAAAAAATACGCATACTCCACACACAAAACGCAAATGACTTTGCGCAAGTCTTTTTTAAGGGTTGTTTTAGCAAATAGCTACGTGGTGCTTCACATCAAAATCTCTTTACATCTCTCTCAATATCTATTTTTATCTTGTTTACACTACTTATAAGCAACTAGCTACCTTGTTGCTAGCTATCATGCGAACATTCGGTTCAGTTCGGTTGCAGAAAGCCTTCAGCTGCTGAAAGTATTCGTGTTGACTTATTCGAACCTTCAACGCATTCGAATGAATGAATGAATGAATGTGTCGGTTAACCTTGCATTCATAGTGAATCATAATGAATCATTCAGTCATTCAAAGTGAATGTTAGTGAAATTGAATTTATTCTGCATTGAATGTAATGAATGTTGACTGTTTAGAATGTATTAAATTCATGAATTGAATTTGAAAGTATGAATATTCATAAAGCCGCTTCAATGAATTAAGTCATGCAGCACTCTAATATGGAATCGTGGTAACTGAGCAAATAACACTATAAAACAATTTCTATGTAGCTAAAACCAGTTGCAGACAATAAACCGTTTACAACTATTAACAACTTTATTAATAGAAAATAAGTTTAACTAAATTATGAACAGTAGAAAGCGGTCGAACATAAACGATGTATTTTATATTAAAAGACACCACAAAATAAAAACTTTGCTACAATTATTTCTATTTGGCTATTTCTTTTTAATATAAACGCACACATAAAGCGATTAATTTGTGCGCTCCCATAGGACGCACTTCCGGCTGGACACCATTTTGTATATTACACAACACCCTATACCGTAGCGTATATGCAGGGCGCCATTTTCACGCTTTGCTGCCACACAGCAGCTAAACAGTACTAAACAATTGCAATTTATTTGTTTTGTATTTTTATGAACTTTTATTTTCCTTTTCCTTTTTGTTTTTGTTTTTTTTTTTTTGGTGCGTCCCTCTTTTATATAGTGCGCTGCTTCTTTTTATTTTTTTGGTTATAATAATTTTGTCTATTTTATGTGCAAGGCGGCAACAAAAAAAATATCCTTGTAATCAACTTAATAAATTAATAGCTTAAGTGTTTAAGCGCAAGGACGAGCAGCTGACAAAAGTTCGGTACATTGCGTCGAAAATAAATCTTATATGCGTTTGATAAGTTCTGATTTCGATACAGTATCAAAAGTATATCGAATTTTTTCATATTTCACATGCATTTCGGTCCGCTAAACATGAGAATTACATTTAAAAGTTTTTCATGAAAGCGTTTTTTTTATATAAGTTTTCGGTTATTTTTTGTTTTATTAATTTTTTTCGAGTTGTTTCCACGATTTTGAGTATAAGTATTTCCAGTACCAAATGAAGGTAATTAGATTTTCTACATCATTTTCTTACATAGATTTGAGATCAATCCAGTTGTTCAATTGCTATTGATTTTAATACGAAAAAGGTGGTTCAAAAAATAATCATTTTTTCCCAAAAATCGAAAAATCGAGTTCGATTTTCATACATCATCCTGGGAAAAATAAAAATCATAAAAATAAGTCCAGTTGCAAGTTTCTCACATGAAAAAGCAGATAATTTCATACAAAAAAGAAAAAAAAATGGTTGTCTGTAAAGTCGGTTTACGGACGATAATTTTACGTAATAACGTCATAAGAAAACATTGATGAAAAATTGCATACTTTTGTGAATTGAAATCTAATGTAATTCCAATAATGCAATCAGAGTTAAACAAACAACTTGTCATATAAAAGAGTTTCGTTACCAACAACAGAGAGTGAAATATACGCTCTCTCTCTCTCTCTCTCTCTCTCTCTCTCTTCGACTGACCACCAGCAACTTTAAAAGCCTCTTGTAGTTGTTTTTGGTACTCAAATGCAAAAGTAATTGCTATTGTCGTCTTCCATGATCTATGGTGTGCGTGCTTTGTTTACTTTGTACATGTATTTTATTTGAAACAAACTTTATTATACACTTACAATGTTATTATTCATACATTCTACCATGTGCATACGCAACCCACCGCGCGCTAGATAACACTGCACACACACACACACATAACTATAGCTTTCAACAAGCCAATGCACGCTGGTCTGTCTATCGCTTGCTTGTTCAGGCGGAACGACACAATCGTCACATGTATTCATATGTGTACGATAACATGTTCCGCCTTTTGCTTTTCGTTCGTTTAGTATCGTGTCGTAACGGTAAACGGAACGTCAGAAATGAGTCATGCTTCTGCGCTAAACCAACCGATTTAATAGACGTTATCACGTCAATAAGCAACTATTGTTTGAGATCCACGTAGAAAGGGCGAAGTTATTAGTTTTTCAGTGGAAGACCAAAAATGACAACCCTATGAAAGTTTTCATACTGCTTAACCAACAATAAGTTAGCAGGGTCAGCTATTCGTTATCGCTAAACAAGCACCACTTACCACACTTTGTATTATGGTCTTGGTGGGCTTCTTGAACAAATTATTTTCGTAAAACTCCGTACGGTTCCTGTTGATAGACGCGTTTTTACTCAGTTAAAAACTGATATTGTTGCATACGAGATGCAAGTAATTCTGATCTTTCTTTCATGAGCTTCAAATCTGGCAACAATTCATTCGATTCTCTTTGTGATAGTTACCGCTCTATATCCTTTTCGCGTCTTCTGCCGTTCTTCCAAGATTTATAAGGGCTGAATAGAACGTTACTCGAATGAGTTATCGGAAACATAGCTGTTCCCACCAATATTTTTGTTGAAACATAAGTAGCAATCAATCATGTGACAAAATGACTTCTCCAAATCATTGGAGTCTCGATATCTGCCGAAGTGAAATACCATTATTGCTCATGCAACCGTATACATATAGCAACAAAACCAATTTTTAGCTTTGAACAACAGCCAATGTGCTGAGAACTAGTTGGCTCAGAGCACACATAGAGATGAGCTTGAGTAGCATACCAAATTAATTCAAATTACTTTATTGTAGCGCACACATTCCAGAAATCAAAAACTTTTTAAGTATGATTTTCGTATTAAGTGGAATACATAGAATGTTATATATAGTGTTATATATTTTCGAATATTCCAATCTAGGGCAAGTTTAGCACTGCAAGTACTGCGTTTGACAAAATTTGGCAACTAGTAGATGTGCTGTACAAATTAAAAAAGTATTCTGCCGCATCATTTCTGCAGAACACTCTTAAGTGCTTATATAGAAAACACATACTTCTTGGTAAAAATTTTGAAAGAAAGAAACTACCGAAATACAAAGTTTAATACTGGTGCTCCTTTATATGAGCAAGTTAGCATACTTTTGTTAGCCTACTTCTATATACGATGTACAAGTTTTTGTGCATAAATTTATAAATAATATTCTGTATTCGTTTTGTTGTTGTTTCTATTTTATGACTTAATTACTTAAATGCGTTCTGTTCTAAAGTGTTTTCTCATCTATGACGCGTGCTGTCAAATAAAAATTATATGAGTGGAAATTATAGCGCTTCAGTAAATAGGCAATGGTGTTCCTTTTTACATACTTCTATAATTATTTTATTTCTATATCTGTCTACGCATGAAGCTGTGGGTGTTTTAGAGTGTCTCCACATTGCCTGACTTTTGCTGATTTGTATCTTTCGTCGTTGTTGCTCTTCAACTGTCAAAAGCTGTAAAGTGTATAATTTTTCAACTGTCAGCGCAAAAATTTTCGAGTGCGCTCGTCGTCGTCGTCGTCCGACTTAATTGAAATTCACACGACATGCGCCTAAAATTATGCAGCAAAAAAAAAACAACAAAAAAGCAGTTTGTCATAATAGGGTATACAGCAAGTGTAGGCGGGTCACAGTTCATGCGACTGTCCGTCTGTCTGTACAACAAAATGACCTCGTTGACATTGTTGTTGTTATTATAGTGTGTGTGTGTGTGTGTGTGTGTGAGTGTGTGTGTGTGTGTGTGGTAGCATAGTTTCAAGTCTACTCTCTAGTGTTAGCGGCTACTTAAGCTCACAATTAGTTAGTTTTACTAGGCAGTCATACTGACTGCTTCTGTTTTTTTTTTTAAAGTCATTTTAGCTTGTTCATGCTTAGCGCCTATTTAGCTGCTACAATATATACGGCTGTAACATTTTTTTGGTTGGTAGTCGTGGCTCACCTTGACGCCTAATCAACGCCTTTCAACACATAATTTTTTTTTTTTTTGTTCACGTTTTTTATTCTTTTATTTAGCTTTTGATGAATGTCATAACATTGTCGCCTGAGTTTTTTACAATTATATTTTTTGTTTTTCTTTTTTTCAATGTAGAAATTTTTGTTAAATGCGTTTTTTGCATGTAATTTTCATTCATTGCCAGCTTTCTTACCAGCTACTTTCTTAATAGTCTATACACAATGCGTGAATGGCATATAAATTTTGTCACAAAGCTTGTAACATCTAAAAAGACTTGTTAGAAGAGAGTATATAGGATGCACTGAGAGTAAAACTATTGCATTGGATAGAGCATTGTGCAAAAACACACGTTTTGCAAGTGCTTACAAGCGTCTCTATTCTGGTTTTCACATCTTATCGAACAAATATTGCTAGCGAAAGCGAATGTCTTAACAATGTTTCACATGTACGTAAGTTGTAGTGCACTTGGTTCTATGCTAGAAATGAGCATGCGAAAAGAAAAGGCAAGGCAAACAAGCGAAAAAAATAGAGCAAAGTTATTTGCTTCACTTAGTATTCAACGGTGATTGTCTCGCCCGCCTCTTTCTCACTTTAGCCGTATATGTATAACTGCTTCACTTATACATACTAGAGCACAAACCATTTTTTGAATAACAAAAGAGATCAAGAACAGAGAGAAGGAGACATGCAAAATAGTATACTCAAGCATCTTGCCCGTTTACTCTCACTTGTGCTCATTAGAAAATTTGCGCAATCAACTCGTTTTTTGCAATATGTGCATCTTGCTTGCTTTGTTATATTTGGTTGAAAGAAAACCATTTCGAAAACATTTTTGTCAAGCTTTAATAGAGAACTAAATACATGAAATATAAATATAAGGTACATGCAGTGTTCAAGAGATCTGTTTGTATTGGCGCTTGTCTGTTTTTGAGCCTCAACGAAAAACTTAAAGTTTGATCAAAAAAATGTTGTAACTTAGTTCACTAGTTCCGCTCTGCATTACCGGACAATATTGAATTCACTAGTCCTCAGTAATGCAGCAGTAAGCCAGCTTAAAAATAGAAAAGAAAGAAAAATTATATTCTCTTTGCAGTTACAGTGCAGAAGAAGTGTCAACTGCCTGTTATTTAGTAAATCGATGAGTTGAGTATCTTTAAGTCAAAGTAGCTAAGATGCTTTGACTTTGCACTCAACACCGTTGGTCGGCCAGTAATGCAAAGGGTGGAAATTGATCCCTTCCAATGAGAACTGCCATATTAAATGCGTCAGTCGAACGCATGTAAAAGGGTTACAAGTGGATCTAATGCTGGTTAGGACAGGTGGGTGACTCGATAGTCTTTGACTGATTCTTTTTACTGTAGGGAACTACTCACCCGGCACACTTTTCTGATTTTTTCGGAAATATTTTTTCTTTACTAAAGCAGCCAGCGTTGCGTTTCGAAGACCATTGGAAACCACAGCCCACTCTGTGTATTCTCTTATTTGTAGAGCGGACCACTTACAACACGAAACGAAAGCTTCAAATCAGCTTTGTAGCATTAAGAAACTAAACAATATATGTTTCAGTGCATGTGAAGTGTATCAAAGTTTCGGTTAGATCGAAGTTGACGTTGCCTTTTTTCGTTTTTTTTATGCATATATATTATAAAAAAATTTTTTTGGTTGGCTTTTGTCAACTTTTTGCCACTGTTCTTTTATTCCTGCGCCTTCAGTGACTGCTGCCAAATTTATTCATTATTTTTATGTTGCATGCTTTTGGGCGTTTTATCATAAAAAGTTGACTTATTTTTTCTTTTTGACGATTGTTTATAGCGAAAAAATGCTGGAAAATTTGTGGGCGTTCGATCTGAATGCGTTTAAGCGTTGCTTATTAAAATATCTAACGACTTGGTCAGTATGTGACTAGTATTTATAGCAATTAACTTCAAATTCGCTACATTTCTTTAGGCATTCACATAGACACACATATCCCGTGAGAAAATGGAAAACCAACTGAAGCACAAAATCAGCACAAATGCCCAAGTAAACTGCCACAATTTTCCACAATTAACGCAATTAAAAATGTGCCACAAAGCCACTGACAGAGAGCTCGTAAAAAATTGCAGCAAAAATGCTATGAAATAATTAAAACATATGAAAAAAGGAGCGCACGGAGCAACGCAACAGTAAACGCATACAAAATACGTAACGTAAGGACAACGAAGGCATGCAGCACACAATCAACTTCACACGGCTCAATGTAGGCAATGATTTTTTTTTCCAAATTGCATGTTGTCTTTAATTTAGCCCTTAGCTACATATGAGTCATTTACACATGTGCATCTGTGTGTGTGTGTGTGTGTGTGTGTGTGTTTGTGTAAAGGATAACGTACATGTAGCTGCTAGTGCTAACGTTTTAATGCCAGTCTGGCGCACTGACCAACTCCAAACGTGAAGCTGGAAAGAAAAGAAAAAAAAGCCAAATTGTCGGTAGATGTCGTCGACATTGAAGACATTGGTGGGAGTTAAAGTTCTTAAAAAAGCCAAAAAAAAAGTCAATACAATGCGCTGGGAAAAAGAATTGTTCAAATATATAAGTTAACGAAAGCACGACTTTAATTATGGCCACCAGACACGAACGTTGTCGTGAATGCTAAAATATTGTACAATTCTTTTTGTTTCTGCGCAATTTCAATTAAACTTTTTTCTGAAATTTTGCTGTGGTTAGTTTTTTTTTTCCATTGTATATTTTGTTTTACTGTTTAAATTTTTGTTAATGCGCGAAAAAAGTTAAAATATGTGTTTGGAATATAGGTAAATGTGTTAGAAATTTAATGAAAATAAAAAAAATTATGCAGTTTATAAAAAAAATGTTAATAAATGCAACTAAAATGATCCGATTTAAACGTTATAAGTAATAATATATAATAATTATTCCAGAGAAAGTATTGCCAAAGGCATGTTGTACTTTTTTTCGTTTTTGTGTGTTTCTCTTTTATCTTCACATAAAATTTGCCAATCACAGTTGCATGTAAAACATTTGTGTTCTTTACACTTAAAGTGTGTCAGTTTCATTTTAACAATGACATGTTCCGTCCGAAAAAAGTAGTAAATAATGCACAAGTTTATTGAAATAGTGCAACTGACAAAGCGTGCAATGAAAAAAATAAAAATATATATTTATATGGGCAAAGCAAAATAATACAATAGCAAGTAGAAAAACGAAAGCTGCCGTGTACTGCTTGTACGCTGATAAATAAGTGGAGCATGCCGTACTTGTATTGATCATTAGCTGTAAATATGATCAGCGCGGATTTTACTAAATGAACTACAATATGCTTGGTTCAAGATTGCTTTTTCAATTCGAAAATTTTTAATTTTAGCAATCTTTAAGTACGAGTGGGCTTGATTTTTAACTAATAATAGACTTACTTCAAATGACTGGAATGGACAAAATTCACTTTGAAAAAATGATGCGTTTGTGGTTTTTAGGGTTCCGTACCAAAGGATAAAACGGAACCCTATTACTAAGACTCCGCCGTCTGTCCGTCCATCTAGCTGTTCGCATGTCACCAGGCTGTATATCATGATAGTTAGACAGTTGAAATTGTCACAGATGATGTATTTCTGTTGCCGCTATAAGAACAAATACTAAAAAACAGAATAAAATAAATATTTAAGTAGGCTCTAATACAATAAACGTGATCTTTTAGCGGATATTTCGCTCTCTCTCTCTCTCTCACTCTCTATCTCTCTCGCACATACCAATCAAGGTCTGTATGTGCGAGAGTGATAAATGCAATGCTGCATATTTATAGGAGCCTTCTGTATTTAGTGTCTACTTTTAGACTTGAAGTAATATCAACTATTATTATTCGACGCTTAAACCCATTTTTATTGCATACATGCACCTTCTTATGCTATACTAAAACCTAACTGAGTCAAATGATGAAAAATGAAACGCTGAATTTGAGAAATGTGGAAAAAATTAAAATAATAAACCGGCCAAGTGCGAGTCGGACTCGCGCACAAAGGGTTGCGTAACATTATCTATAAAAAAATCATGTCTGTTGTATGGGAGCCCCACTTAAATATTTATTTTTATAGATAATGGTGCGGAACCCTTCGTGCGCGAGTCCGACTCGACTTGGCCGGTTTATTGTAGATTTAGGGCTATTTTCACGACTTAGAAATACATTAGAGAAAACGAATTGCCAAGATATGCTATTGAGGGAGTAACGAGCCAATCCACAACATAATATGCACGGTATCATCCAAAATTTTACTAAAAAATTTAAATTTTGTTTGTTTTCATTTTGCGTTTGCTTTGGTTTGTTATCGAAATTTTGAAGTCAAGTTGGCAGCTATCTTTGAAATATATATATATATATATATATATATATATATATATATATATATATATATATATATATATATATATATATATATATATATATATATATATATATATATATATATATATATATATATATATATATATATATATATATATATATATATATATATCTCTCTCTCTCTATATATATATATATATATATATATATATATATATATATATATATATATATATATATATATATATATATATATATATATATATATATATATATATATATATATATATATATATATATATATATATATATATATATATATATATATATATATATATATATATATATAATCTGTTTTTAGATAAACCCAATGTAATTTCTTGGTGGAAACTGGTATTCGAACCATGACCAACATCGACGCTGAGTGCAAAGTTTCATAATCTTAGTTACTTCGGCTAACAGGCAACCAACATGTCGACTTTCTGAATCACAAGTAATGGCTTTTCTCATTGACTGTCGACGCAAAAACAAAAATATGTGGGGCTCTTATATTATTCCAACAAGGCAGAGACGATTTAATTAAGAACAGCTGAGAGAGTGAATTTGGTTTTGCTCAGAGGAAATTTGTTCTCACAAACTAAAATAAGAATTTTCCACTTAATTTAAGTTAAGAAGCACTCATTTCATATTCAGAAACATTTGTACTTGACTTAAGTACAGGTTTCTTCACAAAATTAGATTTTCATAATTACTTCAACAATTTTATGCTTATTCTAAGAAATTGTGTGTTTCTTAGAATAATTTTGCACGAATTGTACTTAGAGTTTTAAGTACGCTTTCCGAATTTTAAACTTTTAAGAACTTTTTATTTAGAATTTCATTTCTTTTCTATGTAAATGTGATTGTCGACCATATTTGTTGCGTTCACATGTGAATGACAACATTTTACCGATGAAAAATCGTTTAGTATTTATTTTTTCATTCACTTCCATGGCCTTATGTAGAGTGATAGATAGTCAATATAACGACCAAACAAAAACTACTCAACATGTCAGTCTGTAACTTTTCACTATAAGTAAAATAATAATAGCTTTATTGATTAGATTTTCACCATAAATTAGTTTTCCATTTGGTATTTCTTATCTTCAGTCTCATGAGAAATAAAATGCAATTCAAAACAAGTCAGTTTAATTAGGTTACGCAATCTAAAGAAAAAAACTATTTTTGACAGCATTTAATAACACGTTACAAACTTGTCCGGCTTGCTTTTTAATTTAGGCTGCATATGACACACGCTAGAGGGCGTTTAGTACGTCATGAAAGTGCAATACATAACCTATAATTTCGCAAACATTCATTGGTAAGGCTTATACAAAGTTTCTATTTACTTCATTATTTTTACTGCCATTCATAGCCTGTTTTTCTTTGTGTGTGCGCTATAAAGAAGGCGTGTACATTGTTTATTAACTGGGCGTAAGCGTTAACAATTAAAGTAATTATAATTTTATGTGTCACAAATGCAAAAAGGAAATGAGCGCAAGGAATAAATAAATACAGCATGCAAATGTAAAATGCCACCAAAGAATGTCCAGCCTTTTGGGAGCGTTGCATGCACGTATGCTGCACGCGCAGCCCTGCACCGTGGTCAAACTTTGCATGGCATGTCAATAACTTATGGTTAAGCATTAATTAGGCTGCGTTGCGGTATGACATTCTCATTTTGTTGCATCCAACCATTCGGTTGTAAATTTTGTCAGTGTGTAGTTTTACACTCTAGGCAAAGAAACTTGCAATCGGTCGCATATGCGCTTCGTAAATTATTTACATCGTTAAAAGCGCGGCTTGCGGTTTGGCAACACTGGCAACTATCAAAATGATACGTACGTGTATGCATACACCCACCTCTGCACACTTAAAAACACTTGTGATTGATTAATAAATTTAAAATGTATTTAACGCTCAACTGATTTTAAGCGAACGAAATTATTTCATACATGTAGCTGTCATTTTGTCAGAGAGCTGCCAAGTTGCCAAGTTTGTAAATTTATTTCTGTGAGTTATTCTGACTGTGTGAGACTTTATGGATGGTTGAACATTTTTTGCTGTTTTATTTCATATCTTCCATTAGTAACTCTTCGGGAGCAGGAGTAAATGTATATCTTCTGTATTTTATAAGACATTTTTTAATATATTACTAAAAACCATAATCCAAAATTGCAATTTTGCTGCGATTCTTTTCATTTCAAACTAAAAGTATTTCTTCAGTCTAAAACTCAACACTGGCTGAAAACAATCGAATATTTCAAAATAGCGCAAATATGCGATACTATTATAACTACTACATTGTAAGATACATATTAATATGTAATTAAGCGTTGACACTTTGAGTAATACAGATTAATACAACTAATTCTGCTCCTCGACGCAGTTGCAGATAAGCCTAAGCTTTGTTAAATCATTTATACAATATGAATTAGAGTGCTGAAGAAGCAACGCTCGTCATTTCAATGCTGATAAGATTGCAGTTAAATAAAAATCAATTAATGAAGAGAAAATATTAATACTAGAGCGCTTCAATTTCCACGAAAGCTGTTTGCGGCTGGTAGCTACATCGAAATATGAAAAATATCCAGTTTCGCGAAAATGTTTTTCCATGTTTAGATTTTTGCTTGTTATTGTTTGCCTTGCTTTGTATTATTCACCGGATGTTGGCGGTTGGGCGGAAATTAAATTTTGAAATTGTTAAAATGATGTTTTCTTCTCATTTAAGTTACTTTCTCTACCTTTACCCTCTACCCTCTACCCTCTCTCTCTCTCCCTCTCTCTCTCTCTCTCTCTCTCTCTCTCTCTCTCTCTCTCATGTAAATTAAATATTAAATCAAATTAATTGTTTTGAAAAGGGAAATTAATTGTATTGTTGATTTCTCTAGTTCGATAAAAAAATATGATTTTTAGAATATGCTGTAGTCTCAGCATTTTAACTGATTAGGTATTTAAAATTGTTTTCGGACGAATTGATGAATGAGTAGAAATTTTAGGGAGTCTACGATAAACACATTTTGGATATGCTTTTCAACTGCGTCAGAGTATTTTCTTTCAGCAATAAATACTTAATTATTCTTGAGTAAAACGAAGTGAAAGACTCTTCGCATTATAGCAGGAATCTGAAGACTTGGATACTCCAAAATATTGCAAGCTTCGGAATATACTAAGCTGTACATAAGGCGGAAGTTTTAACTTTCGAACCACTGCAGCATCTTTCATACGAGGGTAGCTGAATTAACTGTATTAGCAATTGGTACTTACTTACATACTTAGGTGGCCCTGCAACCGTCTATCGTGGAAGGCCGCACGTATGTAGTTTAGTGCGCCAGTCGCTGGCAATCTGGAGATTCTTCAGGTCATCATAGACATGAACTTGTCATCTTAAGCTCGACCGTCGTCTCTGACGCCGTCCACCAATCAAGGTTTCCGTTGTAAACTTTTTAGTGCTGGAGCTTCGGGTTTCATCCGGATGAGAAGAGCAGCCCGTTGCTGCTGCTGGCATTTAATGCGGTGGACTATATCAACCTTCTTATACAGCTCAAACAGCTCGTGGTACATACGAGTGATAAACTAAACGCCAACTCTAAGGGGACCAAAAATCCTACGAAGAAACTTTCTCTCGAATACTCCTAAAGACGCTGTATCCGTTGTTGTCAGGGTCCATGCTTCTATGCCATACAGCAGCACCGAGATTATCAGTGTCATAGATTTTTATCTACTTTTGCATAGTTTCTATATCAGCATTTTTATGTTTATTACAACAAAAAAAAAACTTTTCTTTTCAGCAAAACAAAAAAAAAGAAAAATCTATTGAACGTAAAAATGCAACACTGCGTTGGCGTTGAATAGAAAAAAAGCAAAACTTGTGAATTTCGACAGTTATTTTGTTATGTTTATATTGTATCGCAGAGAACTTTTATTTTTTCTTAACATTTTTGCCGACATAAACACTTGAATTATTCGGAAGTCACAGCTGTGGGCAATCGTTGCAATACTTACGTAGTTTTTCGCCGTCTTTTTCTTTGTATAAAGTGCAATTTCACGTTCAAAGAAATGCCTTGTGCGCATACGAACTTGAAATATCTTATTTGGCACTCACACAGCAGAGTGACAGAGGATTTGAAAAGACAAAATACAAGAAAAGAAGAAGAAACTTTTGTGCAATTTTCTGTTGAATGGCGACGCCAACAAACGCCGCCATTGCGGACCAAACAACCGGAAACGGAAACTAACAAAAGACGCCTGAAGGCAAGCATCAGCAGCACAACAAAGCATTCAGCAAAGAAGTTTCAATGAAATTAATTTCAATTCTATTTTATAAATTTGTATTGCGATTCGTAATATTTTTATTTGTTGAATTTCGGCTTTTTGAAGCGCTTGCAGCAGATTTGGCTTATTTTGTTAGTTCAACGATGAAGAAATTCTATAAAAAAAAAAAAAACTTTGCTTTGTCGCTATGGATTTTCATTATGCACAAAAGGTTAAACAGCACGGAAATCCTGTAAGTAACAGAGTGTTTTTTTTTTTTTTTTTTAGAGGTGTAGAATTTTGTTTTGATATAAAATACTGAGATTACATACTTTCAAACTGCAGATTGGTTTTATGAGAGAGTAATTTTATGCAATTGGTGCTTTAATATAACTTTGGGCATGTGGGCTGGCTTGGTTGTGGCGCATTCTGAAAGTCCAATTTTCGAACAATAGTAACGCGGCAACGGTGCGCACGATAATGTCTTTCAAGTCGTTCAAAGTTGCTGGTTTGTTTGCATAAACCAATGACATCACGTAATCCCAGAGAAAATAATGCAAAGGTGTTAAATCGCACGATGTCGGTGGTCAATTGACTGTTCCATATCGAGAAATAATGCATTCGGCAAATGTTTACTTCAGTGAGTCTATTGTTTGACGTAATGGAAAATTTTCTTCAATAATAATTGCCATATAGCGCACGCCATTGACGGTAACCTTACCGCCGGAGTTATTTTTAAAGAGCTAAGTACCACTGATTCCACCGGTCCATAAACCGTACCGAGCTTGTTTTGTAAGATGTAACAGTGCCTCGAGAATCTCTCCAAATACAGCAATTTAGCTTATGGCCGTATGACACACGAATACAATCAGCAAATTGTTTTGCCCTTCATTGCTGTTAGAGCAGATCAGAACATAGGCAAAGCAAATATTCTACAGCTGCGAGTGGTTGAAATATAGTTTAATTAAACAGTGAAACGAAAACCAAACAGGAAAACTAACAGAAAAAATACCATATTAAAATGAAAATCTATGCGAAAGATAAGGCAACGCTATATTTTTATGGTGTTTTAGATTATTTCGTCATTCGATCACTCTTTACACCAAAAATTGTATTAGTGCACAATAAAACTAGAAAAAAAATAATAATAATGAATGATGCAAAGACAATTGCTTTAGCATGTCATGCGCAAATAATGAATACACACAATGCATGCATTTTTAAAATGCTTTTCTCTATTGATTCTGTTTTAATTTAATAGAAACATAAACAAAAGTCAAGTGTGACCTATACTATACAAAATATTAATAAGTTCACAATAAAACTAGAAAAAAGAGAAACAATGAATAATGCAAAGACAATTACTTTGGCATGTCTTGCGCAAATGGTGAATATACTCAATGCATGCATTTTTAAAGTTGTTTCCTCTATTGATTCTGTATATTTTAATAGAAACATAAACAAAAGTCAAGTGTGACCTATACGAGTCGATGTGAAAAATGTTGCTGTATGTATATAGCTATTCCTTTCGCATGTTTTTGTCGTGTTTGAAATACCAGAGCATTGAAGGGGAAAACAATTTGGTGATTATTATTCGTTGAGGTAGATGTGAGCCTCATCACTGAACAAAATATTGCAATAGAGCAGTGACTTGATTTTCCAGTTGATTTTCCGCGCATTGACCGCACGTATGGCGCAAACGATGGCTCTATTTCTTGCACCACAGCTCATACAAGTTAGCAGGCTGAGATCTTAACGTAAAATTTACTGCAAAGTGGATGCACACAGCTGCAATTACTAAGCGCAATGGCGGATCGACACATTTGGGTGCTCCTTAACTAGAAAATCAAACTGAGTGCAAATGACATTAGTGTGGCCAGATCTGACCAATTTATGACAGTTTAATGACACTGTCGGAAAATGAAAAAAAAACACCCTGTATAGCTCAAAAAGAAATGCTTAATACAAATATTTTTTTTTTGATCTAAAGCATCTTACACTGTAGATTATTCCACTACATTTAATACTTATGCTTGGTATATGTGTATCTAAAGTGCTTCAAAGGTGAATTGCGTACACTTCTAATGAATTTGTTTATTTAGGCTAATTATGTTGAGACTCCTCTGTACTTTTTTGAAGCACTTTTGTCTATATGCCAGCTGACCTCTGACCCTTTTCGTTGGCGCATCCTTTGGCTTTTTGGCTTGGCTTGGCTTGGCTTTGCTTTGCTTTGTGCCTTTGCGAAATTAATGCCACAAATTCTAATTAATTGTGCAGGTGTTGCCTTGGATAAGCCTAATTGAATTTCTTCTGACGTATCGTTAAACATCCTGCAAGGACGAGTAGCCGAAAAGAGTAGCGAATTTGAAAAGGTTCAAAGGTACAAAGCAAAATATTTTTCGCATTTCTTCACCCCAAAATAACAAAAAAAAAGAAATAAAAATGAGGAAAGTCGAAAAAAATGAATTACGCTAATTATGCAATCGAGTGAAATCGAGCTATGTGATATATATATATATATATATATATATATATATATATATATATATATATATATATATATATATATATATATATATATCTCTCTCTCTCTCTCTCTCTCTCTCTCTCTCTCTCTCTCTCTCTCTCTCTCTCTTCTCTCTCTCTCTCTCATATATATATATATATATATATATATATATATATATATATATATATATATATATATATATATATATATATATATATATATATATATATATATATATATATATATATATATATATATATATATATATATATATATATATATATATATATATATATATATATATATATATATATTCTATCCACTGCTTCTTCATCCTGTCTCATATTTCAATCGCAAACTAATTATAGATTTTGATTTGCTGCTCATCAAACTGTCCGGATTCGCACAGGATACGCCCGCACACTCATTTCCATAATAGTCAGAGGCGTTGTACATTATTTGCCTTTGATGCCATTCGCTCCTGTGCGAGCTATAATATATATCGCAGTTTTATAATCACACATCAAAATATTGTCGTTGGAATGGTTTTTCGCGTGACATTTGAGTTTTATACGTTGGTACTTGCTACTACCCCGAAACCAATTTAGCCGTATTTTATACGCTTTTAATGTGCCGACATTTTATTTATATCCTTTTTTTTTCTTTCTTTTTTCTGCCTTGCTTCGGTTTTTATACCTTGCATGCAATATTTGTTTGTATAATAGTACACAATACTGAATTTAATACATATTTATTATGTCTATAATAGCGCCATATTATGTATACATTAATGAGTAGTTATTATTTCTTTTGTTTGTTTGTTGTTTTCGGTTTCGTTTTTTGTGTACTTACTACTAATATAACAATAAAATTATTTTATATTTTGTCATCAACCTCGTCATTGTACAATAATAATGAACTCATGCAAAGTTTGTGTATGTATTAAAGCTCATAAATTTGTAGGCTTATCGTTTTTATGTGCTGGTCCTTGGCTTTGTGACTATATTGACATAATACTGATTAATAGTTTTCAGAGGAAATTACTTTATAACTTTAGCTTTTGAGTATCTGAAATTAAACGATAGTTCTTGTTGGAGTTCCAGTCAATGAAGGATGGCTCTGCACATGAGTACTTATTTGCATCTTTCAAAAATAATAGTTCAACCTCCATCCGCAATTTTCAAGGAAAATATTCCGGGCCATTCAATGATTTAAGCAAATCTATGACATCATTTTGATTAAATATTGCATGCTTGAGAGCCGCCAACCTATATTCTTTTATTTTGAAGATGATTGGAGCTTCTTCTACGTTCCATTATAAAATCTTCTATTCACGTGCAATGAAACCTTTTTCATTTAAATAAAGAGAGCTGGGTCAGTAGTTAGTGAAGGTACTGTTGAGATGCATAGATTGGTCAATGGTTGTGAGGTAGTGAGCTATGCGGAAAGTTTATATCGAATACGAGAGTGAGGAAAGTATGCACACAATTCGTGCGATTCATTGACGGTCATTCTAAGCGATTTGCCCACATGAGCGTAGATATTTAAGGTTAATTGTACGATAAATTTCGCAGAAACAGACCACGAGCTCTTCTATTTAAAGCAAATTTTTCACTACTAAGCTTTCTTCACTCCTCGAGTTTTTAGCGCTAAATTCCTGTAGTTGTAGTTGGTTGGTTTGCGAAAGTTGATCGACCACATACTTACAAAATTCTTAGGACTAGTATTTGACAAACAACGGGATTGAAATTTTAACTTAAAAGAACGCTCAACGAAGTAACCAGTGATTTCAAATGAAGTCAAATATGGTTTAGTAGCTATATAGTTGAAAGCGAAAACATTGATCATGATCTTGCTTAAAATTTTTAAGTATACATCAATTATTCAAAAACGTAATATTTGGAGGTTAAAACAAAAGAATTTATGCCCTGAAATGTCTATTCAAATTTAAGTATTTCTCAAATTTTTACAAAATTTTTAGATATGGTGAACGCACATCAATTCAGTTGCCTCAAAATTGATCATTTTGGCATTTATAAATTCATGATTCATAACCCATTCATCAATTCTCCACCCGGATTTCATCATATATTCATCATTGATGTTATAATTCAGTCAGCTATTTAGCAATCATGTTGTCATCGTTCACTTATTCATTTATACTTCATTGATTATTAATTCATGCATAAGTCATACATAGCTTATTTATAGTTCATAATTCCGACATTTATCGTGCATTCATCATTATTATTTGTAGTTTAATTTGTGTATTTATTAATTTGCATATTATTGCTTATTAATTATACTTGCATCTTTCATTCATCATTCATTAATCATTCATTGATCATTCATTCATAATTATATCATCGTTCATTCATCATACATAAGCCTTCATTCATACATTACTGATTCATCGTGAATTCATTCTTTATTCATCATTTATTCATCTTTCACTCAAGAATCATTCATAATTCGTTCATAATTAATTCATAATTCATTCATAATTCATTCATAATTCATTCATTATTCATTCATTCATTATATTCTCATCCGTCATTGATTCATTCATCATTCATTCATGCATCATTGATTCATTCATACATTAATTATTCATTCGTTCCTTCATTCATCACTCAATCAACACATTGATTTGTGGATTTTTAACGTTAATATATCATTTAAGTAGTTGCGATTCTTGATTCAATAATCATTCATTCAACGTTCATTTAGTAATAATTTAACAATCAACTATCAAATCGTTATTCATGCGTATGCGTTTGTCATTCACTTATTAAACGTCTCTGAATTCAGCATTCACATATTCAAAATTTAATAATTCATGATTCACTATTAACGAATTCATGCAGCGCCCATTCATAATTCATTCATCAATCATTTAATCACTGTTCATTCAGCGGATACTCGTCATTCCTTCAATCATTGATTCATCATTCATACATGATATCGTACATACATAAATCGTAATACATCGAGCATGTTTCATTTTCTCATTATCATTCATTCATTCATTCATTCACATTAATGGTATGCGAGAAATTTGCCTGCACAATTATAACTACTTCGTTATAAAATCCAATACAGTCTCCTTCTTCCATAGTAATTTATTTACCCAGTTATGTGTGCAACTTTTAATATGCCAAGCACATATCCTTCCTCAAGAACTATTTGCACAGCTTAACTTATAATCAACTCGAATTGTTTAAACAAACTCTATAGGATTTTCATTATTTCCAATTTATTCTGTGCAATGCAATTCGTGTGACTATAGAAATTATTGTGCTAGTCCCATACTGGTTGCTCCATAATTGTTAAAGTTCTCATTTGGTATGCGCAATGTAAGGCTATAAATTTTAGTGAAAATAAAACTTATAACGATGTGCAGAGGGAGATAGATAGATATATAGGAGTTCTAGAGTCTAACCGATGCCTGTTGACAGTTGACATTATGAATTTATGACTATTTATTTTATATTTATATGTCTTAATGGCACTAAAAATATGAAATACAATACGACAAACAACAACAGTTCGAACAAACGACGACAAATGTGCCAAAGGACAATGATATCCTTGGTGCCTGTACAATATTTCGCACGTGCTGTAGGTTGTAGTACGAGAGTATTATTCTACGATAGTTAGTTAGTAGGTAGGATTCGAGCAGGTCATGAATTATCGATGCTGTCAACAGTTCGCTGTGAGTTTCTTGTTCGAAGTTTGGAGTTTGAGTTTGAGTTTGTTGCATGGCAGCAGTTGTTGTAACTATAAAACTATGGAATATTTTGCTTTATATTGAGTTATAAGCAAATTTATAGTTTCATAATACAATACATATACATATATGCAGATATATATATATATATATATATATATATATATATATATATATATATATATATATATATATATATATATATATATATATATATATATATATATATATATATATATATATATATATATATATATATATAAAACGATGCGTGCAGTTTTGTGCTTAACTCTATTTACATATCAATTTATGTTCGTTTATATAGAATATTTGCCATTTTATTCAACTGTCATTCAGTTGTTGAGCACGCATGATACAAACAAAAAGAAAAAAAGTTATATGTTTTATTTAATTCTGTTGCAATAAATTGCATCATATAAATATAAATATTTACGACTTGTCATGAAAATGTTAAAATAATAAATTACACAACTCTATGACACTGAAGAAAAAAAAAATGTGTTAACGACATAATGAGGCGTTAATTGGTTCGTAAAAAAGCTTACTTGGCAAAGGATGAATAGGATGTTTGAGTTATATAAGTATATAATAAACGTTTATAGATGCATACTGAACTGAACTCGTAGAATAAGCTATAGATGGCAAAAATTGCTTGAAAATTTTAAATAAAGTGGCTGATTCTCATTGTTACAATAAACTGATTAAGTGAATGGTGAATGAATGATGAATCAAAGATAAGTGAATGATCAAAACATTACTTATGCAACATGTAAAATACTTGATGGAATTGTGAATTAATGTTGAATTACGAATGACTGATGAATGAATGAATTTCAATTGAATTACTGAATACTGAATTACTGAATTATTGAATATGAGTATACATATTAAATTAATTAATTTTTAATGTTTTGTAAACTAATTAATTATAACAGTAGATTTTATGAATGTATTATGATTTAATTACGAATAAAAAACTAATGAATTATGATTGAACACTATATGAACGATAAAAGTATGAATTATAAATGAATTTCGTACGAGAGTTTAAAAAGTTATAAAAAAAAAACTAATTATGAATGAAAAAACTAATCATGAATGAATGGTGAATGTTTGCTTAATGGTTAATAATTCATTGAAGACTGATAATTGAATGCTGATTGCATGATAAATGAATGATAAAAAAGTGATAGTTAAATAAGGAGTGAGTGATTAATAAATGATGAATAAACGAATGATAAATTAATAATAAACGAATGATGAATGTGTAAAGAATAACTGATAAATGAATGATGAATTAATAGCTACTCAATGAATGATGACTAAATTATGAATGAATGGTGAATGGTGAAGATACATTAATAGTAACTCAATGGAAAATGGATGAACGATGAATGACTGAATACTGAATGAATGATGTATGAATGATAAATGAAACCTGAATGAATGAAGAATGAATGAAGAATGAATGAAGAATGAATGAAGAATGAATGAAGAATGAATGAAGAATGAATGAAGAATGAATGAAGAATGAATGAAGAATGAATGAAGAATGAATGAAGAATGAATGAAGAATGAATGAAGAATGAATGAAGAATGAATGAAGAATGAATGAAGAATGAATGATAAATGAATACTGAATGAATGATGAATGAATGATAAATGAATACTGAATGAATGATGAATGAATGATAAATGAATAATGAATGAATGATGAATGAATGATAAATGAATAGAGAATTAATGATGAATGAATGATAAATGAATACTGAATGAATGATGAATGTACGATAAATGAATACTGAATGAATGATGAATGAAGGCATATTAAATGTGAGCTAAATAAATGAGGAGTCAATAATTAATAAATTATGTATAATGAATAGTAAAAAAGATGAACGATAAGGAATGAATAAGGAATGGTATATAAATAGATGAAAAATGAACTATTTATGATCAACGATTAATGAATGTTTGATGAAAAACTAATATATCGTATAACGAAACATTGAAAAAGAATACAACATATATAGATTCTTCGAATTAAACGCACTAATCAAACAGAAATGTATGCTGCTGTTCTCTCATTCCTTTTCTCACTTGCATGACACATACTACTTCCTGTGCGGAGCATCTTTCAAGACAAAAGTAGACAGAACAAACGACACGCGCATGTGTTTGTTGTTGTTGTTTACTGCTATGTTTAATGTACACTCTCTCTTCATTTCTCTCCCCATCATCGTTTTTAAATGGTTCTATTCACTTGGTTAAAATGCTTTCATTTAAAACATAATAGCGTTTATAATTCACAAATAGTTTTTAAATACTGTTTTTTTTTTTACAATTTTCTATATTTGCTGCTCATGACACACCTAAATAGCTAAACTATAAAAATTCTGTATGCAACATCATCTATTGAGAACACGTTCCAACCTAACGCAACAACATTAGCTTATTTAGTACTAAAATCATTATTTTACTATATTATAAATTCACAGCGCACAATTTCATTTTCTTCCCTTATTTAATTAGAATAATGAAGCAACCAAATCTTCGTTTTCAGCTGAACTTTTCAAACTTTTCGCTATAAAAATGTGAGTATTACTCATATGCCAAGTACGCCACTTACAGACACACGCATTATTATATTTCGTTAGAACGAAGAAAACTTTGTAACGCTACGTATACATCTTCTGTATGTGTTTGTATCTGCATAACTCATTGTAAATATATAAGTGAATATTGTCATTCCATATAGAAAAAGTAGCAAAGTTTTAGCAATCGTCAAGTTTTCGCCATTTCAACTTAAGCTTAAGTTCGAAATGCGAAATTGTGAAAAACAAATGTCATTCAAAGCTGAATTTTAATACACTGTGTAAACATAGGGTAGAAGGGTATATTATGTTTTGTGCAAATGTATGTAACAGCCAAAAGGATCAGCATCAAATATTGACTCGATATAGACATATCCATATGTCCGTTCGTCTGTCAGTGCGTATGTCTGTCTGTCTGTCTGTCTGTCTGCACAAAGCGATCTCTGGGGTTTATTAGTGCTAGAGCCTTCAAGTTTAGCCTTCCTTTTTCAGATTTCACATAAAGTGTATTAAATGAAAGTGCCGATTTTCCTAGTAGACGGTGTAACTTACGTCAATCCTAATAAAATATCTCACGCTTATTCAGATTGAAACATTAAAGAACCTTAAAATAGATAAAGAGCATATCTAAGTCGAGCACACTCAATTCATTTTTTTTTTTCTAAATACTCGCGCACATTTTATAGGATTTTATTATGTCGTTGATTATGTTGAGAGCAATGACACAAGGCAAGAAAATAAAAGTTATTCTATCTAGAAAAGAATATGTCGCAGCAAAGGACATAGGACTGAGTTCATTTCCTTTGCAGTTTTTCCGTTGACGAAGTTTTTGTATAAGTTCTTTTTTGCATTTATTGTTTTATCATATTTTTTTTTTCACTATTTTTACTATGCCTTTCAAGATATTTATAATGCTTTGCAATAAATATAAACATTTTAATACGTTTAATGCGCTGGAAAAACTATATTTATGCGCTTACTTTATCATATGATTTATGATAAGCTAAAGAAAACTATAAATGAAATATAGGGGAAATAAAGTACGAGAGTAGTTGAATAGGATTTATGATTTAAGATATACGAAGATATACGAAGAAGTCCAAAGCACCAAGTGTTGTATTATCATCTGTACATATCCCTGAATACTGTTCACATTTTGCCACGGCATTTGCAACCCATTGAAGGAAGCATTGAAAACTCCTTAAATTATTAATAATATTTAACAGCTCGACGAGACGAATTGAACTAGGCATGTATGTCTGTCTGTCCGCCTGTCCATCCGTCTGTCCATCCGTCTGTCCATCCGTCTGTCTAGCCGTCTCCCTAAAGTTAATGTTCTTCTCTTATTGAAGCATTTCACCAATCTATTTGTCAGCCATTTGCTAATAAATTAATCAAGCAACAGAATTTAATGACAAACAACGAGAACTACATGCAACACTGACAAATTATATTAAATTACTCGTCCAAAGATACAAACAATTTAAACCAACAATTAACACAGCACCACATAACTCATACGCACAGGTGTTTCTATGTTTTGTATTTCATGTACTATATCAGCAGACAAATGTGTTATCAATGCATAATTTAAATAGGTCGGGGGTACTATAGAGTCTGTGTACCATGTAGCTGTCAGAACAGTTGCTAAGTCATAAATTATCATAAATATGTAAACTTTAACTTTTGTGCAATGTGCTGCACACCGGAAAATAACCGCATAACTATGGGAGAAAGGGTTTATAATGGAGTTGGGTGAGGTAGGGTGAGTTGAAGTATATGGTAAAGGCATATATATGTATGTAGAAATTCCGGTCTGTAATGTCAACTTGAAACATATTCATGTGCGATTTGGAAATCTCTTAGGTTGTGTTTCATGGAAGGTGTACTAAGTATCTACAATGGCAATGCGTAGTTTAGTTACTTTTCTCTTACTTCATACAACTCTATGCTATACTCAAGCTTCCTTTTCGTTAAGTTACTGCGTTCATATAACTACATAATTTTGTATTTTCGTCGCTGGAGATTTCTAATTAAGTTGCTTACTTATAAATAGTTAAGTTAAAGCATTATATATCAGGCAGACTGTTTGTCTGAGAGTCAAAGTCTACATAATAACATTAAAATTTATTATGAAGCTTAAGGGTCGATACAATTAAATTCAATCTAGAGCAGTAAAGAATTTTTTTTTTTTTTTTTGAAGCATACTTCTTAAGCGTTGAAAACGGGATGCGCGCCAATGCAAACAGATCTCATGAATACTGAGCGCTAAGCTATATGCATATGCTAGTAGATTATATATTTCTTGCGGTTTTCCAATGGAGTTTGTTATGTGCCACTAACATTTCCAGAGAGAAAGAAAAAGAGAGAATGACTGAGAGACAGAGAGAGACAAAACATGTAATTTCTCTATCGTTTATTATTTTGCGCCTCCGTTCGTAGAGTATTGCGACAGAAAGTGAAGTATTTTTATGTGTATGAATTTTAAGTGAAATAAGTGCGTGTTTTTTTTTCTTTTTTCATTGTTTGAGTGACAGTTGTTAACACTTTTTACATAAAATACATATCAAATTGTTTCCAGTAATTTCTTTTTTTTAATTATTTGGAACACACGTTTCTTGAAAAAGTATATTTTACGGTCGTACTACTGGCCCAACGCAGCATGTCTAAACTCTACCGTCAGGGCACATAACTATGGCACACATTACGGAGTATTGTATGTGGGTAAGTGAAGTCCCACGACCAGTAAGTGAAGTCCCACGACCAGTAATACCGGCCATTGTACCAATGTTCGTAATAGAAATATGTATGCAATGCAGCGATTACGAATAACGGTAGTCAAAATTTTGCTTTATTTCAGTAGTTCTCCACATAATTTTCGCATTTTGAGCACATTAGTGTGAATTAGGCTGTATGTGAAGCATGTCGAACAGAAAAATAATAGTAGTTCAGTTGAGTTACATTGTTTGAGAAGTATATTTCTCAAATGTGAAAGAGTTTTATCGAAAAACGAATTTTTTGAGAACGTAAGGTGAGTTGAAAGTTTTGTCTACTCGCTTGAGTACAACGGCTTAAAAGGTATACATTTTTTCCAGAACATTATTTTCATTGAGATGTCATACGAAGGCATCAAAACATCATAAGGTTTAAAAATATAGCCTCTGCTTTGGACTTTGTGGAGACGTCATCAAATCACGGCTCTTTCGACATAGCACATATACAACTCCAGATCCAGCTTGTAATACAGATGAAGAGGAAGGTGACGCCGATGATATTTACGTAAATACGAGTACATTGCCGCAAGATATTCCAGGTGAATTAGAAATATTTTATAGTAGCAATAGTGAGGACAATATTTCGCTTGGAGAGCTGCGCCGTAAAACGATAACGACGAAAAATTTTCCAAAATGGTCACGTGATCTGATTCTGGACAATTGGAAATGCCGAAAACAAGTTATTATATAGAAAACCAGAGAAAAATTGTAGCGGATTTAGAAGGAAAGCCACCGATTCAAATTTTTGAAACTTTGTTTGACAGCGAAGTAGTAAATTTGATAGTTGAGCAGACTAGACTCTACGCATTTCAGGCAAATGCCCATGACTTTTCTTTCGACGAAAATGATTTACAAAATTTTCTTGGGTATTTTATTGTTTAGCGGCTATCACACAATGCCAAGAGAGCATATGTATTTTCAAATAGATGAAGATACACACATACCATTTGTTGCTAACAATATGTCCCGAAACAGATTCAAAGAAATCAAGAAATATAACCATTTAGCTGACAACAACAACTTGACAAGCAACGACAAATTGGCAAAAATGAGGCCTCTGATAGTAATGCTTTCGAAGAAATTTTGCCAGTTTGGGTATATGCATGAAAAGCTGTCAATTGATGAGGCAATGGTTCGATATTATGGCAGCCATTCATCGAAACAATTTATAAGAGGAAAAGCTGTAAGGTTTGGCTTTAAAAATTGAATGCTTACAAGCAGCTGTGGATACTTGTATCAATTCGACACTTATTGCGGAGCAAAAGATATCATTGCAGAAAAGCCAAACATGGCCAAGAGTTGTACTTGAATTTTTGGACAACGTTCCTAGGCCTTTCGACCACATTTTTTTTTTTTTTTTTTGATAATCTTTTTACGTCATACGATCTTTTGGTTATGCTAAAACGAAAAGCATTCCGGGCTATTGGCACAGTTCGCGATTCACGAACAAAGTAATGTCCTCTAAAATCAGAATTCAAGTCAGAATTCAAAAAGGAAAAATGTTTGATTTTATGATCACAGGTACGATACCGTCAATAACATACTTTGATTGAAGTGGAATGACAACAGTGCTGTAACCGTGTGTTCAAACTTTGACGGTATCGAGCCAATGCATTCCGTCAATCGATGGTGTTCGGTCAGCAAGACTAGAATAAATATCAAACAGCCGAAATTGATTTCAGAATATAATTTGGGAATGGGTGGCCAAGTTGATCTGCACGATCAAGCAGTAAATGTTTACAGAATAAAATTTCGTGGTAAAAAGTGATCACTTTGTATAGAAAATGAATGTTTCAAAATGTTTCATACTAAAAACGAAAATGAAAAAAAAAATGTATTATATATTTGGCCGTTGTACTCGCTTGGGTACAGGCTCAAAAATCAACAAAATAATTTTTTTTTTTGGTTTAAGTTTTCATATTTTTTAAGTTAGTTATATTATTTTCAATAAAATGAAACATAAAAACTCTATGATATTTGGTTTTAAAGGGTCTTGGCTTTTAATGGGTTAAAGTGATTTACTGTAGGTTATAGATCTCGTCGAGCACAATAGTTCTGCATTTTTCGAAAATTTCGAACACACGCAAATTGTAAAGTTATTGCTTAAAAAACTCTTTTTATCATTCAATATCATATCATTCAATTATCATTCAATAACTTTTCAACTGACTTTAGACTTTGCAACGATTTGAGTTAGAAGTAGAATATATTTTCTATTTTTCGAAATCATGTTGTCACGAAAATAAGTAGGAAATTCCACTAAATAGGCTGAAAGTTTTAATTTTTGTTTTTTCAATTTTTAATTTTTTTTTTTTATATTGAACAAATATGGACAAAGTTATTGAATTTTGTACAATAAAATTTTCGTTTAGCTTTTTATTTTTGTTCATGTAAACGAAAACGGTGATTGGCTAAACAACGGCCAAATATGCTCCTTGATCTGAAAGGTTTATAAACACAATTCTCAATGTCTCTCTTCAATGATCAGCAGTAATTAACTAACATTCTGACTTGGCTCTTTTCTTCAAAGCGCTGTTCAATGAAACATTTATACTGTTCGTCGCTGAGTTGAACAAGTTTCAATGCAATGGCAAAGTTTCAATGCAGAAAATTAATTTGTATAGATATGTTCCATATTGTATCAAATTTTCACGAGTTGCTACTTCTTTAACTAAAAAAATAATATGCAACAAAACACTCACTCTATATTTCTCAATCAATTCCTGTAGGATATTAGCTGCAAATATTTTTGCTACATAATTTAAATAATTTGCATAAAACAAAAGTATCTATAAATGAATTCTGCCACTGTGTACATGACAAATGTTGGTTTTCAATGCTTTCATTACTCACATATTTACAAGTATAAAACTCACAGCACAACTCGCATCTATTATAATTTACAACTTGTAATTAAACAGCGTCAACTATATAAATTCTCTAGTACAACATTATGGCAAAATCCCACGTCGCTGTAAATCTTAATATCTCGCATTCAACAATAAAATACATATTTGATAATTAATGCGTATTTCATGCCTAAATTGGTTAAGTAATCGCATTAAACTGACAATGAGAATGTCATTGCAAAATGCATTTAATTATAACTAATTGCAATTTTACAAATGCAATTTACAAATTGTAAATGAATAGTAACCAAAAATCAGTTTGCTTATTTATTTTAAATTCGGGATGTACGATTTGCAACTATAAGATGATAATCGCGTGTATCAGTTTGCATTTAATTAGCATTTGTTTAGCAAAAAAAAAAACCTATATTATAATACAAACAAATTTCAAATCGTCTAGTTTGCTGTCTGAGTTTTTAAATGTTTCGTTGACTTTAGATTGGCTAAAATCTGTTTTAAATTTGAATTAATTTGTGTACACGATTCACGTCTTGATTTAGACTTTGTACTTTAAAATCGAGTTGATTTATAAATGGATACGTAATGACAATCAAATGTGATCAGGCATAAAGTAAAGAAAGTTTATTAGGGTAATACAGTAGTTTTTATACGCTTCACTATGTCTTTATAAAATTGGAACTATAACTATTAAGGCGTTTCCATTCTGATAAATATTCTCAACTTTTGCTCTTGCCACTGGCAAATGTTCGTTGACGTTAACATGTGACTGGCAAAGTGAATTTCGCTTAAAATAAAACAGCTGTTTTGGTATCTATTTGTTTGTGTTTTGTTACAAACAATAAAATTCTTTTTTAAAAATGTGACTTACAATTAAATTGACCCTATTATGGGCGATTAGAGAGAAAAATTAGCAAGCGCAAATAAAGTTTTTCGACTTTAATCAATAATTTGTTTCGGCTTCCACCATTTTTTCCATCATGTGGTGGTTGATGTGGACACCATTTATTTATAAAAGTTTTTTGGAAGCTTTTATTGGATTTACAATATAATATGTTTTTAGAATGAAGTTTTAAAGTTGAATAATAAAGTAGAGCTTATCAATAAGAAATATAAACTTCATATGCTGTATCTCCCAGATACTTCAATGCATGACAAACGTAATGCATTACTTTAAATACCACTTTTAGCACGATTTTGTGAAGTGTACAACAGTCTTGAGTACAAGTTTCATTAGCGGCAAAGCTCAGTTTTATCACCTAAAAAACCGGTCAGCAATTTTTGATGCGATCGGCACACTTAGCCGAATGAAAGCGTTCTGCGCTTGGCACAACTTCTGTTCCCTCATAAATATTATTTAATTTAATATTTATTTGTGCAAAGTGATGCGTTTCTTTTTTGAATACTTTGTTTTTTTTTTTAATATTAAATTAATTTTGTTTCTTTTTGGATTCAAAAAGTTACACCATTTGTTCTTGAACAACTGTTTGCTTTATTGCTTTCAGAGTCAAGTTTAGCTGAGTCATGAAAAGATTTTTTACCAGTCACGCTAGCTCAGCGCAAATCTTGGTAGAAAAACCTAAGCGAAGAAATTCATAGGTTATTATTTATAAAAAAAAGTTTAAACAAACAAATTAAACAGAAGATTGCTGATCTGTTGCTGTGATTGGCAAAATGTTTTGGTTGATAGTTGTGAAGTATTTTACTCGTAGACATATTTGTATATACAATGTTCCATAGTTCTTATTGTACATACGTGACAACTGTCACTAAATGTACTTGTGATAAATGCTAGAATAGAATCCGTTGATGATAAATAATGTAAAAATTATATAAGAAAGTAAACAAGTTGTTAAACTTATAATATATAGTTGAGAATTGGCATAATGATAATACTGGCAGTTGAGAATTGCCATAAAGTGAATTACTGAAGATGTCTGTGAGCAATAGAGACATATCTACGAGGGGTACTATTTATATTTCGGGAATAGCACATAGTAACAAACATTTTTAAATGAAAAGGGGCTTTATTGTTTTTCAAAATATTCCCCTTGATATTCCCAAATTGTTATTCTTAACTCACTGTAAACAAAACAAATAGCTATTGTACATCAAAACTTTGTGAGTATGTTTATGCCAAAAAATGTCAACTTTATTATGGTGTTGCCAGATTATAGCTTTTGACATTAGTGTTGAAAGTTCCCGAAATATAAGTAGCAGCCCTCGTACCGCATGCATACGGCTGCCAAGGAGGCCATGGGTTATACTAAGAATAATGAAGCCAAGCTACAGCAGAAATAGGCAAAGTCGAAAGCAAAGTAAGCTGTTATATAGAGATTTGAATAGAGATATGGAGAGAGGAGAAACGCCTTTTTAGACACTTATAAAAAGATGCAAGAAACTATGTTTTCATGTTATGCCATAAAAATGAATCACGACAGTTTTATCAAAAGCTCAATCAGCTGACCGTAGGTTTAAAGCACAGACTGAAATGCTGTTTGCAGATGCATAGAAATCACTAAGTCTATGTATAAGTCACTTATCTAAGTTCCTTGTAGGTTATGCTGGGGACCATGTCGCCGATAGAGTATTTCTAGTCCCACCAGTTGATGATCGCTTTCTTGAAGAGTCACCGCACTATAACGAGGTTGACTCAGTACTTAAAAAGACTGATAACAAAGAGTTGACAGCAACGCTTAAGCAAAATGTGCTCCAATGAATCCCAACGATTGGAATCTCAGTATTCTATATACAAGAAAGGAGACCTGGCTGTCTGTGTGAACTACAGCCAAACAGGAATGCACCGAGATAACTTTAGCAGTGTGGCTTCAGACTAAAAAGGTCGACAAGTTAACAAAATTTCAGACTACGATAAATACTGTAGAAGACCCGTCATAACATGAAAGGCACACACTACCTATTTGGCAATTAAAATGCAGCTTTCGACACGCCTATACGAACGATGTTTTTCAACGTCCTGGCTAAACTTGGTATTCCAACAAAGATCGCTCGACTTTGCATGATGACGCTATCACACACAATAAGCGTTTGTAGTGTAGAAAGAAACCTTTTCGCATCCTTTGCTATCAAGAGAGGTTTCATGCAGGGTGATGTTCTTTCATGCGACTTTTTAATCTACTGCTGGAGTACATCCTACGCTGATGCTCATACGTACAACGGTGGGGCACAATCTTCCAGAAGAAAGCGATGTTACTCACGTATGCAGATAAATATAACAACATCAGCATGAAGAAATAGCAAGTTAGCAGGTTAACAGCTCAAGAAGCAGTCACGCCTCCTGAGCCTAGCGGTGAACGCGTACAAGATGAAGTATTTGTTGTTCACTTGAACACAACTGGAACGGTCTGTGAGTGTGGAGAATTTCAACTTCAATGTAGTAGATAACTTTGTCTAAATGGGAACAGAGATAACCACCAACAGAAACGTCAGCCGGGAGAAAAGACGAAAAATCACGTGTAAAATACGAGGCATATCCAGAAAGTAAGTGTACTGAGGCTCTCACGGTCGGAGGGATTTTTTTTTCGTCATGTTGGCAACAACCTGTGTGTAGCCTGACTTCTCCTCTTTGCAACGCGAACGATTCGAGGTCAGTACGTTGAGAACTGTCGACGTGACAACACGTTTCGTTAACGATGTCAATCCAGTTTCCCGCCAAGTGCGAAATACGCGGCGTCATCCGTTATCTCGTTTGGAAGGGAAAACCTCCGTTTGAGATTTATAATGTGGTGAAAATTGTATATGGTGATAAAGCTATGAATCGTACGGGTGTGTACAAGTGGTGTCGCGAGTTTAAAAACGGTCGCACGTCTGTGCATGATGATCAGAGGAGCGGAAGACCTTCAATTATGACTGACGAAATTGTGGAAAAAATCGAAAATGCGCTCCGTGACGTTCGCATATTGACTGTGGATGAACTTTCTGCGCTGTTTCCGCAAATCTAGAGAACTCTACTACACGAAACATTCACAGAAACCCTCGTATATCGGAAACTGTCCGCGAGGTGGATCCCAAGGGGTGCGCGGGAAACTAATTCGAGGAAGGCATCAAAAACTGTATATCCCGCTTCACCACCTGCATAGAGAGGAATGGTGACTATGTCGAGAAATAGCTTACTTTATGTATTAAAGTATTTTTTGTTTCAATAAACAATTTTAAAACCTACAAAAATTCAGTACACTTACTTTCTGGATATGCCTCGTACGTATGAAGCAACCACGTAAACTTGTGTTTGTCTCTAATTGGATTTAATAAATATGCTTTGTACTTAAAATGCAATTGCTATAACTTTCAGTCATTCGCGTTCTGCTTAAAGCTAAATAATTATTTATAATCACAAGCTTCTCAGTTCGTTTTCCAGGAAAACCACACAAGATTATCACTAATTGAATATCATATGCAATATTTAACCTTATTGAAACCAAATAGCATGCAATTCAGTGGAATCGAACATTTTATACACTTTCAAAGTGCTCTGAGTGATTGAGATGCCAATTTCAGTGATATTAATGGGTGGGACTCGGCCAATATTTGCAGTAGCCCCCATACAAACCTGCCCACTTTTTACTTTTTGTATGAAAACTTCTTTATTAAAGTCAATATTAGGTTGAAATGCAATGTGGTGCCTTTTTATGGTTAGCCGCTTGATATATATAGACTAATGGGCGTGGCCCGCACACTTTTTGGGGTAACCCGCATACAAACCCAGCGTGCAATTTTGTGTTTTTTTATGAAAAAAATTCTTCATTTAGATCAATATTAGCTTGAAATTTGATTTGGTGGATTTTAGTGGACAACCGCTTCATAAACATATACAAATGGGCGTGTCCCGCCCACTTTTTGAGGTAGTCCCATATAAACCCACAGTTCACTTTTATGCATTTGTATGGAAAACGTCAATATCAACTTAAAATTCGATATGGCGGCATCTTACACATCAACTACATCGCTTCATACATATCTACCAGTGGGTAGCCCCAATTTAAACCCCCACTTTTATGTTTTACATTACTATTTAAAATTTCGTATGAATGGTATTAGAGCTTCGGTTCAACCGAAGTTAAGGTTTTTTCTTGTTTTTTTTTTTTGCTTTACTTTTTGATAATAATTTGTTACAATATAAATTAATTGAATAATTATGCACTGTAACCATAGGGTAAAAGGGTATATTAACTTTGTGCAAATATGTGTAACTGGCAGAAGAAGCCATGCTCGTCTGACTGTCTGTTTGAACACCAAGATCTCGGAGAATATAAGAGATAGAGACTTCTAGTTTACGTTTTTCTTGTCCTTCTACTACGTACTAACCATAGAAATGTGGCCGCCATTTTTTAGTTTTTGTATGAAAACGTTTTTGTTTTTATTGTTTCTAATAGAAAATCCCACAAAGATTCTGATCGAACCACTAAATACGGTAGCTCTCATACAAAGTAACCATATTTAACTTTTTGTTTGGATCAGGATCAGAACACTATAAAATATAGCGCACATACAAATCTATAGTTCCAATATAGTGGCTTAAAAAAGGTGCAGGCTATCTCAAAATCGAGCAACTCCAGCGTTCTTTCTAGTTTTTTTTTTTTTTTTTTGCTGAACTTAAAACCAGCCATGAAATGAAAGCGTGAATACACACAAAATCTTCCATTTACAATAAATGATGTGTACTTTGATTCCATAATCATTTCCACTTAAAAACGAAGCTACTTAAAAATACAAAGTAAATATGTACGAAATAAATATATACCAAGGAAGTAAACAAGAGATAAAATTGACTCAGTCGTAGGTGACACCGAAGCATTTAGGCGCTTCAAATGTGATAGAAACAATTGGCAAATTAATGCTAAACTAACAATTTTTAGTAGTATAACGGGAGAGTTTTGATGGAAATGTGGTACGACTGATGTTTTTAGGTCTACTGACTCCATCAGGCTACTGACTCCATACCAACTAATGGTCATGCTGGTGTTCAAAAGAAATAATACACTCTAATAAAAAAAGCATAAAAGCATTGACAAGTGAGCATGATTATAGTACTTATATACTTCACCACACCATGGTGAAACTATATGCAGAAATTGCAGACTCTAGTGCGAGTAATATATAAATTGTATTTTAAACTGTGCCACAATGAAGTGTATATATTTATCGATTTTAACCCATTTATTATATTACACTTCTTAATTTTTATTTTTATTTTTATTATAAACGTTTTTGTTTTGTTATTGTATTGCGATATCGCCGAACGTGGCGCTTCTGAAGTTCAGCTTTACCTACGAAAATTGCCGGCTTCAAAAACCAGTTTGTGAAAAATACAATGAAATTTATACTTCAACAATGTAAAATAAAAAAACTTGCTACTTTTAAAGTAGTTTGATGTCAGGCGTATCTAATCGACTTTAGAATACGAATATAATATTGTACAAAATAGTATATTGATGTTTTTCTAGATGAGTGCCAATGACTTTTCTAGATCACTGCCTTTGAGTGTTGGCAGTTTAGAATTTGCACAAATTGTCGGTAATTACAAATTGGTAATTGTTAAATAATGTGGCAATAAAATAATCATATGCAAACGAATTAGCGGCAATTTCAAACTTCAGTTAAGGTAAATAAACAAAAAATAGACACAAATGTACAAAAACATCTCATTTTAATTTCAGGGGTCACTCTGCGCAATTAATGCTGGGGGAAGCACTCAGCTGTGAATCAGTAGAACTGCGATAAAGTAAAGCGCGACTGAAGGGCTATTGTATGGAATATTATATACGAATATAGATATAGTTTTATATACTAACTGGAGCAAGTGACCGGCATTGCATGGGAGTTTCGAATCGAATCGAATCGAATATACGATTAAGTACACCAATTAAACGTTTTATACTGTATCATACTGTAAAAAAGTGTCTCTTCTATATATGGAAATTAAATCAAATTGAAATTTATCAGGCGTTAGGCTCTATATCATCTAATGAATAAACTTCTGTTCGAGAATAATTGTACACTCTAATAAAAAAGTTAAAGTAGCCTAATGATAACGTAAGTATATCATTTATTTTAGTGATCACCTTTCAAAAGTAGATCAAAAGTTAAATATTGTTACAAAAAATTTTAATATTTTTGTTTAGAGTTTATATAATATATCGGATCAAACACAGTTTGACATATTCAAACTGTTTGATGCGACAGTAAAGCTCACTGAACATATTTTTTCAGATTTGCCAAAGTACACAGTACACAGTACACCGTTCACAGTAACAAATATGGGAAACAGCTCAAACAAGTGAGCACAAGAATACTACATATATATTTCACCACACTATGGTGAGAATTTATATGTAGCTATATATTTAAAAAATTTTGCAATGATTATTAGCATAATCATCTTTATACAATTTTTATGGCTGCTAAACACCCTACACTGATTACATGTACACTTACACCTTAACTAGTACATATATTTTTTTTATAAAAAGAAAAGAATTGCTGGGACGCAGGGCATGGCATACACAAAAACCCTGAGCTGTCTATACACAAGGAGAGTCTATTCACCAAATTTGGTGTCTCTAGCTCTCATGGTCTTATGCTTTTTATACAATCAGAAATACGGGCATTGCTATATCGACTTAGCTTCCAATGTCGCTTAAGCAAATATGTGTATACTGTATGCGGTTTGCTCCATTCTTCCTTCTGCCTATTAAAAATAATTACATCTACGGATTATTATCTAGTCTCTTTGGATACAGTGTATAAAAATAAGAACAAATATACAAACTTTCGTTTCAATTTTTTTTAGTGGAATTTGAGTGCGCTGAACACGAAAAAAATACTAATACTAATTTTCATTTTCATTTATTATCATTCCCCCCACGGATTGTGTGTTTTCGACTTATAATTTGACTGAAACCAGCATTCACAGTGAACTTCAAGCGCGATCGATGAATGTTAAATACATAGACTGTCTACGAATTCGAGTCGATTGAATTTATATTGACTGAGTTGCAGCTCTTGAAAATTCCATGGCATTTTAAAAAAATTTCAACCATATTTGTCACTGACGTAAATTTTTTCAACAACAAATAATTCCAATATGCCATGTTTTACAGTTTTATTTGATATACCTACTATTCAATTTCGTATATTTCAAGCCGAAGAGAGTACAAAAAATTTACATTTTATGATGGAGAAAAGAAAATAAAAGTAGTATTTTAGTCGGGCTCTAATATTCAATTATGTTTATTTAGGCTCATTTACTCTAGACGTTGATTCAATCATTGCTAAAATTGAATTGCTAAAATAAAAAACAAAAACACTACTTTTTTCGTATTCAGCGCACTCAAATTACTTCAAAAAAATGTGAGACAAAGTTTCTTTCTCTCGCACTAAATGCTTCTTAAAAGATTTAGATTGTTCCATTTTTCTGTATATATTTAGAATTTTCGGCATAGTCCTAAATTAAAAGTTGGATCTGTATTTAAATCGAAGAAATTTGTACATAAGAAGAAATGAAACGTGCATCATTTCATTTGTACACGTTTACAAGTATATTTGGATATATTATTTATTTTTGAGGTATTAATCTAAATCTAAATCTAAATCTAAATTCGTTTGTCTGGCAAGTTCAAACTCCAAATATTAATTAATCAATAAATCTTTTACACATCAATAGAGAAAAAAAAAGCAAAAAAATATTCATCCAATTATAGAAAATAAATATAAACAAAATGCTAGAAAAACAGTGGTCCGAAAAAAAGCAATAAACAAAGCGCAGACAAAGTAAATTTGCTTTGTTTATGATATTTATATTGTATTTTAAATATTTATATGTATGAGTATAAAGCCGCATCTGTTTTTAAAGTCGCGCTTAATAGTCGCCACACCGCGATACAAAATCATATAAAAGCTTGCAACGCGCTGAACTTGACAAGCAGTAACTCAACACAATAGCAACTGAACAGTTCGTAGAGCACTCGAAAACTTCTCAAAAATAATTATATTTTCAAAATGAAATTCCTGATTGTTTTCGCTTTGATTGCAGTGGCCAGCGTAAGTGTGATCTGCATTTATCAAAAAAATCTTCGAATACTGTATCTCACTAATAAACTTTCCAACTTAACAGGCTGCAGAGCTAACTGAGGAGCAGAAGGCAAAGGCGCGTGAGCATGCCGGTATTTGCATCAAACAGGAGGGCATCACCAAGGAACAGGCAAAGGCATTGCGTTCGGGAGATTTCTCTGGTGCCGATGAGAAGGTCAAATGCTTTGCAAATTGTTTCCTGGAGCAGGCTGGTTTCGTTGTTGACGGCAAGGTGCAAGAGTCTGTGATCAATGAGAAATTGGGTCCCATCTTTGGCGCTGATCTCGTCAAGACTGTACAGACCAAGTGCAACAGTGTAAAGGGTACCGACAAGTGCGATAACGGCTTCCAACTGTACAAGTGTTACTTCGAGCAGAAGGCCGCTATATAAGAAACTAATTTAATGAAATGAAAGTATTCTCAATTTCCCTGACCTTATGTATTGGCCTGTTTTTTCAATGATTGTAAATTGTGAAAGAAATAAAAAAACTGTATAACAAAAAAAAAAAAAAATTCTCTTTGGGGTCCTTTCTTTGCAGCAGCAACAGCTATTTAATTTCGTATTTTCTTTGCTGTTTCAGACATTGCACAAATACTCATAACTAATTAATGCATTTAATTTTCTAAGCGCGTTCGTATTTGTCCTGGGTTTCGAGTTTAAGAAGTATATCCATATACTTCTAAAATAAACAGAGGCGTAGCAATTCGTGGGAGGTTTAATATTAATCAAAACTGGGCTAGAATGGCTTAAATGGAGACGAAACGTCTAATAGTAGAAACCAATGATCAAATAGTTGGTATTTTTCGTATCATCATACAACCATTATAAAGAACTTGTTGAACGCGCCAATACAAATAAGTCTCTGGAAGAAAATACAGCTTCGTTGTGTCACACAATAGAACTGCAAATCTATGTGCATATAGTTCACATACTATTTCTTGGGGTTCTGTATTACAGTACACTATTCGCTTTAGCTTCTGTTCGTTGCGAGATAGAAAAAAAGAGAAGCATTGGGCAACAGAGTGAGTAAGAGATGAAGAATTGAATTTCTATGGCGGCTGTGTTCGTGGTATACCATCACGAGGTACGAGAAAGAGAGAGAGAGGAATAGAGAGAGAGATATATAGAGAGATATATATAGAGAGATAGATAGAGAGAGAGAGATGGAGAGTAACAAAATATATGTGTGTTAGCATACATTTCATGTGGAGGTGACAATTGACGCCCACGTTGTATGTATGCGAGAGTGATAGATAGTGTTAGGAACAATAATATGTGTGCGTGCGTGTATTTCATGTGAGCGTGTTTGTTTTTTTTTTTTTTTTTTTGGTTGTGAATTTTAGTTTTTACGCACAAATATTCTGCACATCTGTAAATGAAAGCTTCTCAAATGGTATATTCTTTTCCATCAAAGCAGTTAGTATACGTCATAAAAATTGCAATTTCCGTAGATATACAAAGAAATTATTTAACATATTGTGAATTATAACCATTTCATTTTGCAGTTAATGACGCAGTTTTTTGCTAAATGAGCATCTCGTCTCTGTGTTGATCAGTTTTGGTAGACACTTGTAATGTAGACTCTTCGCAGATACCTTGACTAGTCTATATTGACCCATTGACACAAATTGGAAAAAAAAATAAAACTTTGTTTTTAATTGCACCAGACTATATGATTCTTCTTCTTCTCACTAAGATTTTCCTATGCATTCGGGTCCACAAACACACACAAAAATAAGCCTTAAATATAAACCGAATTTTCTCCTTACTTTTACCTGATCCAAATTCTACGCCACTGCGTCACGTTTTAACCCTCTTTTTAGCCATTCAGTCTGTCAAACGTCGCGACGCGTTTTCGACTTTTACTTTCCGTTTGTGCTCAGATTTGTTTGCGTTTTCAATTAAAAGCTGCGTCCCCTTTCGAACCTTTTTCTTCGTCCTTTGCTGCGACGCATTTGTTTTGGCATTTACTTTGCCGTATGCGCATATCCTGCGCTGCTAAACTCTGCTATTGTTGCTGTTGTTGTTTTGTATCCTTTTGCATTTTTAAGTGCATTTTGATTGAGTTCTGTTGACATTTCGATTGTAAACTGTTTGGTTTTCATTAGCGTCGCCATTGTGTCATCGCCGCCATCAATGTCGTCGAAGTAGTTGAAGTTTTGTACACCCCTTCGCTGTACTCTTTCGTTGCTTTATAATAACGTGGTTTTCAGGAAAAGCTTGGTATATTTTTATCAACGTGTACTCTCGCAGTTTATCGAGTGGAAGTTAAACATCATTTTAATTTTGTATTTGGAGAATATTAGGTTTGGGCATTTTGTATCACTTTGTTGCATTACTAATTGGTCGAGAAGAGTTTATTTGTTATTGCTGAAAGGTATTCGACTGGAAAAAGTTTGCTTTGTTGCTAAAATCAAATGGATGGAGGTTTGTAAAAGTTTTGTCGAATAAAAATTTAAATAAAATCAAAATTATTAAATAAATATCAAATAATATGACAAATGTGCTTAGTACTAGAGTGGAGTAGTTTATAAATAGATCAAAGCCAATGTACTATGGAAGTTAACTAAACTAATTAAAATTATTCAAAGCTGATGGCTTTTCAGTGGAACATAAACAAACAAAAATTTGTCAATCGTTGAAAATAGTCAGCAGAAATCAGTAATCAATCAGCAAATGTCTATGCTGAATGCTACTGCTCAATAACTTACTGCAGATATAATTGGATTCGATTGATACTCGAAAAGCAGCCAATTTTGATGTTTTTGGTCAGACATAAGACTTCCTATACGCTGCTTTATTCAATATGTGATGCATATACTAAAAACTTTGAAGAATTTCTGCCAAACACTTTAAAGTAATCTAAAAATGAACTGCAGACACTTTAATTAAACAAAATAATTTTTACCCATTTAAGCGCTACACTTTAAAGAAATATTATTGATGTACAGCACACCAAATCCCACAGGTGTTTGAACTTGTGCGTTCAGCCTAAGTATCTAGTTGGGAGGACACCAAAAAACTTGACACTAATGAACTACGACTGTATATGCAAACGAGCATGTCGCAGGAAACTTGTAAAATTCAAATTAAAACCACTTAAACTGACAGAACACAATACTCGTAGACCAGAAAAATTTGAAGAAAACTCCCAAAAGACAGCAAATGGTAAAGAGCAAAAGAGATAGTTAGATATACACAGAAAGAGAAAGAGAAAAATTGAGTGAAAAACTCATAAATTACTAATACACTTAATACCTAAACGAAATTGTCATTTTACCCAACTCAGTTGATGTGGCAAATGGTGAAAGTCTTTTTGGGCCAACGCAGGCAGGAAGATTTCCGCAACAAAGGTCCATGAACATTCATAAACACCAGACATGTTAGCAGACAGCAAAGCAACAATGAAAAACTTTAAATTGTTATCGAACAATTGTTGCCAATTTTCATTTGTGAACAGTCAAAGTCACAATGAGTTCAGTCGAATGAAGTGAATTTGAGAATAGAGTGTATATTTTTCTGAGTTTAAGTTGGGGTAGACAGGTAATTCGTTAGCAAGAGAACATGTATGCGCACAACTTATGCAAATCCAATACAAAAGTAGCCAGAATTTAAAACTTTTGCTACGAGAATTTTTCGAGCTTGGGGAATTACCTCAGAGTTACACAAACAAACCAAATGCTCCATATATACAGCGGAAAAAAGAAGTAATCCCCAATGGGATTTTCATTTGATCAAATTGCTAAATGAGAAAGTTTTTCGTCCCCTCAATGTAAAGAAAAAAACAAATTTTTTGTTAGTAATATTTACGCAGTTCATATGTTTGCATTTTATGTACCTACGCTTCGTATGTTCCTTATGGAGAGAGTTGCATTCAGAGGTGGAGCGACGTGCGTCGAGCGTCATGTAACGCTTTTAAAGCCAAAATCCAATTAACAAATCATTAAACTTTCATTAAACACGCGGCGGTCAAAAGGATATGCGTCGCAACAGTGCAGTGTGCTTGTACAAGGACTTTAGGCCGGTTTTTTCTTTTGCCTCTGTGTATAAGCTTAAGCAAACATACACACACACACACATACTATAGACAGAAACAAACACACATATGACGAGGGCAATTTGCTAAGTCAGTGACTTTTTAAATTTCAGCGTAGTACGTTTAAATGCAACACTGCTACTGTCAACATACCACTTGTAATAGACTACGTTCAAATTTTAAGCAATCTGCAACATTAGGTTTGTGTTTGATAACCATTGTAAGCATTTATGAAATCCAGATAGACGGACAGAAATCAGAAGTTTATCACATGCATATGTTTGAAGTCAATTTCTGTCCATCTGTCTGCCTTTCATGTCTGCTTTCAATGGCTGCCAAACACAAACTTAATGATTTCAGGGACTACGCTCAAATCAATACAATTCATAATTCAAAAACTCACCGACTTATTAAATTGCCCTCGTTGCATGACGCTCTGTGGCCGGAAACGGATGTTGGTGGCACGGTCGCAAAGGACATTTGCAGCAGTTGCGCATTGGGGCAAACAGGCAGGCAGGCATTCACTTCACTGACACTTCTGCTGATTCGTTTTGCACGCAAAAGCGTTTTGAGTGCGAAAATTGCTTTTGGGATTTGTGAACTGAGTTTGTATGCGTTTGCATTGCAACTGAATGAAATGGGTTTGATGTATGAAAGTGGATACACAAGTAGTATCTCTATAGGTTGCTGCAATATGCTGGACAGTTGTGGATATTTAAAACGAAAAATAACTGTGCAACTGAAAGTGTTGGTATCTATAGAAATTAATCATTTAAAACAAAAAAAAAAATCTTTTTAAGAGTTAAACTCACAAAGTTACGCTAATTTGACTAATGAGAGCGGCACAGTTTTGGAGCTGAAGAGTTCTAGTGTAGTGATTTTGCGTATTACTGTTTTAACAATATATTTTCCAATAAACTCAAATGTAACTTTAATCTGCTGTTCATCTACCGTGCACTACTGCATAAATAATGAGGGTATTCACAAGCCAGTTTATTAACGTATTAACGTATTAACGTATTAACGTATTAACGTATTAACGTATTAACGTATTAACGTATTAACGTATTAACGTATTAACGTATTAACGTATTAACGTATTAACGTATTAACGTATTAACGTCTTAATGTCTTAAGCTTAACAATAAGTAGCTTCTGCCTATAGCACATTGCTAAGTAAGATCCAGTGTATCGGGACAATTTTTCCTACAAAATACAATAATGGCGCTGCCAACTTGCTAGCGTTAGTGAAATTAAGTAGTACCTTCCAACACTAAGTAAAATAACAGCTTAATATACTTAATACATCGTTTCAGGTGGCAACACTATCATTATTCGACGTTTGTGTTCTGTCATAGTCATGAATTTACCATGACTGAAACCCCAAGACCAACAAACTTGTCGTACGTTCGCTGAATGGGCTCTGAAACAGTTGGAAAGTGCATTAAATTTTTGTTGAAAAAATCATCTTCAGTGCTGAACAATTTACATCGTCCGTTGAAACTGTTGAGCTGTTCAAATTGCATGTTTTGGAGATAGCATCTTCAGAGTGGAAAAGATGATTTTCGGATTGGTTTGAGGTACATGCAAAATTGTTTTAATGTTCGTGGAGAATATTTTGCAAAGCAAAAAAATTATTTTCAGTGAAGATTTTTCGTACGCCACGCATTTAGTATGTTACTTATTTGTCAATTGTACAATCTAAATTCAATTAAAATCGAAATTCAATTACAAGAAATTTCTATTTCAAAGCAACATCATAAATTTTGAACGTCTGACAGTTGCTTTAGTTCCGATTTCATTGTTTCACACTAATAAATACCAAACTGATTGTTGATTTTAGTTCATATTGTCAGAGAAAATTAGTAAATAAGAGCATAGTAACGATGAGGCTTACTTTTTCACATTTTGTTGTTGGAAATTACTTGTTTTCTCACTTGCTCAGCAACTAAGCTGTTAATCGACTAGGTGTGAATGCCTTAATATCTAAAGATATTTGTACTGAATACATAAATAGTTATAGCTTTAAATAATTTATTTTAACGTTATGCAACACTGAACTGACTGGGCTTAATCAACATAAATGCATTATATAACCATTATTAATCATGTGAAACACACATTTGTTTTTGTGTTCACTCTTTATGATTAATGATTATTCTTACATAAAAAGGATGTAGTATTGTAAATAATATAAAATACATTTTAATTAAACATAAAAAAAATGTAAAACAAAAAATTACCATTACGAAAATTACAAAAAACTCACAGAAATAAATACAATCATCATCGTGTCAGTTGCAATGAAGTGTGGCAAAAAAAAAGCAAGAAAATTACGAAAAAAGTTTAACAAAAATAAAATATTAAAAAAATATTAACTATAAAAAGTAATGTTAATAAGGCTGTTTATGAAATATACTTTCCATGTATAACGTTTTATTGAATTGTTTGGCAGAATGCTGAAATCATGTTAGGCAGTCAAAACATCATTCGATCAGATCAATCGCAGAGACATATTTTATTATTTTCAATTATGAAAATTAAAATTAATTGATATCTATTAAGTTCCGTAGCTATTTAGTAGAAGTATGTAAGTATTTTGCTCAACTCGGTGCAAGTTTTAAGATATAAAGTGAGTTACATTTTTATATAGTGTGTTCACAAGGTCTTGTAATACTGCAAAAGTGCACAAACAGCGTTGTGTGCACGCTTGTGTAAAATAAAGTGCTACAACTGTACATAGTCAGCTGTTTGTTTCGAACTGTTGTTACTTTTGCTTTTTTAAAAATTATCGGCTGTTTAGCGTCAGTGTTGCCACAAAAAAAAAAAAAATACCAAGATTAAAATTTTTTCGTGGTTTTTTGCAACACTTAAATTATTTCATCAATGGTCTGCATTGAGTAAAATAGTGCCAGATTTTTTACTCGAAATTGTTGTTGCAACGTATTTCTTGCACTTTTGCACTGTTTCAAGTCCTTGTGTAGACCTTAATAGATTAAACACTGAATGACGCAAAGCTGCAAGCAAAAACTTGTTTGCAGAACAATGTTGATGACAAGTTTTATTTGTTTTTAATTTAGTTAACGAGTTTCGGTTAAGAGTGCTTTGAATTCGAGGAAGTAGATACAATTTTAAATGTGACAGTGAGCAAGGTTTGAGTTAATTGCAAACATATTTGTTTAGTTGTACTCGACGGTCGCATATACTTCAAGTGTAGGAAAGATACTTTTGTATGCTACAAGTGCACGAAGTATTTGTTTTGTAGAAGAATATACATTTTTAATTGGCTTTGCGACAAAACGTGCAGCAGTCATATATGCATAGAAAAGAAAACTTATTTGTATATGAAAAGTTTTATAGTTAGACGAATTTATATGTAAGATATCGATGTACTCGTATTTCACAGAAACTCATTCAGCAGCATCTTGCCAAAGGTGGCCAAGTTATTAACTTAATGGATCTGACATTTGTAACTGCTGCAATTTAACTATTGAAATGAAGCATGAAAACACGCAAAGAAATTGAAATGTAAAGAAATCTGAGATCAAAGGAAGTATAAGATACGCGAACTTCAACCACCATAATTCAAATGGATGAGGAATTTAACCACCAACATGGCATGCCAACTAAATACAAATCGAAGTAAATATGTAGTCGTAGCAATTGGATTTCAATGCGTACTACAAATTGAATTACACTAATGTGGCAAACGGATGAGAAGTTGAGGTCTTTAGATACGCTGATACGCTTTGTAAGACATTCAGCTGACAGCAGTCAATATTGTAGCTGCTTTGTGTATGTTTTTCTTAACCTTTTAAATGCATTAGCTATCTTTTTAATACACATTAGTAGCTGGCCACAAAAGAAAAGCTCACACTGCCAATTTTTGTTTTATCTAAGATACATACATATACATACATGGCTCTAGCTGCCATTGTGATAATAGTTTGTAAGCGAAACTGACAGTCGGAAGTGACAAAATGAATTATAGACGCTGCCAACAGTTGAACAGTTCTCGGACAGCCACTACTACTACTACTACTATTACTATTACTACTAGATCTACTTCATAGGTTTTGTTTATCTTAGACAAAAGTAATAAGATTGTCTTCGGCAAACAAACAAAGCCAAATACGGAAGCAAGCAGCCAAGTTGACGCTTTTCAATTAGCTGCAACTGAAGCGGAAATGGCGTTGGAGTAGCTGAAACTTCTCATCTAGCGACATCCTGCTTGTCTGTGCGCTGAAGCCACATCAGCAGTAGTCGAACCTAAGCAGCAATATGAGTGAATGGTGAATGTCCTTTGAATATCTACTTTTAGGCGCTGCAAAGTAGTATTTCATGTCTGTGTGTGTGTGTGTGTGTGTGTTTGTAATTTTTGTTTTTTCCGGTTATGCCCGAAAGCATTTTGTCTGCCTATTGTCTAGTCTGTTGTCTTATGCGCTGTTTGAGATTTATTTTTGGTAAGTTTCCTATGGAAAGGTGTGAGAAAATGTTTGTATGGAAAAATACGGAAAAATTGAAGTTCGTTGGAGTCGCAGGTTTAGTGCCCTTTACAAGATTAATCAAACTTTCTGCTTTCCGCTTTTTGCTTGCAATGAGAAAAAGTTTCCATACCGAGTTTCAGTTTGATATCTTTAAAACAAAGCGAATTAAATGCATAGCAACACACAAACAGAAAGGCAGACAGACGGACAGTTAGCCGCACGTGATTAGATCGAATGGGCTCATCTCTCTCTCTCTCCCTCTCTCTCAACGAATGCCGAAGAACAAGAAAATTATTTGTGCAATTTTCATTGGTTTATGCAAAGAGCTGCCTGTGTGTTCATAGGCACTTTGGTATACACGCTTTACACGCTTGACTATAGAAAGGCAGATAGCCAGCAACGTTGAAATTGTTTGTATAGGTTACACTGTAAATGCAAGAGCTGCGTGTGGGTAAAGTAATGCACAGCATATGCTGACGAGCATTACAAACAGAAATGTGCATGAAGAGCATATGTACTAGGTACTCTTGCTATAAAGTAGGCGAGTCAAAATAGATTCGTGTGTCTGCATATTTTTGTGGACTGTTCTTATAAATTTTCGTATTTTTTTATTTTGGATCGAGGTTTAAGAGGTTTAACTACAAGTATGAATTTTTTAAAATTGAACGCATATAGACAACAAGTTACGCCTACTTTTGGTAGCCGCTCGACAATCAATGTAAAAACTAACTAGATGACGCTAATAGAGCTATGTGACATATTGATCCATGATGATGAATGGAATCGTATTATTTCTAATGCCATTTATTGAAAAGTATGCAAATTGAAGTCAAATAGCACTTTTTTGTTTGATTCGAATCCAAAAATGCATGTGCGATTCGTAGCTGAATGTAGCACCCATTAATTACATGTGTGCTGGCGAGCATGTAGAGTTGGAAGATGATGGCACTACGCTGCGTCCGCATGCGGAAACAATGAATGTTATAATGTTTGGAGGCTCTATCTTTTATAGTCGAACGGACGGACGGACGGGCGGACTTAGTTAAATCGACTGTACTTTTGATGATGTTCAAGAATATATACGGTTTATGTGTTCTGCCACGCCTCCTTCTGCCTGTTACATATATCTACGCAAACTACTATTACCCTAGGTCATCCAGGGCGGGATGGTGCTGGATGGTGTAATTTTCGGTATGTGTGTGTGTGTGTGTGTGTGTATGCGCTCTAATGATAGTAGCATACAAATGGATGGCGCATCGTTGAACCAATAGATGGCGCTTATTTATGTTACTACATGGCGCCATATATTGGTAAAGTCTGTATATAAAAGACAAAAAGCCGTATTGTAGGCGTGTTGGGCATGGCGTCAAATTCGAAACATGCACTGCATATGCAAGTATATCTAAAAACTCTCCGTGAACTCGATATTCATACATACGAAGGACTGACGAACGGACATAGCATTACTCATTTAACTTTTTATTATTTTTTGTAATTTTTGATTTTAATTTTCAAACATTTTCATAAGCTACGTAGTTCAAAATTAAACTTTGTATTCTTTTCAAATTAATTGCTTACCATTTGCGCCACTTGTGCAATTTTCTATCGTCATAAATAGTATATTTTATATTAAATAGCACAAAATTCATATTTATAAATACAAATACAAAACGTTCTATATACATAGATTCAATATCAATATTCAATATCAATACAATTAGATGTGCATTTTGCTATATGAAAACAACAACAAACTCAAAATAATCAAAACAGATCGAAAGCAATTTTGTGCAATTTCGATAATTACATTTTAATTAAAGATAAAAAAAAAAACAGATACATTTATTCGTATTTGTATATATTGGCAGCTGTGTGTTAAGTGCTTTTGAAAATTTAAACAAAAATTGTTATAAAAGCTGTACTTATTTATAAAAACAAAATGCCATCATAATAAAAAATAGTAATGATTTTATGAAATGCGCAAAATTGCGTCATGGTTTTGTTTTACGATGATTTGTTTCTCTTTTTTCGATGTTTATATCATAAATTTTCTTCAGCCTCTTCAGTCTTTTCATCAGACTCTCTACTCCTGTAGTTTTTTACGGATTCGAATCTTCCGAAAGCATTAACTTCGGAAGATTCGAAAAAGTTATAAACTTCACAAAAATTACATATACGAGACAATTAAGAAAGGAATTGGTTGGCATAGAATTGCAAAATAAAATTGAACAACATACTTTACTGGAAAAATGTTTACGAATTTTAGTATATGTGTGTGAAGCGACTGCCAAATCGAATTTCAAGCAGATATTGGCTGAAATAAAGAAGTTCATACAAAAGCACAACGGTAGTCTGTCGGTTTATACAGGTTTATCCAGGGGCTACCCCAAAAGGGGGCAGTGCACGACCATTAGTGTATTTATGTGAAGTTCCTGTCCATAGAAGCCACTGCAACAAATTTCAAACTGTTGTTGACTTAAATAAAGAAGTTTTTTATATTGTGTACTTAAAGTCAAGAAGTCGGTTAGTTTTTTGTAGGGCGGCTATCCCAAAAGGCGGGGCAATTACACCAATTGTAAAGCGTTCGTCCATAAGAAACCGCCATGTCCATTTTTAAGTCGATATTGGCTACAATGAAACTGTTTTTCATACAAAAAGTCAAAAGTAGGCGGGGTTTCTGTGGACAAGTCAATATCGGTACTCTTTTTGACTGCAATAAAACTAAGTCTAGGTGCCGGGTTACTGCTGTATATGATACCTAAAAAATGGGCAACAACTATTAGACAGACAGATGGACGGTCAGGCAGACCGACTCACTAAATCGACTCGTCTCATCGATCTGATCTTCAATATATGTACTTTATAGAGTCTATGATGTCTCCTAATAATGATGGAAAATACTTTTTACGATTAATTAATAGAAGGTGTAGAGTCTACCTGTTAGAATGGATCGATCTTTATTGAAGCTTGCATATTAACAAAATTGAGCATTCAAAAAACTTTTTCTGGATCATATAGTATATGGCTCCACATCATAACATGTAAGAATTTGTATTAAATATATTTTTTTTTGAAAAAATGGATATTCCCAAATATGAACAAGAAAAACCGTTAACTTCGGTTGAACCGAAGCTCTAATACCATTCACACGAAATTTTAAATAGTATTGTAATATATAAAAGTGGAGGTTTAAATAGGGGCTATCCCAAAAAAAATGTGTATGAAGCGACCATCTATAAGTTGCCACCATATCGAATTTCAAGTTGAGATTGATATTTCCATACAAATGCAAAAAAGTGAACTGTGGGTTTGTATGGGACTACCTCAAAACGTGGGCCAGACACGCCCATTTGTGTATGTATATGAAGCGGTTGTCCACTAAAATCTACCAAATCAAATTTCAAGCTAATATTGATTTGTATGAAGATTTCTACCTAAAAAAATGGGGGGGGGGGGTACCCCAAAAAGTGGGCGTGCCACGCCCGTTAGTCTATGTATGTTAAGCGGCTGTCCATAAAAACGCACCATATCGCATTTCAACCTAATATTGACTTGAATAAAGAAGTTTTTCTTACAAAAACACAAAAGTGGGCAATATGTTTGTATGGGGGCTACCCCAAATAATGGGCGGGTCGCACCCAAGCATGCCTACACTAGAAGTCACCATATCAATTGTTAAGTTGTTATTGACTACAATAAAAAAGTTTTTCATACAAAATTCAAAAGTGGGCGGTGGGTTTGTATGGGGGCTACCCAAAAAAAGTGGGCGTGCCGGGTCAATTTTGATACTCTATTAAACTGCAATAAAAAGAAGTGTATGTGCAAAATTTCAACTGGATTCCAAAAAAATGCGCAACAACATGCAGACGGACGGACAGACAGACAGACGGACATGGCTAGTTCGACTCGTCTCGTCGAGCTGATCAAGAATATATATACTGGGGTTTACGATGCCTCCTTTAATGCGTTACAAACTTTCAGACAAACTGATAATACCATTTCACACTATGTGTGAATGGTATAAAAATCAAGAAGCAAACCCGGATATGCATCAATATCGATGGCAAACCCGAAATTGTTGTGCACTCTGAGCTTCTCAAACCCAACGAAACCATCATGCAGGATCAATATCAATATCAGTTTATACATTTGATTCAAATATTGTTGGAAAAGAAGAAATCTGAATGCTACCAGAAATATTGAAACAAAAAAAAAATGCTTCGAATTTTTTATCATATTTTTTAAACTCTGTAAATGTACAGCCAGACACACTGACAGACAGTATTAGCTCGTGATTTGTGTAGTTTTTATTGATTTTTTTTTTTTAAATGTGTTACAAATTGTCTTCCAAACTTGATAATACACTGTTATAAGAACGCTTCGTCCCAACTATAAAATTATTGCTTTAATATGGTTGCTGTTATTTGAAATTGGCATGACGTAACTAAATTAACATTTGAAGCTGTGGTTGGATGAGTATATTGAAAACTATATGACTAGAAGTTATTAAAATAATCTATATCATTAAGTATTTTTTTGATAGCCATTGTAAGCAGATATGCAAGACAGACAGACAGACGAACAGAAACCATAGAGTTGTCAAGCCGTTTCGTTGAAACAAACTAACTGTTTCATCTTCTGCTTGGTCGCTGCTGTGCTGCAATGGCTTAATATATTATTCACGTTCATGTAACGGTGCTAAAACTTGACAACTTAGAAGTAATCACACGATTACGCTTCAGGTCAATTTCGTCCGTCCTTTTTTCTGTCCGTCTGTCTGCCTTTCATGCCTGTGTGTACTTAAGGGACAACATTCAAATCAATATAAATCGAAATTTAAAAAGTCGCTGACTTATAATTTTTTGATGATAATAACAATCTTTTCTAAGAGAATAGATGCAAATTTGATGAATTATCTCTAAAATCGCACTTCTACACGCCACATTCTAAGCTGTTTTTGTACTCAAACCATCTTTGAACAAATCTCATGGCATGTATCTGTATATGCAGCTGCTTATTAAATCAATCAAATTAATTTGTTGACCAAAGACTGACCACAAACAACATCTAAGCGCCTTTAGCATCGACCGCAATTTAATTTGCTTAGCATTACACGCGAAGGATGTGTAAAATTAATATTAGTTCTTTTTTTCCACTTATCAGCCATCTTGTTATCGGAAATTCGTTATAATGCATTATTATTACAGTCATGCGTTCGATATTTTTGATTTTATATGGTAATTAAGAGATTAAAATTTAATTGCATTGAATTGCGCAGTTTCATTTTTGGGAATTATTTCGCTGTGAGTGTTTAAAAAGTGGGAGTACTATAAAAAAAATTAAATACGCCATTCAGGCGTATGAAAATAATGAGCTTTAAAATATATTCTTCGGAAAATAAATGTGTATAATTTTAAAATTGATTATAAATATTTGCATTTTGCATAATTTCGTTGTAATTAGCTCTAAGCCATTAAAATGTAGTTAAAAATTGTAATTATTTTTGAAGCCTTTAGAGCCTATAAAAGCATCAAGTGTTGAGCTTTAAAAAATATTAGTAGACAAAATTTTTGTTGAAATCGTTAAACGTGGCTTGCATCCAGTGAAAAACGAACTTAGCTATTTGCTTTCCAATAAATAATGTACTTTATTAGTGTACTGCCGTTGCTATGCATCGGCTGCATGCTGGAGACAGCATGGGTGAGTTTATTGAGATATTGTTGTTTTAAGTCAAAACTTCAAAAAATCTACTTCCATGTATAGACCCGCTCGCTTTCAGTCTCACTGAATCTCTCGCTTTCAAGCAATGAGCTGGCAACGCTCGACCGCACCAATGAGGCCACCGAATCACTTAAGCAGCAGCAGCAGCAGCAGCAGCAGCTGCAGGAACAGCAGCCACGTCTGTCGCAGGACATGCTGCGCTCCTGCATGCGCGAAACTGAAATCTCCATGTCGCAGTTGAAACTCTTCCGTCTAAGTCTGCTGACCAATAACGATGATGCGGGTGGCAAGACCGATTACACTGAGGACGAGGTGCCTGCCGCCGATACCACACAATTCGGCGATATGGACTATGTGGGTAATCCACAGATGCCATTCCTCGATCTGAAACGCAATGAGCCGCTGCAGTGTTTTGTACGCTGTTTGTATGAACGTCTCGATCTGATCAAATACGATGTGCTGCTTGAGGATGCATTTAAAACGCAGGTGCAGGAAATTATGCAACGTGAGAAACCAGAGATCAAAGAATGCATGGATCTGGATAGCAAGAATCGATGTGAGGCTGCATATAAACTGCATTTATGTTATAATCATCTGAAGACGCTTGAGGCGGAGCAACGCATTAGGGAGGTGCTCGAACATGGCGGTGGTAGTGTTGATGGTATTGTACGCAATGGCGATTCTGAAGCTGATGACACTACAGCCGTTGTTGAGGGTGAGGAAGGCATTATTGTGAATGGCATTAAGCATTCAGAGGAGAATAAGATTGAACAGAATTAATGTTGTAAACTTAAGATTTTGTATATACAAGCTTTTTGGTGGTGTGAATTGTTTTTGAAAGAGTGTTTTAGATAACAAATAAAGTGTATGCTGCTTCTACATGCAGACTGTGTAGAGTTGTAGTCTTGCAAATAGTAATTGTAGAGGCTTTTATATACAGCGAACTTCAAAAAAAAAAAATTTACACGTGAATGATAACTTCAGTAAAAGAAAGGTCTGTCTGAGTATATAAGTTTTGTTTTCCTAACAGCAGAAATAGCAAACTTGACAGAATATTCCTGTGCTATCCTGTTTCTTGCAGATAAATACTGAAATAAAATGGTTGAGAAAATGATACATTGAGATCTAGTAGATCCCACAGCCTACCTATGTAGCTATTAAGTGTTGAGCCAACATTAAAAACGCAGACTGCATTACTGGAACCCGGAGCGCTTAGATATTTCATACTGAAATATTTTCAATCTCTTATTAACAGGCAGAAAAGTTTCTCAACAGAGTAAGCAATTAAATTGCACAGTTTTAGGGATACGTTCTCTTACTATTTAAGCTTTGCAGTGCTTAAGTGTTGTAAAGTGTCGCATATAATACATTAAAAACTATTTACACTATATATGAAGAGTATTTTAGTTTTGCTGCAAAGTTTGTAACACACAAGAGGAGTTAATGTAAGCACCATAAAGTATTAGAATGCTTAATCAGCTTCTGGAAACTAGTTCCTATACAAACATAGCTCTAACCGTAGCTTCCACGCGTCCAATTTGCTTCGTGAGAATTTTAATGCTTTACTAACGACTCAAAAAGTAGATATAACCATATGTCTGTCTGTATGCTGTGAATTTCACTATTGAAACGGTTCAAATTGGGTACGGCTATTCTATATCACTGGAAAATTTTCAAAATTTTCAATCCAAACTGGGAAGCCCATATAAAAACAGTACCCCCTTTTAGAGCATGTGGCAGAAAACCATCATTCGGTGTACTAATTTAGTGCGCGCCAGCACCAGTCGCTGGCAATCCGGAGCTTCTTCAGCTCATCACAGCCCTGATTTTGCCATCTTAAGCTCGGACGTCCTCTCTGATGATGTCCACCAATCAAGTTCCGTCGTAAACCATTAGAGCTGGAGCTTCGTGGTTCATCCGGATGAAGTGACCAGCGCAGTGCAGCCGCTGGAATTTAATGCGCTGGACTATGTCAACCTCATCATACAGCTCATACAGCTCGTGGTTCATATGGATCCCAAACTCGACGCCAACTCTAAGGGGACTTAATTAACTCTATGGTAACTTAATTTAGCTAAGAAAATTAGTTTAAGTAAAGAGTATTAAAGTTTAGCATCAACCGAAGTTAACGCAATCTTTTGTGGCGCTGTTTAGTTAAAATCATACAAAACTAAACCCATTTGATGCATCCAAGCGTGTCCATCAACAGCAAAGTATTACTTTTTATGAACAACAGCAACAACTTTCAATTCAAGTTTTTCGTATGCAAGGTCTATTCCAAGAGTATAAAGAATGAAAGCTTCTAGTCAAGAGGAAGTGAGTGCTGGTGGTCACTGATGTCAGATATAGACAATAGGCTGGAGTTTAGCATATATTTAGATTAGGTTATACTTCGTTATTTAATTAATTGCTTACTAATGTAGAATTTCTTTACTTTAAGTGAGCAAGCAAGTGAGTGAAGGTCAGTATGGTCTCCAAATATGAACTGATGAAACTTCTAGGCCATTTACAAACAAGGAAACTAGCAAATATAGCATGCAGTTCGGAAAAGTTGTTTTTATTAATGTCGCAAGCAAGTCACAAGCCAATCGCAAGCAAAACTGAACTGCTATCTATCTATCTATCTATCTATCTATCTATCTATCTATCTATCTATCTATCTATCTATCTATCTATCTATCTATCTATCTATCTATCTATCTATCTATCTATCTATCTATCTATCTATCTATCTATCTATCTATCTATCTATCTATCTATCTATCTATCTATCTATCTATCTATCTATCTATCTATCTATCTATCTATCTATCTATCTATCTATCTATCTATCTATCTATCTATCTATCTATCTATCTATCTTTCTATCTATCTTCCTATATATGAATGTATTTACCAACTCTATGTTAGTATGCATGCTATGGATGTCGAAACCACCCAGCCGTTTAACTTCAAATTTTTTGACAATCTTTGGTATAGACCAGAGTTTGTTTCTGTGAAGTTTGTTCAAAATCGGTTCGGCAGTAAAGTGGGAGCGGCCATTGTATATCTGATCGTTGGTGCGTATGCTAGACATTGTATAACTTTGGAACGACTTGACCGATCGTTATGAAACTTATAGAGTTTGTTACTATCGATCAGGAGGTGGTTTCCAGCTTTATATCATTTGGAGAAAATGGTAGGAGGCACGCTGCCTATAAATTAAATATAAAATTCGTCTTATCACAAGCCAGTACAAATTTTCAATGTATGCCAAACTGCCAATGAAACAAATGCACCAGCTCTTTAAAACTGTTTCCAAGTGGTTTCGATTATTTCCGATCGGACATTTTTCGATAGGTGACATGCGTCAAAAGAACGGCCGAAATATTTGAATGACAAGAGAAAAGTGTTGATCCCTTTATATAAGTAAAGAGAACCATTGGAAAAGTGGGTGCTGTGAGTCCAGTCAACAAGTTACAGGTATATGTTAGCTGAATAGATATAGTTTGTGTTTAAATCTGTGGTTCAGGATTGTCCAGAGCACTCCAACTGAGCTCAATTTATGCGGAATTATGAGATGAAATGTGTTAAGGGAACACAGCAGCGGTCGATTAATTAAATCAATTTCCTTTGTATAGCATGAAACTCATTTTCCATTTTGTTCATCATTGGCTCGAAATCCGAATGTGGATTCAATAGGTGCATCTATATAAAATAATATTCTGATTCTTGACATATCGAGCCATAATTGCCAAAACGCGACAAAATTTGATATTTTCGATTTTGAATAGAAAACGTAAATTCATTTATTGTCGCTTACACTCTTTTGGCAGTTATGGCACAGTACTCATGTACTTTGAATGAAAACCGATTGCCTACTTTCAGGCGTATTCACACAAATTCAAACGAATTATGTTCAACCAAACGTATTCATCGACAACAAAGCATCGCTATGCAACTTTTTTGTTTTCAGATTTTCAAATTATTTCAAGCAAATACGCTACACAAAAAAGTCCATAATTTTCACTGTTTTAAATGCAATTAAAATTTAACAACATGATTTCGCATGCTCACAGATACATGGCGTAAAATTGTTCTGCTCGGTTTTCTGAAAAATATAGGTGTAAAAAACACTGATGGCGAGAAATTGTTGTTAATCACTTAATTAGCGCAATTGCAACTTGTCTACAAATTGTGCGCGAATTGAATTCTTTCACATTTATACGTAAAAAATCAGAAATAAAATTGAATACTTGAATAATTGAGGTATTTAAATTTTATTTTTAATTCAATTAAAATCACTTACGATACATACATATATATGAAGCTTAATGCCGCAGAAGCTATTTAAGCCGCAGTCCGACAATATATCAAAACTATACAAAAAAACGCCGTAAAGCCAAGTAGTATGAAACTAATTGTGGTATACGTACTGGTATTATATGGACTGTTGGCATGCTGTGCTGCTCAGGTGCGTGTTATGCAGTGCATGTTGTGTCGCACAAAATAATAATTTGAAATATTTCAGGCACAGGATGTGGCAGCAAAAGCTGCTTTTCAGCAGAACCAACAAGCTTGCATCAGCGAACAGAAACTAACCGAAAATGAGGCTAAACTTGTCACCAGCGATGATAATGACTACGCCAATCCTTCACAGAATTTGAAGTGTTATTTTTCATGTTTATACAAAAAACGGGGTCTGCTGGATGCTGCTGGCAAGAAGAATACTGCACTAATTCAACAGTATATAATGGCCTACTATAAGACGGATATGGCTAAGGTTAATAAAGCGCTCGCAACTTGTGCTAATACCAAGGGAGCCGATGAATGCGAATTGGTTTTCAACTTTGAGAACTGCATTGGTACGGCTATGAGTGCTTAAATTAGCGCTAGATTGTGCATGCATTTGCGAGATACCTTTTGAAAAGTTTAAACTTTTAGATTTGGAACTGCAAATAAAAACATTTCAATTGAAATTTATTTCTTGAGCTTATAAATCCATTGAATTTGGAATCATTCCAGCATCGAACCGGGAAATGCAGACAAAGAGTTTCGCTGAGAGTATCAAATTACTATGTTTTTTTTTTTTCTACAATATAGAAGCTTACTAGTTATATGTAACCATATCGCAGCCATGACGTAGTTCTATCTGTTTAGTTCAGTCTTAGACAACCTAAGAAAGCCAACAGTGCCACCAGAGAGAGAGAGTCCTTTCGCTTGTACAATTGTATTATGTTAATTGGTACAGTATATTCTCTGTTTTGTTGGTGAATCTAAGAACATGAATTACCTAACAGTATCTGGAATTATTTAAAGGCATTTGGCGTATCTGCCTGAGATTCAGGCCATGTTCGAACAATTATAGAGTAGATGTATACTGGTCTTGTCGTCTACAATGTAGATTTTGTAGTCTGTCTTGCGTAAGAGATACATTTTGCGTAGGTGGTATTTGAGTTGGTGACTATGTTTTGTGTGAGGTCAACTCTGGCGAGAATCACATATGTTTTGGTATATTATGGTTAATTTTACTTGGATGACTTTCGGAAGTGCAAAAAAAATGGTTTATTTTACAAGTATAATACTTGAACAGCCAATTAACGATATACAGTATTCGTATGTGTTCAACTACTTTATACGCACAGCATTTTTGTTACACAGATGATTACTTTTTAATATCGAATTAGAGCATCGATATTTATTGGAGATGAGCATCGAACCAACAAATTGATACGTATCGAGTATATACTTGTATAGATGGAACTCTAGTTCTGGTCTAACAATGTGAAATGATGAGCCTTTCATAGGAGGTACATCGGCTATTTCGGTGCTCTCAATACCCATAAGGCTACTTACTTAAACAATCGTGTCCTTTCAGCTGAGGCATAACGGTTGGAAAGAGTCGAGGCATTGTTCAGCCATCTTGGTAGCCAAAAGATTATCGTCTTACTGCTTACGGCTTAGAAAAGCAAGGAAGCGGGAGTCACGCAAACTCAGGAACACCTCATCTGCAACTGTTCAGCAATCGCAAAATTAAAATTAAAATACACTGACACCATTGGGCTTACGCCACTTGAAGAGCCGGCCAGAAGGACTCATAACAGACTATGGGCGTTCGCCAAACACGCAAACATGCTGCAGGTTTTTAAAAGCCTCCATCATCGGGTTCACTATTGGTCTATGTGTGGCCTCTATAAGATAACCTAACCTAATTACTGCTTGGCTCTCCGTAAATGTGGAGTTGTTAGCTTCTTATTGAAGGTACCTCGAAATAAAATTATGTGAATCAGGAGCACATAGCAATCGAAATGCCAATGTTCGAAGTTCTTCGCAACTGTTTGATGCTTAAGTTTCAAAGGCTTTACTTGAACGAACTATTACCCATTATTACTAATGTGCGACTGCGTAGAAGACTTACTATAGTCATATAATTTGTTCTGATGTTCTAAGTGTCAGGAATGAATTTAAGCATACTATCTGGTATCATGTGACCAAAAGCTTCAATCGGATCTACTATATTATAACTCAATTCAAGATCAATTGATCAATATGCACATTCTAAAATTGACCAAGCAATCAAAAATTTAACAATAGACCTCACATACATATCTTTGGTGATATGGCAAAAGTGTAGAGAATTTGCCAATGAAGTTCTGACGCAGTCGCTATACAGTACAACTGAAATACAACACATGAATACATCGCTCGCTGCTCATTATTTCTTACAATATTATCGCCAAGCAATGGTTTTAATTAGTTTAATAAAGTTATTTGCAACATTAATGCATTTATAATCAGCGTAACAGCAAAATGTACTCAGGGCGTTGTTTCCATTGCTGCTGTAAAGTGCTTAAAGCGGAAATACGCACTGTGCATCGATATGGCAACGCTGGCACATAAGCCAGTTAAAAACAACAAGAATAACACTCGACTCGTGACCCAATTAAGCATGAAAAAGACAAAAACCATCATCACCATCATCAACATTATCAATGGCTTAAAGTGCGCTGCAGGCATTCAAATAGACAACCAGACAGCCATTCCGTGTCATTGCAGTCCAGTTGAGTCCAGTCGGTTAGTTGAGCGTCCATTGTTCCTGGATGCATTCGACGTTTTTTATGCTATTGTTGTGTATTTTATTTTAATTATGCATGACCACTAATTAATTAATAACAATTTTGGTATTTCATGAATTGATGCAGCTGAAAAAAAAGAACCATAAAAAAAAAACAATGCTTATTATTATGCTTTAATATTATTTAAATTTAAAGCTAAGTGATGATGAGAAAAGATGTATTGAAAGTAGTGCATAACATTTCCTGAAAGTTTATGGAAAATGAGTTTCGCTTTGAAGCACTATTTAAAATGTTTCACTTGAAATAACTAATGCCTTCGTGCCAGAATATAATTTGGTTACATTTTTTAATAAGTAAATGTATAATTGGCGCCCAACATGGGGCTTAACTCTTGTTGTATTTCCTAATTAGAAAATTCTGAATTAATAAAGTTTTCGGGCAAAAATATATATAAAGTAGTATATAATTGGCGCCCAACGTGGGACTTAATTCATTTTGTGTTTCTTCATAAGAAAATACTTAATTTACAAAGCCTTCGGAGAAAAAAATAATGTTCATTTTTATTTTTAAATAAGGAAATATGATATTCTATGATATTCTGTTTATGTCTTTAATTTGAACTAGTTTAGAGTACACAGGAATGGTGTTCAGAGCCAAACTGAACAGATATGCAACGAAATCAGTCAAAACTTTTAATCAACAGACAATTTGATGGTAACTTACACTTATAATTTAAAACTATTAATGGGGGAAACTTTAAAACCCAAAGAAAAGTTTTCATTTTATACAGTTTTTAATATGCTTAGTTATTTTTTTAGTATTTTTACAGCAAATTCATCCATTGAAATTCAGTTTGTTTGTTAATTAGTTGAATTAGTTGTTTTCTTTTTTATGCCTGAAATCAGTGAATACTCATATACTGCTGCAATTAACTTGAAGTGAATTTCAATGAAATTGTTTTTCAATTAAGCGAAGCCGCCCAAAGTGCATTTAACAATGTTGATAATAATGTATGATGACATGTTTAAGTGCGTTTTTATGACACTATTAAAACTTCAATGCGTTTATGGCAAATTGTGTAATGCAGCTTTCAATGTTACAACATTTTGAAGTGCTGGAAATGATTTGTTCTGATAGAAATTTACAATTAATGTGAATGATTTTGGATTTGAAAGAAAAAAATGAATGCTATAAAAATTTTAAACACCAAAGTGTTTAGTAAACTTATCAATTTTTTTAAAAAAAATTGCTGGCTGAAAGTTGCGAAAAGTAAAAAAAAAAAATATATTATGTACGATTTAAGAAAGGGCATGATCACAACGCGAACCTTGTACTAGCGAATCGCTAACTACTGTTCATTACACTTAACGATTTAGCTACCCACTGGTCGTCAGCGAAAGGTTTGAAGCAAATTGAAAGCTTTCAAGCAAGGTACTACTTAAAATAATATAAACAACAGTAAAACCTACCGATTTAGTTAAAGACTGTTCGTTAGTTCTAAGCTAGTAAAAAGGTTTGCAACGCCACATATTCAACAAATCGAATGAAGTAGCTAAGATGCTGAAAATTTGAGTACAGCGTCCTTTGTCGTAGTTTCGTCCATTCAATAAGATTTGTACAAACTGAGTAAATGCTACCAAATTGAATAAGAATTTTATAAAAAGAACTGAAACGAAAAAACAAACAAATTAAGGAAATAAATAGAAAATAAATAGAAAATATAAAAGCAACAAAGCAAAGAGCTAGCTCCTTAGTTCTAATGAATGACTAGCACCTTTTTCGTTAGGTAAGTACATGAACGATAGTTATGAATAGAGTTAGTATTAACTAACAGTATTGGTGGAAAACGCTAGTGCAGCGCTGGTCCAGCAGAAAAACTGGTATGTGTGTGATCTGCATGTAGGTATAAAACAAAGCGTTGTGAACCTACTTTGTCAAAAACACTCAGCAAACTGATTTAAATTTATCTTGCTCCTCTTTTGCTTAAGCTAACTTCTGCAAGCAGCAAATCATGTGCGTACCTGAAGAGTATTCGGCAACTGCCGGCACCCGAGCCCAACTCTGTTTTAGAAGTAGCGCCAATTTTGTCAGCTTTCTTTACCTAATTACTTTTCGAGCACGAATGAAAGATGTCAGCTGAGTTTTTGCATAAAATTCGTTGAAGTGCCGTGCAGTAACCTACTTGTAAGTTGTAAAAAGTTTACCCGAAAACAGCCTATAAGTTTGTTACTCTAATCAAGTAATTGAAATCGTTTGAGAAAGCTAGTCAGATAGTCTAGTCTATTATTAAAAAACAAAACTTTCATTGACTTTTTTCAGTCGTTTTTATTTTACTCAATCGAATCGGGTTTCAATTTCTAGCGTGCGTCATATATAACTTCAAATATTGGAAAAGATTTTTTAATTTAAGCCAACAAAAGTCTGTTGCTCTCATAGCACTCGTACAGCTTGAAGGCAGTCTCACAGTTGTTTGCACCTTTCAAGCTATTACATTTCTCCATAATGCTTTGCGCCTTCTCTTCACCAATGAGACCGCCTAGTTTTTTAAGAACCACCTTCTCCTGCACAACACCATCCTTAATGGTACCAGCCTTCTCAAAGAAACAGTTGGAGAAGCATTTAATATTTTCAGTGGGATTGGTGAAATCCTTGGCCTTTAGTTTGGCTGTTTCCTCTTCAGTCAGATTGAGCTCCTTGGCGCATTCCTCACCGAGCTTCTTGGCATGCGCCTTCTGCTCATCGTTTAGCTCAACGGGCTGTCATTGGAGAAAGTTCTTATTATTTGTACGGAATAATATTAAATATTACTTTTGCAAATAACTTACGCTGGCTACAACAACGGCCAAGAGTGCAAGACATGTAATGGCAATGAAGCTTTTCATTTTGAAGTTTGGTTTTTAGAAGTTTACTTGACTGTAGCTCAAACTGAACTGATGTTTTGATGTACGCTTTCTGCGATTTTTATAGTCGAAATTTAAGTAAAATTTTTGCGGTGATATTTCTCATTTTTTTTTTTAGAAGGTGGTTTTCTTTTCTTTTTTTTTTGGAGAAGGTGGTTAAGCAGATAATAAAACTGCGTAAAAAAGTAAAAAATAAACAATGAGTTGTAATAATAACAAAAAAAAAATAGAGTCTCGAGTGGCACATTTCGCCGGCCGGCTGTCACTCAAGCTTTTGAACAGACTCAGACTTGGTCCAATTTTTAAAGATATTTTTTCTTTTATTATTGAGTTCTTATAAGTACTTCTGTACCATAGCCAGACAGCCGGTTTGTCTAGCTGTATCCATTGTTTGCGCACTTAGCGCTTGTTAAACTGATTAGATCGCCGCGAGCGCGAACGCTGCCAGCGTTCAATAATTTACGCTCGCCAGCAAAGCGCTTGACTGAAAGCCAGCCAGCCAGCCAGACAGACAGACAGACAGATAGACAGACAAACATTCAGCTACAATAGAAAAGTATGACAGACGGACGGACAACTTTGCAGTGCTGTGACTTCATTTCACGTTGGAAAGAGTAGATCAAGTTTTATAATTACTTTTTCGTGTACGCTTAATTTTATTTGTCAAATAATATATAAGCTTTTTAGATATACTCGAAAAGTAGATATACATATAATATAAGTAATCATATTAGTAAAATCAAACACAACTCACATTAACTATCTCTTGAGGGACAATCATTAAATTTTATTAAATTAAGCGTTAAATTACGGAAGAGGGTGAGGCTGAAAGTAGTAGATAGTTTTGGGTGAATAGAGAAGAACGTAAAGTCAATCTTGAGCGCTGAATGGTCAAGCGAGTGACGACGCTTAGGTTTTCTGGTGAGCTGGTAAGCTGCTGTCCTATAGATTTATCGTCACTTGGTTTGAGAGATCATACAACTTCTACACATAGCGTGCATTCAGTATGCTTATCTTATGCGTAAGCCAGCGTACTCAAAGCTCATCGTGTATGATGCTATTGCCCATGCATTGGAAATCGATCTTAGCACTTTGATCTGGAACCTTTGCAGAATTTCTATGTTCGAATCACTTGGCTGCAATAGGTCCAAACAGATTTTAATATGCACATGTAAATTTAATTTCGATTTAATTTCTTTCCCTTGGCCGTGATGTGAAAAGTCCATGGAAGCCTGTCTTTCTAGTGTTAAAACCAGATATTTGATGGAAACGCATGATGGGATAGTCACACCATTTAGCTTGACAGGATAGCAGTTTCCTCTTCTGTGCTCAAAAGTTATGTGGAAAGATTTCTCGCTCTTGTTGTATGTTACTTGTAGCAACGCAAGAATTGCTTGAAACTGTCAAAAGAAAAAAAAGTCTTGTCATCTGTGTATGTGGCAACAGTGTGCGCTTGGTCGGGGGTGATTGGCAGATTCGCTGTAAATATGGTACAGAGAATGGTGCTCAACACATCATCTGGTGAGAATCCCGCTCTGCTATGTCTTAAATGGAACTCATCTCGTAAGAGTAGGTAATATGGTGTGGACAGCCACAACTTAAACTTGTAAAGCGAACTGCATGCCAGACTCCGTCGAATACTTGTGTGACGTCTGGCAGAATAACATTGCCAAACCTCCCATATTCTGTCCACCAATCGATGACATTGTTCTAGAGTGCCTCTGAATTAAAATGAATGATCGTGTATCAGTCCAGCTTTGTTCAGTCTTGGAATTAACGTACGCAAAAATACTCCCTCACGCATTTTGGAAAATAACGCTAATGAACTGCGCGGACCATAAGTAGTAAGTTGTTTTCGGGCTTGCCTGGTTTCGGATTTAGAGCGACTTCGGCACATTTCCATTGAGAAGTAAAGTGATCTTGGTGGAAGCATCTGTTTATGATTACTGCAAATAGTTGGTTGCAATGCAGTTGGTTGGTTGGGCTTTAAGGACTGGATTGACAATGCTGTCGTAGCTTGGATGACTACAGGCTTGCGACCACATACTGAATTTGCTGGATTCTATCTACGCTTCAGATTTATGCTTATCAGAACGACAGCAATAGGCGCTGACATTTTGAACAAATGTCAGCCTTCTAGTTAGTTTTTTTAAGGAAATTGGTGGCTTTCCATAGACTAAGAGTTATTTGGCATAGCTTTCACTAAGAACTCGTTGAGTGACATTTCACATTTTTGATATATACCAAAAGCAGAGAAATATAGATACAATCTAAGTAAGCATATTAGAAAAATCAAACAAAATTCATATGAGCTAACATTTTCTACTAGTTTGTTAACATAATTTAAAAAAAAAAAATTAAAAAAAACAAAAAAAAAGCATTCGAAAAAACATTTTGGCTTGCATTCAAAATGAGTTCCACCGATATGCATCGATTGTTGCTTTACTACACCACACATGCAACCAATCCCATGGATCTCTATTTCATAGATTTCTATGAGAGTTTGCGTCGTTGCGGTCGGTCCACATTACTTGAATGGGCGGATATGGTGCGCTTGGGACGCAAGAAATGGGAAAAATTGAGCGATCGTCGCAGGTTTTACTATGTACTCTGGGCAAATAAGAATAAATATCGCCTGCAGGCCTGCTCGAAGAAGAAGAAATTCAATAAATTGGTGTGCAAGAAACACTAGAAGCAGTGTAGCGTGTATGGACTAGTTGGAAATATGCGAGGAAGATGTCTTTTGAATTCAAAATTTTTGGCTTACATTTTTTTGTTGTTTGGAAACGCCTTTTAAATTAGTGTTTTTTATGTTTGGAATAAATTTGGAATTAATAAAGTAAAAAAAAATGCTTACTGGGCGTATTATTATCTAATAAAAAAGGGTGTATGAAGAAGTTTGTGAGTTTTTGCATCAACAAAATTTTAATTCCAAAAAAAAATAAAAATAAAAATTAAGCAGACAATTTTTCCAAATTTGAAAACAGAAAATAGTTGTTTGGTCTAAATCTGCAGAATATGGAGCATCAGTAGGCACAATACGTAGTTTAAGTTTCTAAGTTGGTCATAGAAACGATCAAATAAGCTGCAATAGCTATAAAAGCTTATCAACTGTAGCTTGTTTTTCTCCTCTGTTATTAAACGATGTGAATTGTGATGAGTGAAACCAACAGAGACTATCGCAATGAACTTGTATACCGACAGACACACATTGGTACCGATTCTGTTGTAGACTGTGTTATTGTGGAACAAAGTTTGCTGGTTTTGACAATTCGAAAATGGTTTAAAAAGTCGTCCGCAATGTGTGAGTGAATAGCACCAAATACACTTCCAAAATCGTAACCACTGAACCATATGCATTTTATATATATACATATTTATATATATATTTTTTTTTTAATAATTATTTCGGGTATATTGATCTCAATTTGGCGTTCAAAAAGTACTTCGTCATTCGCTTCACTTGACAAATGATGTTAATACTTTTGCATATGAAATTACAACGCGAGAAATTCAAAACGTTCCAAACTTTTTTATCGGTTCTCGTAATACTCGTATGCTTTGCAGCTTTTAGCTTGTATTATAATAAAATAAAGTTATGTATGCATAAACATGGCAACACTCTTACAACAGGCTTGCAATTAAATTGCGCACGTGTAAAATTGCCATTCACCTGAGTTGGTCAGATAGATTGATGTATAGCGGTGTTTATGAGAACCCCTCACTTTAAAGCAGTGTTCTTTAGCGGAGTTTTTGTTGCCACTCTCCTCGTAGACATGTACTCCTACCAACCATGCTGAGCTGTATGTTCTAGAACCAATCTGCAGGGTTGAAGGAACAGGCTATAATACTTATCGAAGAGCTATTTAGACAAGTTTGTTCAAGATGTCTGAGCCTAACGAATATAGCGGCGAATAAGATACCAAGATTAACCGCACGTTGCCTCATTATTCAGTATCCGGTGATGGCTGTAGGGACTTTCTCATTAAGACGCATTTTTTTTTTTTTTTTTTTTTTGACATTCACTGTCCAACTATTATTTGTTGTTACGCAATTCAATTGCCATGATTGCAGCTTTGCAGCATATGCAATTAAATACTGAACTGTCCCGTATGTGCAGCTCTAATAGAAGTCTTCTAAAATAGCATGGTCGTCCGCCTTAAATACACTGCAAAGACCATGAAGTTGGTAATCATTTGCACAAAAGATATTCTAACGCGCAAATCTTTTTGAGTCATATTGACATAAATAAAATTATACAATACCAAAATTTCAAACGTATTAGCTTCTCAAAATTTGTCTACTAAATAAATTATAAATCATATTTTTTGTTTTCGAAATTGAATCAACACGTAAAATTTATTTGTAAAATTAGAAAAAAAAAAATCCCCTAAAAATTTAAACGCTCCGTAATTTAACTATGTCACATTACTCGTTAAGCTCCGATGATGATACTAGCGATTTATCGCTGAGCAATGTACGTCTATGCCGCTGTTGCCGGTGCAATAATAAGGACAATGCAGCTAAAAAACAGAATAAAGTCGACATCAAGTTATATCCACATAAAAACGTAAATCGGAAAATTTGCAATAAGCCAAAAATGCGTAGGGAACTGCGAAGTAAAGCATATAGTGAACAAGCAAACAGCGTGAGTTCAAGCAAAATCCTTAAAAAAGAATTATCTAAAAAACAACCTACTCAGTTCTTTCAGAAACCTGCCAAGTCGCCATTCTCAGAACTCTGTACAGAGTCTGCTGAACTCACACCAAGCAAAACACACTCTCCCAATCTTGAAAGAGAATTAAAATTAATAACACGATTTGGTTCATTTCGTTTGTTTGTACAATATTTTAAAAAGGATTTGTTACAAAATGTAGAACAAGGGACATTACTGGATGAGCATGCAATACTTGTGTTGGCCTTAAAGAAATGGAAAACTTTGCCGCCGTTATTGCAAATGAAATATACACTTTATGCGCAAGCCTTGGCTAGACGTTCTTCAAATCCTTTTGCTGTGCCAGCTCCAGAACCCTCAAAAACGCTGCTAAATAAGAAGGTTGTACCTGACAAGACGAAAGTTCCAAGGGCGAAAGTTGCAGAGGCCAAGAAAAATAAAAAACGTCGAAAGAAATAATGTGAATGATCAATGGAGATTTGTATAAATTTGAGTGTCAAAAGAGCAATAAAAAATTTTATATTTCGTTATTAAATAATATTTGCATAATTCAGATCTATTGCATGAGGTATATTGTGCGCCTTGGCAATCCTGTCCGTTGTCAGCTGTCATTTCCATTGGAAGTTTTTTTTCATTTTTTAGCACAAAATTACAGAGAACGCTTTGATGTACGTGCACTAATATGGAGTCGGTTTTGCGTTTGCAGATATATAGATTAGTTGGGGAAAGTTATTTTTTTGCCATTCACCTGGAAATGACCAAAAACGATGCTTTAGCAAACGGCCCAAGCAGCACAAAAACGCACTTTGGGAAACTGTAGCTCCACGATGAGCAAACTGTGACTAAGAAACCCCTCTCAATTAAGGGGGTATCCCGCAAACATTTTACCAGTGAAGACATTGAGTAAGCCTCTTATACGACCTCTCTTTGATGACGACTCGCGAGACAACGTTCGAGCGGGGGATGAACTTCAGTTTGGCAAAATCCGCTTCACTCAGTTGGACTTCCTTTACGCACTCACCGACTAGTTTTTTAATATTTGCCTTATGCTCGGCAGTTAGGACACCGGACTGTTGGTATTATAGCAATTCTGCGTATTAGTTTTTTATTATATAATTTAACTTCTGCAAAATGACTTACATTTTCTGCAACAACGCCTGACTGTTTTCGGATGCGCATTTTGTGCAAGTTTTATAGAAAAATTTGTTGCATTTTTTTGACTTGATTTATTTTGGTTTTGGGGATTTAAGTTGCAGTGTTGAGCAAAGGTTATAAAGGTTATAAAGGTTACAAAGGTTCAAAGTAGAAAAAATCAATAATGAAAAGTCTCGATTGCATTGTTAGGGATAGAAATCGACGATATTATTGTTAATGTCGAAGAAGCAGAGTCCCCATAAGCATCTTTCAGTTCGGTTTTAAACTCACTTTTTTTTAAAAGAAGTAGTTAATAACACGAAAATCGAATTCATCGACATTTCTAACAATGCAGAAATTGTTTGCATGCCAAACAAAAACTGAATGGCAAAACTGGCGGTTAATTTCACATTCACTATATGAAGACAGTCACACATACACACAATTAATTTTCAATCCGTTCCGGTATACTTTTTGAAGTTAGACTTTGTAAATGGGTGTTAAATTTTTTGTTTGTTTTTGTTATATATAATAGGATTATAATCGTATAGAAATACCAACTACTAGTCAGTTGAAATGCATTTGTTTATTTGATACTTTGTTTGTTTGATTGCCAATGTTGTCGTGTCTCAGAAGTTATACTTCGACAGGATTTCAATGTCAACAAGTCGTACAGGCGTGTCTAATGCGTAGACGATTCCTTCTTTTTTTCGGTTTGTTTTATATACCGCTGTCTATTGCTTTATGTCTTAGACTGCCTCTCAATTTCCGCAACATATCTGCACAGCAAAAGATTGCAAACTTTTAGTGCTACGAACTTGCAACTGAATTTCTATCCAAGCCAAGCCACACCAAGCCAAGTATCAAGAAGTGAGAAAAACTTTTCATTCATTCATTCATTCATTCATTCATTCATTCATGCGTTCATGCGTTCGTTCGTTTGTTTGTTCGTCCTTTCGTTTGCTTTCATTCCATCGTTCGAATCCTATTATTTCAGCGTAGTTGTAATCTTATTATCCACGAGATGACAGCGAAATGACATTTAGAAAATTTCACGCTGTGCAAAATTGGAAAATAAAACCAAAGAAAGAACACTGCTGAAAGTGCTGGGCGGCATGGCGCATAAAACTCCCTAAGCTGAGTCAGTAAGAGAAAAACTTCTTTGGTAACTTCAGTTTTTGCTGTTTGGTGTCGGTTTTGGCATTGTTGTTGTTGTTGTTGTTGCTTTTTAATTTCAGTTACTGACATTTGTTTGTCTGCTGTCAAAATAAAGCGGAAGAGATGTTTTCTTAGCAAACGCATTTGTTAAAAATAATATTGTCAAGAAAGACAAGACGTTGGTTGGGGAGCATACTCTAACAAAAAAATATAATAAACCTAAGCTCACTTTAGCTTTTCGGTGAAATCCTTGCGTAGTAATAACATTTCAATTTCTCAAAATCGGTACCAGCTTTATTTCTTCTTCTGCAGAATTTTATTTTTACTTTCGTGAATGATTTCAAATGCGTTCATGATGTCAACCTGCATACCTATACCTATACCTATACCCAGTGGTAGTAATCTATGTAAAAGATTTTTATTCGGGGGTTTTTTTTTTGGCTCCTTGTAAAAAGTTAAAAATAACATGAAAATTCATATGGAAGTTTGTGTGTTGAATTTGCGTTTCATTATTAAAAGTTTGTTGTCGTTTCTTCTTTTTTTTTCAGCTTTTATTTGAGTTATATTTTTGTTTGCTTGTCTGCTTACTTTGGCTTAAAATAAGATTAGCATTGATTTGTATGAAGTGCAAAGTTTAATTGACTTTATTTGCTTGTGCGATTCTTAAATCGACTTTTCGTAAAAATTTTTTTTTTTTTTGAAAATGAATGAAAAAATTCAATTAAGAAAAATCACACTGTGCACATGTACGATCTTAGCAGTTGTAGTGCCACTGGTGCCAAGTGTTATGAGCAGTTTGAAATGCATTCTCTGAAATGCAGATTAATTTGAGCTAAGGTTTTAGAAGTATTGCAGCAGTTCAGATACAGTTTTATACCACCTCAATTAACTACAAGTTTTAACAGCATTGTTAGCTAAGCTATAGTTTTAAGCTAACTGGCTAGGTTGCTTTGTGTACATTTTTAAGCTACAGTTTGATTATTGTATTTTTTGATAAGCTTAACTTTGCATACAGTTTGAAAAATAAAACTACATTATAAAGTTACGTTATTACTCATATTACAATTTACAGTTTGAAGCACATTCCGCAAAGTTTTAAGATTCTTCTTTTAAAACTTCAGTTTGAAGATCAGTAGCAGATCACAACAAAGTTTGAGCAACACATTGCAAATTATTGTAGCGCCGTTTTAGAGTCACACTTTGTAAGATGCACACTGGAGCGATATGTGAAAAAAATTTAAACAAAAGTGAACAATACGTTGCATGAACTAAATACGTGGCATTTTTTTAAGCTTTGATGTACTGTTTAATATTTTGATAATGGATTTTAAGAAAATAAAATGTGGCGTATATCAGGATTGACTTTTATATAATGCGTCTTGACAAGCCAAAGTATTGTTAGGTGTCAAGTGGCAATTCCACTGGACATTTTGACGTTTGCTTGCATTAATGTACGCAGAACATTTTCATATACGAGCACTATTTGTGCAGTTTACACTGACTTAAAGAATTCTACTCTGTCAAATGTTAATGGAATAAAATCGTGAAATTGTTCGTGCAATGATTTACTACAACTTGCGATGTGCAGTTTATTTATGTACTTGTACATTAACATATTCTTGATGTCCATGTCCTTCTGATTGACTGTCTGTAACATTGAAATCTAGTTCTTCAAGTGTTCAAATATCGTTCAAAAACTTGGTCTTTTGGGTTGTAAAAATACGAGTGCATCAGCCTAAATAATATACAACTCAAATAAAAAAATCTGTTCTATTTTAATTTATAGCATATACATATACATATGTATATTTTACAGTCTGAGAATAATTTAACTAAAAGGAAAAACAAAAAATGCTGTCAAGTCTTTCCAGCTCCTTTAGTTCTCTGGTGTAAACTAATTTATATAAGTACTATGAGGCGGAATGGAGTGTTTAACAAGCGTCTTCTTCGCTTATAAGGTTAGATTAAACAAAATTGGCAGCTGGCAGCTTTTTCGCTTATTACGTCAGCTGATTTTCAAGGAATGGTGTTAAAAACTAATTATCAGCTTATTTACTATAATCTAGCTTATCAGCTTATTTAATATATCCTACTGCACTATATTGAAAAGTGAAAAAGATATAATTTGAAGCGATATTTATTAGAATTTCTGTTTTGAGCACGAATGCTGACGATATTTCGTGGAAATATTAATAAAAAATTTAATGTACAGCTAGTTTGTGAACAGTTTTATAGGTAAGACATTTTTTTTTTCAATAGCAACCTTTGTTCACAAAGAATGTTATGTTGCGAAGAAAATTTTTTCGTAATACGGTAACGAGCGCTCATCATTCGCTATTTATATTATGAAAAGCGCTTTGTGTATCCTAAACATTTATATGCAGTAAATAATAAAAGTATTTTCGGAAAGTAGAGTGCATCATTATGCAAAATATAAAATTTTTAACCAATTCATTTTAGATAAGTTTTTGATTCATTTACGCATGAGTACTATACACTTGAAGATTTGCAAAACAAATCACCGCCTGGACATAATGTTTACAAAAATGTGTTTCTAAATGACGCATCGCCATAAAATATTACTATCGCTTAGCCAGCTAATGCTGACCGTCCAAGACTACTAGACAGTGTTACGATAGTAGCAGTTCCCTAGGGCGTGAAAATGCCAAAACGAACTTGATGCGGGTAGATTTTTATTCCAACTACATACGAATAGCTAATGTAATATACAAATGTAGCGAAAAGCAACAGGCGCCAGAAAGGATCAAGTCGAGATGAGTGTAAAAGAAGAGAATTTCACTCGAGAGACAACTTTTTTCGCAGGAAAGGGATAATATAAACGCAATAAACGATTCAAAAAAACAAAAGAAGTAGCTGCATTGACTTCACAGAATGCCACAGGACAGCGGAGAATATCTATCTGTTGTTTTTTTGTTTTTTATTGTTATATTTTATCCTTTCTGCATACATTCGAAGCAATTATGTCGCCTGCAATGACGCCATATGCCAAAATGCGGCAAGTAAACTAAAGCAGACAACTGCAATGATATGCTAAGGAGTGCGAGGAGCATAGCATGAAGGTGAAAGAATGAAAGAGATACATATATAGCCAAATACTATAAGAATGTGTGGATCAGCGTTGCCGCACCGCCTGCAATGGGTACAACATATTGTTGCAACACCATTCCTTTAAATCCGTGTGACTCGTCCAGGCGTGACATTGAACGAGTGTCCTTTTTGGGACGAAGATGCTGTAGCCGTAGTTGGAGCAACAGTTGCCGTGCTGAGGATTTGCGAGAAGTAGCAGCAGTTGCTTAATATGCGCCAGAGCTTTGCTTACGTACGCTGCTGTGCCACTAAAGGATTGTGTGACATTATCCTGCGCAAGCACATATTTCGATACACAAATGTAATATACATATACATATGTATATACATATACAGTGTAGAAGCAAGTGCAACACTTGCTTTATATTTGCTTTATATACGATATATACAAAATGTCATTGTCCTACAACTGTTGTCCTTATAGTTGTCGTCGTCGTCGTCGTTGTTGTTGTTGTTGTTCTTGTTGTTTGTTGCAATCTGTGCTCGCATGCGGAAAACTTCATCATTTTTATTATTTTGCTTTCTCAGGATTTCATTGCTTTCTCCCTCCTTTCGTTCCTTTACACTTTTTTTACTCATTCGACGAATAACATGTAAATGAAATGAAAACAATTCGCTGTCGTTGCGATATCCTTGAGCTGCACGAGCTAAGAGTGAATGAGTTGAGTTGAGGTAAAGAGTGAGAGAGAGAGACTGATAGTTGTTATACGAGTGTAATTCTAAAAGATGTTACGAAAAACATAAACTTTTGTTTTATTTTACAATATTAATACTTCACTTACTAAAACTAAAACTTCGTTTTCATTAAAACACCAACAAATTTTGTTTCCTTGTTGGTTGTTCATATATTCTCTCTTTTTCCGATCCCAATTGCATTTGCTCTCTCCCTAACTGCATTTTCTTTCTCCCTAACTGTATTTTCTTCCAAAAAGAAGCACAAAATTCAACTTTACAAAAACCTTAAAGGTTGCCCCCGGAAAAAGTGTAGAATTAAGCGATGCCACTCGTTAACCACATGTTCGTCAGTTATCCTTTTTAACTTTTTTTCCGCTGCCATTGTTTGCTTCTCTTCTTTTTCGCTATATGGGTGTCTGTCTGTCTGTCCGTCAGTCTGCATATATTTTAATGCTTAATTCCTCACGGCATCATCAAATACTCGTTAAGCATCCTTATACAAATCTCAACAAACGATATATGCAAATTAATATATGTATCTTAAACATATGTGTGAGTGAATTCGCGTGTATATATGAGCATCTTTATAGCTGGAGTATGTGTGTATGTATGTGTGTTCGTCCTTTTGTTGACAATATTGCAGCGCCTTTGACATTTTTGCGTATTTAATGCAATTTATATAACGAAAAGTTCGAAATTCAAATCCACATAGCATATGGCGCTTTTATTAAGCTATATAACTCCTGCTTCTTGGTTTTTATTTAAATTTAATATGGCTTCAAAAAGGACATTAACTTAAACATGTGTGTAGGCTCTGCTGCTGCTTTTTATGTGTAAATAATTTAACGAAACTTGAGCGTTTTTGTGACACATTTTGTATTGTAGTTGGAAACAAAGATAATACAGATTTATTTCTGATATTGAGTAAGCTAATAGATAATATGGAAAGCATCGAACTTCATATCTTTTTAAGACGAAAGATATTTTGCAACGAAATATAGCTACATCAGTTACTTCTAGTTCAAACTGGGCGGAGAGTTAAATATGCTAATTTAGTGGCAGTTATCACAACTAGGAAATTCCATCAAACAATATGAAAGTATTAGAAGTAAATCCAAACATATTCGAACTGCTATTCTTAAGAAAAATTCTAGATAAACTGCTGAACTCAGCACCAATGAGTGGCTAAAGAATGCTTCTATTACTTCTAAAAAGTTCAATGAAGTGCTGAGAACTGCATGAGAGGCACTCAACGTGATGTTCAATACTTCTCCAATTGATTTGTTAGCGAAAGAACAGTATATTCGAACTGAAACTATTAACCAATGGGTTCAACAGATTGACTAGCCATCAATTTTGTTACAAAGTACCGTTAGAAAATATAACAAAACAGTTTTGGAGGCTACTCAAGGCGACGTACGCAACGATGGTCACCTCTAAATGTCTTAATGAAGCGACAAGGCAAGCACAAGAATAATTAAACATTCTCGTTGATTGGTTTAAACGATGGCACGTACAAATAAGTCACCAAACAAAAATTCAAGTGGAAAGACTGAGGAAAACATATATCGCAACCTCTACATTGATGACATTCCTATACCGCAAAGTAGTCAGCACTGCTATCTTAGTATGCATCTAGATAGAAGATTGAAGATAGAAGATTATTAAACCAGCGAAGAATACTTAGTATAAATTTGATTTACAAAGCCTTATTGCTGGACACATGTGGACACATGGTATCCAAGGGGACACTGCGACTGCATTCAAGTTATGCAAAACAATGCCCTGCCTAATTTCGTAGGAGCACCTTGTTATTGGCAACTAGAGTAGAGCGATATTTACCTACCTGTAATTCAATCATGGCCACTGAAAAATCACTAATATCAGTTGCTACTCGATGTTGTAAATGTCAGTGATTGAATATCATTTGTTTCTTACTAGTGCCACTGTGATTCACGGCGTATGAGTAATATAACATGCAGTGTTTGCAGCACAGAATGTATCAAAGTATCAAGTTTATGATATGCGTGATATATTACTAATACGCCGTGAATTACAATATAGAGTTGAAACTGATATCAGTGATTTTTCATTCGCGCCATGATTACATCACAGGCATTTGACTATCGCTCAGCTGATACATTGTATCATACATGTAGTATTCACACCGCTAATTAAGCACTTGGTTTGAATTCAATCTTTATGCTTCGTTGGCTTTTATCTCTGCTAGCATCTGGTTTATTTGACTGGAGTGAAAAATGAAATGTGGCGTTCTAGTATCTTTTTATATATCCATTCCTCTCAAGAAAATAACATGAAAACAGAACTCTTTCAGCATACTATTGCGGTTTCACTTAGTATTCCCATAGTCCTTACAAGTTGTAGTGAATATATGGCATTTGATGAATCCTGGGAAGAAATGAAACTATGTGAAAATTAGATGATCCAGTCAATTTTAGAATAGGAATTGAAATCAGTAATAGTTGGCACTGAAATAATTCCAAAACCGCTGACTGCCTGAAATACCATCTTCCCGCCCCAATTCCCAAGATTTTGTTAAGGAATGCTCTAAAGAAACTGGCACAAAATAGAATATAATTCAGAAACTGATGGCAGTTTGCTGAAGTATAGAATTAGTCTCACTTGGTCAATCCTGGGAATGCTAATGTTGGATATACGTGTTCCGATGGGTTTTTGGAGTGGGGGCTGCAATCAGCAATAGTTGGCACTAGAATATATACAAATCATTGTACTACCTAAAATACCATTTTTCCGCCTGAATTGCCACATTTTTGTAAGGCGTCCATATCCTGTTGCGGGAGCCCAATGACTCGGACTATCTCCCACACTCTCGAATGGTTTTTTGTACCATTTTAGGCGAATCCTCTCCAGATAATGTCATTTATATACACATTTATTTTTTATTCATATAATCATTATTAAACATAAAGCTATATTAAAGTAAAATTTGACGAAAAATTAGTTGATAAATAGATAAAATAGGTTGCTTTTCTTTTTTTTTTGATTTTCATTTTTACAGCGATCGCATTAGCAGTTCAAAATCACGGTGTTTTGGAAGTAGCAGTCACGAGAATCACTGCTTCTCAAAAATCACTGCCTAGCTCATCTCTACTGGCAACGCATTGACCATACAAATAAGCTTTCGCTCAATAGTCATTTTACGAGCGTTTTAAATTCGTTTACCGCTCTATTTCTCTTTGAAATTGTTCTCAAAAGCTTTTTTGTTTTGTTTGATTTTCAGTAGCGTCTTTATTACCACTTAATCACTCTCTCTCTCTCATATTACTTCTTATCACTCTTATTATGCGTTGTCTCACTCTTGCTCCAAACGACACTTTGACACAATATGCGATCTTATACTGTCAAACACAATTGAACTTCAACTTCACCGTCAATGCAAAAGTCGCACAACATTCAACTTTGCTCACGCATCAAGAAATTGAACACACCTCCCACAATTTTCATGCAATTCAACATAGTTCCCTCAGCTCACTATTCACCATGGAATGTGTTTTCATACAAAGCAAAAGATAAAAAGAGAAACAAAATTATTTCTTTCTCATTTCGTTGCAGTGTATAGTACATGCATTCCATTGCAAATTTATGTACTACAATAATAGTTTCCAACGCAGCAACGCAACAACAAGTTTTCACTTTAGTCAGATTGAACGTCATCGATCGCATCATCAAGTACCGCAACAACGGTTTATTTCCAAACTGCACCGTCGATCAAAAGCAATAAAAACTTCAACAAAAACAACAAAGATGCAAAAAGTAAACAATAATAAAGAAAACACACAAGAATTCGAGATAAGCAGTCTAGGAATACATGTACATATGTATGTATGTATGTATGTATGTATGTATGTATGTATGTATGTATGTATGTATGTATGTATGTATGTATGTATGTATGTATGTTTTAATGTCCAAATCTCTTTCAGTATTGTATGTACATAAAAAAACAACAACAACAATAAGTACACATTTTTTCCGCACGAAATATGGGATTCACACTATTACGAGTTAAAAAACAAGTGACGAAAACCTACTCTACTACCTGATTTAAATATATAAGTAATTGACTGGCAAATTCTTTTCTGCTTTAAAATACAGCTTACCGTCTAAAGCCCAATACTGAGATCGATAAACATTTTTGCTAAAGAAATTGTCAATTATTAGTGCTATGTCAAACAAACAAAAAACAATGTTCTAGGGAACACTGTTTTTTGAAATACTAAAATCAGATATTTATTAGGTGTAAAGTCCTAATAAAAATTTGATTTTTCTTTGGTTTTTTTTTTTTCTGAAGGAACTGCAAAAGGTCACACTCTTTATTACCTGTTGTTTGAGCATATAAACTATTTTCGGTAGCAAACATTTTTGTTATCTAAGTAATCGATGAAAAATAGTTCGTTGTTTGACAGCGTTTTTTTATATGACGTTTTTTCGGTATCAAAAATTTTCATCGATCTCAGTATTGTGCTTATGTCATCAAATACGTTGCGCTACTTAAGTGAAAACATCTTCTCAGACATTTTAACAGAGCAGATGAATGAAATGTTTGTCCATTAAGTGAAATTGTTTTCCATTAAGTGGGTTCATTTTATATTATGCGTCTGTTTCAGCATTCACCAAACTCACAAGTTGCTACTTTAAAATAATATAGCAATACGCACAGAATTTAAAGAAAGGGCTGGAGAGACTAAATCTAAATTATAATATCTGTTATATGTATAACATAGAATGGGAAAGGACTTGTGGTACATGAATGCAAGTAAAGGAACGAATAATTTCTTGAGATTCTGATGGGCATCTAAAAATTTAACCACTGTAATAAGTAGGGGAAGTAAATTTCACCAGAGATAAGTTACTGGTTGAATAAGACAACTAGCATATTTCTATGTTTTTTTTTTTTCAGTATGGGAAGCTTAATTAAGTTCAGACGATTAGTATACGGTGGCAAATTAACATTGCCAGCCCAAGTTGCGCAAGGCAAAAAGAAGAAATTGTTTCTGAACAGATTATAACAGAGCAAGATGAATCATATATTGCGCATTCCAAACACTAGCGGCATATTCAAATATTGGGCGGACGAGTGAAGTAAACAACAATTTAGTGATATATGACACAATAAAATTTAACGTGTCATTACACATTGCCTTATTATGTGTAATGATAGTTTTGAGTCGAAAAGAACGCCAACATCATTAAACGCGAAAAGCCTCACTAGCAGATAATTATTGATAATATATGCAAATAATACAGTTATTCTACGACAAAAAGTCATTATTTTGCATTTAGAGCAATTAAGAACTAGATCATTACTTTGACACCAGCAATGAAGTGTATTTAAGTTGGTTTGCACTTTAACATGTTCAATTGATCCATTGTAACTCAAGCATAACTTAACATCATCAGTAAGATAAAACATCTGGGAGTTAATTAATTAATAGCATGAATAGTAACGGTCCCAGATGACTACCCTGTGGTACTCCTGAAAGATAGTCAATTTTATACGATGTAGTGTTTTGGCAAACTACACGTTGTGTGCGAGATTCTAAATACGATGAAATTCAAAATAGGTAAGTTTGTTAATTGCAGCAACACTGAGAAGAGCTTTCGTCACTTGGATGAACTACCGTCCACAGTGATATTTCCAAAAATAATACATACATACATACATATGTGAATAAATCCAGAATATCACTTTGTGGAGAAGAATGAAGAAACACGAATGGAACCGAACAACCACTTTGGAGAATAAGCAATGTAATATTTGGTCAATTTGCTGCAGTCGTCATTTAGCAGTCCGATGAATAGCAAGCGCAGCGCAGCGCAGCGTAGTAAAGTCAACAGCGGGTGAGTTAACTTTTTCGCAAATTTGCACGCTATATTATATGAAGCAATAAGAGAGAGAGAGAGAGCGAGAGCGAGAGAAAGATGAAATAAAGAGGCTAGAGATAGCAAAAAAAACTTTTGAGAGCAATTTCAAAGCGAAAGAGCGCGGCAAACGAGCGTTAAAACACTCATCAGCAAACTAACTTCAAATATCTTTTATTTTTCAGAGAACTTAGCTTCCAAATATACGTAGTGTGCCAGCCTATTACAAACTTCATACAACATTTTTGGAGTCACAGCAGATAAAGGAGTACAGTGCAAAACTTGATTTGGTACTAAAATACTATTGTATATACACACACACACACACGCACACACACCTATTTTTTGTATTGTACAAGAGCACAAATCAAATTTTCTTTGAAACATGAATCACAATATTGAGTATGAAGGAAAATTAAATTTCGGACCACTCGATTTACGTATCAAAGGACAGCATGACAAAAAAGCAAACAATGAAATTGTACATAAAGGAAGCGAACAAGGTCGCACTGTACCAAGGACAAACTGGAATATCGTAATGAATAATTCGACAATTCAAAATGTGCAAATAATACATTACAATAAAAAATAAATTTCCACGGTTTTTCTCTAAACTCGTAACTGCATCGAAAACCACGTAAATTCATAAAACTCGTAAATTTACACAATGAACTTGCTGCGTAATTAGGCTCGTGAAATTACACAAATGGTTCCATTTTGCAATTATTTGATATTATTTGATGTACGAATAGGTTTAAAATCGATATGACTGTTTGTTATTATGCCAGTAATAATATATTTTCCAACTAACTTATAAACAACAAAACGAAAAATAGGCAACCCTAGCCAAATTACCAAAATGAGTTGAACAAGTTTTTATGTTAATTCGATGTTTTCGAGTTTACGGGTTTAAAGGAATATCATATTTTTCTACAAAACCTACACATTTTGTATAATAATTGTTTAAATGAAACTCTTGACAAATAATAATAATAATAATAAAAATAATAAAAATAAAAACAAAATCAATAACTGTGCTGCAAGGGACATGGGCAAAATAAGTTTTTACGTAGGTATGTAACAGGCAGATGTAGGCATGGCAGTTGTTAACAAGAAAATATATAGTATATCCTTCATCAAGAGCTAGAGACAACAAATTTCCGTATATCGTTGCTATTTATACACTTTTTTTAACTTTACTTTTTCTCAAATTGTTGACATATGTAATTCTTTTTATAAAACTACAATAATTAATGGAAAAATGTAGGGCATATTTAAGTTGAGAACGCACGTCTACTTCATTAATACATGTATTATTTCTCTTTTACAGTTAAATCATAATATGAGCGATAGTAACCGAGTCGTTGAGAACATAGATGGCAAAATTTATTACTGTAGCCGACAATGTACCGGATATCTTAAGGAACATAAATGTAAAGAGAACGCTACATCAGTTGATAAACAGTTTGCCGAAATGATGAAGGGTTTTGACATTCATTACGTGAAAAACAATTGCGACATTGTTGTAAGCAATAGGGTTCACGTAGAACACTCAGATACTAATCGCGAACTGAATGTTAACATCGACTACAATATTAATTTAAATAATTGCAATATAAAAACTATGAACATTTACGATGGTTAACTAAAGCGTTCAACAGCTGGTTATCATATTATGGCTGGACAATGTATTCTAATGAAATATTCATGATTGAAATATATGTATATGGTGTAAATAAAATGTTTTATTATTTTGCCGGGAAATTTGCAACCTAGTTAAGTACTTTTTTTTATCACTTGAACTGATCTGCTTGATGGTAACAGCAGCATTAAGAATCAATTGAAGCAGACGTCAGCCGGCGTAAATATAAACATAGCAAGGAGAGGATTGTGAGTATATATATATATATATAGATATATGTATTTATTATATATATCGAATAGTAGAGTTTTGACAGCGCATAGATCAGCAGTCTATTCAAACAAGCGTAAACGTAGTGCTATTTCTGGGGACAACATATTTTGTGTTCAGTCTTAATAGATTTTCTCATTATCTGACTGGACGGATGGTGAAGTTATCACTTTATATTTCATCATCTGTCTAAACGAATAGATAAGAATAAGAGAAAAACCAAATAGATTAAAATATAATTGGCACGAACGCAGGCTGCGCGCATGCGTTGTAATCAAAAATATGTAGATAGAATAAGTTAACTATGTATTACATGCGGTCCTTTTCGAATGTGTTTAACATGTTGTGCACAGACAGATAAGATAAGTAAGAACTGCCGATAATGTATTTAGTATCTAATAATAGATTTTAAGTAGTTTTAGGATTTTTTCCTTTAAATAAAGACGTCGAGCAATCGACAATATGATTCAGTAAAACGAAGTCATCGAGCTCGGTTGTTTGTCTTCTGGCGTAGTTGTTCATTTAGAGAGCACTAATGAAGTTGTTTAGCGTGTATTTTAGATTAAGTCCCATACTCGGCATAATGATCAGTTGATTTGGAAGTTTTTTTTTATCTAATCTTCAGATTACATAGCAATAATTTATAGACTCCAGCACTGTAAGATTAGATACAATTACATAAATCCGCCTGTTTGTCTCTTTTCTTTTGCCCATCTGTCTGATTGTTGTTGTTGTTGTTGTTGTTGTTTAATACAGTTCACACATAATGTGCAATGGTGTTATAAGTCTGAAAGTTATTAACGAATTAATGGAGGCATCGTAGACCCCATAATGTATATACATATATTCTTGATCTGTTCGACGAGAAGAGTCGATTTAGCGCTGTACGTCTGTATATTGTTGCGCATTTTTTATTGCATCAAATCGATTATCCATATTGACATGCCACATAACCTACAAACCATTTGCCTTCTTTTGATTTTTCGTACGAAAAACTATTTTATTTATATCATTTATTAATTTATCAATATGAACTTAAGTTTTGATATGATGGTTTTCTATAGACGAACACTTTACATATACATACATATATCAATTGATGTGATACGCTCAATTTTTAGGTTAGCCTCCAAACAAACCAAACGTCCACTTTTATATTTTTGTATGATCTATTTCTATTCTAATCAATATCAACATGATATTTGATGTGGTGGTATTTTATGCACGGACGCTTCACATATATATTTGAGTTAGACCTTATACAAATCATCTGCCCACTTTTGCGCTTTTCTATGAAAAACTGTTTGTATTGAAGTCAATATCACCATAAAAATTGATGTGGTAGTTTCTTTATGTTGGCTTCAAACGGACGCTTAACATATATATCAATGTGTGTGATTGCCCCATTTTGTGAGGTATCTCCCAAACAAACCACTCGCCCACTTTTGAATTTCATTGAGGTTAATATCAATTTAAAAATGTATGTGATGGCTTTTTATAAACGGATGCTTAACGTGTACTATAGCAGCGTGTATCATCCACTCATTTTTGACGGTATCTCCCATACAAATCACTCACCCACTATTGGTTTTTTCTATGAAAAACTTTTTTATTAAATTCAATTTCGCGTCTAGTCAGAGAAAATAGAGACGGACGGATAGCATTTGATTGACTTTGTCTCGTAGTGATGATCAGGAATCTATGTATATATTAATGCAATGTTTCATTCATTTTGATAGTTCAACAGAACATAATGTAGACTGTTACAAATACTATAAAAAAAAAAATCAGGATTTCCTTACTGGAATGTAATTGAGATTAATTTAATAATTTTCTACTTCAAGTCAAAAAAGAGTTAATCTGAGACTTTTGTACTTGATTTGAGTACGGATTTGTTCTTAGAATTAGGTTTTTATACTAACTTAGGTTTTTATATTAACTTTGTGTATGTTCAAGTAGTAACTACACAAATGTTCAATTTTGAAGTCTCTAGTTCTTATATTGTTTGAGATTTGTTGTTGCATACAAACAGATGGACAGACGGACAGAAGTATGTATAGACGGATATAGCTAAATCGATTTAGCTTCCGATGTTGAACAAGATATATACTTTCTGGTATCTACCACGCTTCCTTCTGTCTGTTACACACATAACGCACAAACTTATTATACCCATGTACCTTTGGATATAGCGTATAAAAAGTATAGCAAGCGGTTAGCATGTAGGAAACGTTTGCATGCTGAATTGAATTTACGCGTATTTTGCATAAATTTATGGTTGAATTGAATATCTTTTATGCTACTTTACGGAAATCCAAACGGAAGCTGCCGTAAGCTGCATTTAGACTTGGACACCAGGACGACACAGAATGGTGTCGCCGACATTATGAATTGTGAATGCCGATGGCGCACTTTAGCAATGGGTGGCGTCGAATTATTGCACAAAATTTGATTGCAATGAATCACTTGGTGCAAATTTGAAAATAATATGCGGAAATAAAGTAAAACAAGAAAAACTTGGCAAATAATTCTCATAGAAAAATGTATCTTAGGATATATTTTTCTTCTTTGTTAAACAAGCAACCAAAACGTAAAATAACAATTCAATTTCGCTATAAATCGAAAATAAAGACAAAAGAAAAAAAATGAAGGAAAAGAAAATCGAGTTGAATATATAGTTAAATGTTGAAGGGTGAGCTTTTAAAGATGTATGACTTCAACAACTGCTCAGGCGTAGGTTTACAGTCTTAAACTTATATGATTGCGTGACTTGCAACATTCTTTGTAACATTCAGTTTAATTTTTTCAAACATCAATTGTGTCGGTCTATTGACCAACACTGGAAAAGTTCCAGGCCTCTTCGGATATCGGCGCCAAAGCATAATCATTTTCGCTTTCATCCATAGTAGGCATCGATTTATCAGTATCGACACTCAAATCAGAAGACTTCGGTTTTGTTGTTTTCACAATAAAGACATCGGCCAATATGTTCAGTTTGTTTGTACCAACTCGACCAACATGGCTTCCGCCAGCATGCGTATTTGCGCCAGTCATGTATTTCAGCGAATACGGCGTTAGGTAATCTATGTCACCATAGTAATTAGACGCACCGACAGCAGCTGCAACGCATTGATCTGCAGCACTGCCGCTTCGGCGTTCATAATCGTAGTCACAACACTCGCCATCCACTGCCTCGCCATAACCAATATCAGAGTCACTTATCGTTGTCATACATAATACATCATTTTTATAGGTTTCTTCACTGTAGGTGGTCAGATCACTGCCATAGTCGCTCTCTGTCTGAAAGTATTGATGCCGCTCGCGCAAGTGTTGCCACAGCGTAGTGGAACTCTTAAAGATTTCCGCACAGGTGTAACAGCGGAAGTAGCATTTGCTCGAAACGTCCGGCAGTCCGCATGGCAACAGCAGAACGCCCTTCGCCAGCGCATTCACATGCTTACCCAGTGCGCTGTGATGCTCATCATCCGCGCTACTCTCTGAATTGCTCGGCGTGCACATGTCCATTGCAGCAGACGAAGACGACGAAGCAGTTGTATTGTGACATTGTACCTCCAATGTTGACATTTGTAAAATTGCCGGCAGCGATGCCGACGCTGCTGGGGCGGGCTGATAGGCGGTGAACTTCAATAGTTCAAGCGCAGCGCCGTCAGTTTCATCATTCACAGTAGTTTCCATTGGTGTTGCCATATGTTCGTTTCTAACCTCAATATATGTGGACGTCGTTGGCAATTGTGGACGCTCTTTGTCACAGCTGTAGTATTGGGACTGATCGCTGCTTGTTGCTGTTGTGGATGTTTTGCTGGTACTTGGTGTTGCCACTGTTCCTTTTGTTGCCGTTGTTGTGGTTTTGTTTGTAGTTACTCTGGTAAAATTGCCATCGACATAATCCTTCTCCTTTGCGTTCTCTTCTTCGTTACCCAGCTGCTGCAGTACTTCCTCGTCCACATTAACCTCCTCCGCGTCGGTATCAATGTCGCCCACAGTATTTTTCGGTGTTTTGTGGTGCTTATTTTTAAGAAATTTCCGAAAATTAGAGATTTTTTTCAAAGACGATTCGAGTAATTTAGAAAACATAATTCTGGGAATAAAGATTTATTCGAATTAAAAACGCTACAAAATTAAAATGTTCAATTTATGAAATGAGAGCTTACACAACGAAAATGAAAATGTTCTTTAGAATTGACATCTAAATCGTAAATCATTTGATCGATACTGTAGTGGAATATATATCAAATGTGACAGTGAAAGTCAGCAAATTATGCCACAAACAAGCGCAACAACTTGTTTAGCTAAATTTATGCGATAATGAAAATAATTGGCATAGTCCGTTTACATGCCTAGCGTAGTATCTATAGTATTATATTTTTTTCCGAACTTTGGAAAGCATTATAGAAAGATCATAAACCCATTTAAGTCTGGTATAGATGATTCGATCTCTGGAAAGAGAGTCCAACGTGTCTGACTAAACGCATAAATTTCACAGTTTTCATCGTTTTACTCTAAAAATTGTAATGGAGGTTCTCTGGGGCGAGTATTCATTAAGGGTGTTCCTAAGGTTTTCACACTGTTAGTGGCAGCGACTTTACACACACACACACACACACTTCTTATTTTTGTTAAAATGAAATATTTTTCTTTCTGCGCTTCTACATCATTATAACAAAAGATAGATTAAATATGCAGTAAGTAGTGAAAAAAGTCGCCTAGGAAGATCATTTGGTGATAGTGTGCAGAACAATTAACGATAGGTAATTTAACGTTGTGATTGGAATACTCGTGTTGCCAATCAGTAGTGCCAATCACTTTCAAAATTGAGTCTTAATGTGACGTTACATAAAATTCTGTACCGCGAATCTGCGCAATTTATTATATTGTTATTCTTGTAGCATGTTTAACCGGTCGGAAGTATGAACATGGCTGTAAGGCAGATTCACAAGTCGCAGCAATCGTTGAAATCAAACCGTACAAAATCCAAATAAAGTGGCCATACAGGAACAAATTATTTGATTGTTTAATTTTTGTGGTATGCACGTTTGAAAAATTAAATTTTTTTGTGCGTATTTTCCTACACTGGCTTAAAAAAACGTATTTTTAGTACTTATTTCTCAACAGAATCAGCTGTTGAGCCAATAGCTGTGTTAAAATTACTTTCTGGACCACACTTTGCGACTTGCAAAGCTGCCAAACTTTAATATCACAATTCCGTCAAGGTTCACCAATGCACATTTTTCTCAAATGATTTTCATTATCTTTTAACACCTTTTTAACATACTAAATCTTTCCTGATTTGCACTCAAAGTGTAACTAAGTATGTGTGACGCTTAAACAAGCATTTCCGTTTCCGTTTTACACACACACAAACACAACTGCTAAGTATACTATGAGTAGTATACGACGACAGAGACAAACACTTATGCAAAGCAAATAAGGCGCTTAAGCGCAAATTACGGGCAATTATTCAGAGTGTGTGTGTGTGTGTGTGTGTGTGTATGTGTGTGTGAGGCATATAATGTACATACAACACATGCTCATTAAAAATGCAAATACAACAAGTACAACAAAAACAACATAGCACAGCAAGTAGCGCATTAAGAAAGTAAGCAACGAGTTGCAAGCATCTAATATGCAAAATTAAGCGTCATGTATATATCCTGTCACACTTCCTGCCAGGCAACTCATCGAGGCGTAGATGTATAGCACACAACGTTAGGTCTTCCATCAAGAGTTGTCGTCGTCGTTGTCGTTGTCGCTGTCCTCGTCAACAGCGACTTGAAAACTTTGCTGAAGAGGTCATTATGCGGCATACAAAGTTCTTAGAGCTGTTTGTTTTCTATGGCATACATATATGCATACACACATGCATGCACTATTATGTACCTTATATAACTAGTTATGCAATTTTCTATTTTTTTTCTTTTCTATTTTCGAATTTTTTTTGTTTTTTTTTTTTTTTTTAGTTTTTTGTGCTCTTGCATCAAAGTGGAAACGGAAACGGCAGTCGTCGGCTCATCAACGTCGTCGCCATAGCAGAAATGTTACAAGAAAAAAAATGGCGTTAATGCTTTCGCTGTGCCACATGTTACAAATGTGCTTCTATGTTTGTCGTTTTTGTTTTTTTTTTCTATGTATATAATGTTTTTTTTAGATGTGTAGAACTTTGAATAGAATTAAAATACTAAGATTACTTAATATCAAACTGAACATTTGCTTTATTAAAAAGATAATTTAGTGTTTAAAGTTGATTTCGGAAGACCGAGATGCTGATGACGCTGCTCGCGCTCGACGCACCAACCGATTAAAATGTTGAAGCAGTGAAGAAAATTGTCATGTAGAATCGTCGAATCACTATTAGAGAAGTTCCTGAGGATGTCAGCATATGGGTTGGCTCATGCCATGCAATGTTTTCGAATGTTTTGTGCATGAAACGTATGGCAGTGAAGCTTGGTCCGAAATTTCTAAATTTTGACCCAAAACGAACGTTGCAGGATTTGTTCAATGACATCAACAACTGTACAGATTTGTTCAAATGGTTCATAACTGGTGACGAAATATGTGTATATCATTCCAATGCAAGCAGTCAGAAGAACGAAGACCGATAAAAGCATGGCCAGTTCGGTCAACTCTGAAGATTTGGTCACTCTTTGCTTCGATTGCATTGGCGTGGTGCATCCTGAGTTTTCGACAGAAGGTAACAAATTTGTGGCAATGCTCACACATTGTTGCTTGTTCGTGATTTGTTGGCCAAAAAAACAACACCATAATCATGCCTCATTCAACGTATTCACCGGTCTTGGCCACCTGTGACCTGTTCTCAATACTGAAAAGACCCATGAAAGGTCGTCGTCTGATTACTTTGAAAAGAAAAAAATATACATAGGTATGCATACAATTGCAAGCGTTGTTCTAGTCTATACATGCTAAAACGGCAAACCAAATTGAGCACAAATGATAATAGCATTGTCATATCTGTACAATTTATGACGATTGTATTCCTGTCGGAAAATGGCATCTCCAAAAAAGAACACCCTATATTTGCACAGCCTAGGCAGTTGTCTAAGTCTGTCTAGACGTAATTTTTCACATTGTTATATAATAATTTTACGTACAATTCTTGTTGAAGAGCATTTCATGCATTCCGACACATTCACATTGAATACGCTTAAGTCCTTGTCTTGCCACAGTATCCTTGGCGTTTGATGCTGCTGCTGCTGCTATTGCTTCATGTCTGCACTGCACTGCACTGCACTATATTGAGTAGTGTCGAGTTGAGTGCAACTTAAGCCGGATTTATGCTTTGTTCAAATATTAAGCACGTTTAATTACAGTAAATAGCATGGCTAGTCCTTTGGCAGCTGTTAGCAGTCACTATATGTTGTTGCATACTTACAGGCGTTTGACAGTATTTACTTCTAGTTAAAGTTGTCGCTAAATTAGCAGATATTCTTTTTACTTGAATTAAACGAATTTCTTTTCAGCTACTGACAACAATGTATGTGGAAAAATATTTGCTATGGTTTTTATGGTGCTCTGTAGTTCACAGTGCAGACATTTTGTTGTTACCAAAAAAAGAAAAATAAAAGAAAGAAAATTCAAATGTTGCATGTCAAAGCGCAACTGATAACTGATATAAGTGACGCACTTCCTGCACGCTGTTGACGTATCCGTTTTACATTTGAAAAAGTAGAAAATTGATTCGATTTTGTCTATCAGTGTTTGAGTTTTTGTGTGTGAGTTGTATGCTTAGGCACACAGGATTTAGAGTTCACTACTCAAATATCAACGAAATGAAATTTTCAAGTAGCTATATGCTTCGCTCTATATTCTTCTATGCACAATCAAATGTACTTATATAGCATATTTTTGATAAAAGTGAAGTATGCTTCATCTTTGAAGTATAAAAAAAAAAAATTGATATTTATAAAAAAATACATAGATGACGAAAACTGAAACTGATATGGTTTTAAATGATTTTTATTGTTTTGTCTATGTGTTCTTTACAATATTATACAACTTTAGTGCATATTTCGTGTATATTTAAAAATGAAGAGAGAAAAGTTAGAGAAAACCATTTTTCCTTAAGTTTCCTATCCAACAATTAGTAATTTCCTATTCATATAACAAACATGCCCATTTTTATAACACTGCACAACTAGAATGAAAGTGGTCGCTGCTAATGATATTACTTGAGCTACATTTGAAACAGTTTTAACCACTTAGTCTAATGGCAATCTCAGTCGAGGTGAAAGATGAGCGCTCAGGGACCGCCGCATTGCTGCTGGTGTACCACAAGGCAGTGTGCTTGGTCCTGTCCTTTATACTTTGTATACTGCTGATATGCTAGTTCCAGTAAATGAGCACATGCTTCTGGCTACATATGCTGACGATGCGGCCATACATGCAAACTCAAACTGTCCACACGCAGCTTCCTCTAACATGCAAAACTATCTTGTAGATTTTTAACGTTGGGCAAATCGCTGGAATATAAAAGTCAATAGCGAAAAGTCTAGTCACTGTACTTTTTCATTGAGGCAAGGGAACTGCCCGCTCGTTTTGCTAAATACCCGCTCGTTTTGGTAATACCTCATGTTGATCATGTATGCTACTTAGGTTTTAACTCTGAAAGACGTGGCACCTGGCGTAAGCATATTCAAAAAACCGCAACAGTTTGCTACGCTAAACTCAATAAGATGAACTGGTTATTTCGCCCAACTAGTAAACTCAGCCTCGAAATCATCAATCAAATACAAATCAATCATTATGCCTACCTGGATGTATGGAATACAATTATGGGACACTGCTGCTGCCACAAATATAAACCGTATACAAGTACTTCAAAACAAGGTCTTGCGTAAAATAACAGATGCTCCTTGGTATATGCGCAATAAGGTTTTACATCGAGATTTGAAAGTACCAACAGTCATGGAACTGTTGAACTTCCACAGCAGCAGATATAATGATCGACTGGCTTCTCATGTTAATCATTTAGCAGCGGCTCTGGTCGTTAATACATGTCGTAGGCGGCTCCAACGATTTCATCCAAATGATATACAAAATAGGCACTTAAGATAATAAAAAAAAAAAGTTTTATTTAGAAATACCGCAACATATTCAACTAAATACAACTAACGATCTGCAAAGCTTTGCAATAGTTGTAAAGCTTTGGGTACTTCGAGCCGGATATTTACATTAGTTAATAATATTTTGGTCCCTTGAACCCGATTTTAATATTAGCTATAATTTGAATAAATCTTCTATCTATGTTCAACCGCTCAACCGATTTTGATCAAATTTTGTGGGAATATTCAAAATAGTGCCATGGGTTATTCTGTGAAGTTTCGTGGCGATTGGATAAATAGAAAATTTTTTAGATTTTCCTAAGAAGATGCTCCTTCTTAGGAAAAAGGGGAAGGAGTGGCAGAGGAAAGGGGAAAGGGGAGGGCCGCGTACAACGTCGCGGGGACCTACTAGTACTCTATATAACTGAATATATTTCAATAAATATTCGAACCGCATTTTACGATTCCAGCAGAGTTTTCAAGCAACAGGCAACTTCCAGATAAATTAACTATTCATAAGCAGAAAGTGTCCAATTTAGATATAAGTAGTTCGTTATTTTAGGGTTCCGTACCAAAGGGTAAAACGACAACCTATTACTAAGAGTCCGCTGTCCGTCCGCCTGTCTGTCTGCCCGTCCATATGCCTGTATGTCCGTCCATATGTCTGTATGTCTGTCCGTCTGTCTGTCCGCCTGTCACGAGGCTGTTTCTCATGAATTGTGATAGTTAGACAGTTGAAATGTTCATAGATGAAGAATTTCTGTTGCCGCTATAACAGCAAATACTAAAAAATAGAATAATATATATATTTAAGGGGGCTCCCATACAACAAACGTGATTTTTTTGCTCGTTTTTTGCTCGTTTTTTTCTCGTTTTTTGCTCGTTTTTTGCTCGTTTTTTGCTCGTTTTTTGCTCGATATTGATAACGGCAACAGGTAGACGCTTGAAATATACACTGCATATTTAGTTATATATTCACTTTAAAAATAAATAATTAAATTAAAATAAAACAAATATTTAAGTGGGGCTCCCATACACACAACAGACATGATTTTTTTTTTATAGATAATGGTACGGAACCCTTCGTGCGCACGTCCGACTCGCACTTGGCCGGTTTTTATTTTTTCGTATCCTGTATAAACTCATTCCTGTATAAAAACATTAAAACTCAAACAATTGCAATAGAATACTCGCCACTTAAACGCAATTCTATAAAAAAGCAACAATTTATACGTGAAACAATTTTTCTATTTATAAAATGATTTAGAGCCAACCATTTTTCCACTAAGCATTTCAGCATTATTTGAGCGCTTTGTTGTCATTCAATATTCTATTCTATTTATATGTCAATTGTTGCTCTATTTCAAATAATATTGATAACATTTGATTTGTTGTACTTCCGGATGTCATACTTATGTGATATCAAATTGCTTGTGGCCATAAGTTCAATACATATTTTTTTGTTTAATTGTTCGTGAAATATGTCATTTTAATGTAAATGAAGCATTGGAAAAAAATAAAATTGTGATATACATTTCATAGAAATAGCAGAATTTGTTTATCAAAATAATGTAGATACTTATAATTTGATGAATTGCATATTGAAAGCATTTGTTTTGAAATTTCACCAAAGTTTAATTACAGGACTTACAGGCGGTATAATTAAATCAGTTTGTAAACAGATATTTGCTTCACTAGATTACTAGAGCAGCAAAAATAGTTTATAAATACATAAATATAAACACATATGCGCAGTTGAAAATCTCATTCCAAAGGCAATCAAGCGCGTTGCTTTGGGACATCCAATTATTCTAATTAAGTATATAATAAACAAATATTTTGCTTGTTTACCGCAGGAATAACTTTCAGAATATACAAAAACAAATACGAAACCTTGAAAAATTTACAAGCATTTTGCAAAGGAACGAGAAGATAAACTGAGCATAAAGCAACAAGGATATTCATGGAAATAAACAAGAAAGTATGCTGCAGTCAAGTGTACTCGACTATGAGATACATTGTATCGAATCTAAGCATATTTATTTCAACAAAAGATTTTTGTAAGTGCTAAATATAATCTATAGTTGTGCGTTGCGGAACTATGTAAGTTATTTTTATCAGATTTGGTGTTGCTAGCTTAAATCGTTTCATATACATATTAGGGCTAAATATTAGCTTTTGATAGTTACTTCGTATTGATTTGGAGCTTGATTGGTAAAGTAACTTATATGAGTCTAAAATTAAAAAAAAAACTTTGTTTATTAAGCCATAAGAGAAATATATCTATAGTTGTTGTTAGTAAGATGCGGTACGGTGCCGTGGTTCGCATGGGTGGAGTGGTTCACTAGACTTTTTTCGCTTTTAAGTTTAGGTCAGACGAACGTGACGATGACTACGTATTAGGTCAGCTGTATTTTCGATAGCCAACGAAATGATCAGACATACATTAAGTAGCTATCCCAGACAGGTCTCAGAATAAAAATTGCAAACTTTTTCGAAAACATTGCAAAAAAGTGCAATAAAAACGTACTATCCGCTGATTTAACAAGTTTCATATTGATTGTTTGATTATTCAGCTAATTGAGAAACAAATTGCTCTCTTAAAGTTTTAATATTTAACGAATATGGGTAGTTAGTTTTTTGTAGGGTGGAGTGGTTCACTCTATTGACGTCAAATTTATATCCATAAGTATACATTTATAAGTGGTTATACAAGTGTCTATAAACAACTTAAGTTCTATGTTTTCATATATACACCATTAGTATGCATTGAACAAAGCCATTTATGTTGATATTTATACATTTTCTGAGTAATTTGTACAGGTGAACCACTCCACCCTACTATTTCTTCAAACTTAAAAAACAAACACTTTTGAAAACTGAGCAAATTTCTTGTAAATAAGTATTTTGAAAAACAGAAAGTTAGAGTTTGACATTTAATGATGAATAGAGCATTAAACTTAAACTGATTTAAAAATCGTTTTGTAACACTTTTATAGATAAACATAAAAACCCGAACTACTACATACCACCGCAATCGCACAGTATATTTCTACCATTCACTTGTGAATGGTATTATTAGTTTGTCTGAAAGTTTGTAACGCATTAAAGGAGCCATCGTAGATAAAGTATATATATTCTTGATCAGATCGACGAAACGAATCGATCTAGCCATGTCCGTCTGTCTTTTTGTCTGTCCGTCTGTATGTTGTTGCGCATTTTTTGGGGACCAATTTTTGTGCTATCCAGTTGAAATTTTGCACATATACTTATTTTTGTTGTAGTTTAATAGAGTATCAAGATTGACCTGCCACGCCCACTATTTGGGGTAGCTCCCATACAAACCTACTGCCCACTTTTGACTTTTTGTAAGAAAACTTCTTTATTTAAGTCTATATTAGGTTGAAATGCAATGTGGTGCCTTTTTATGGTCAGCCGCTTAACATACATGGACTAACGGGCGTGGCCCGCCCACTATTTGGGGTAGCTCTCATACAAACCTATGGTCCACTTTTGACTTTTTGTAAGAAAAACTTTTTTATTAAAGTCACTATTAGGTTGAAATACGATATGGTGCCTTTTAAGAGACAGCCGCTAAACATACATAGACAATTGGGCATGGCCCGCCCATTTTTTGAGGTAGCCCCCATACAAACCCAACGTGCAACTTTGTGTTTTTTATGAAAAAAATCCTTCATTTAGACCAATATTAGCTTGCAATTTGATTTTCTGGATTTTAATGGACAACCGCTTCATATACATATACAAAGGGGCGTGTCCCGCCCACTTTTTGGGGTAGTCCAATATAAACCCACAGTTCACCTTTATGCATTTGTATGAAATTAATTTAGCCACGAATTGTGTAACGCGACGAAGAAGGCACCAGAGACTTCATAATATACTATATGTTTATGCTTAATCAGCTTGACAAGACGAGTCGTTCTAATCGTGTGCGCCCGTCAGCCTGGCTGTCTGGATGTGTATTTGAATACGATAACTTGTCCCTCAGTTTACCTGAAATCTTCTTAAAAATCGGTGTGAAGACTCTTTGGATTCGTTTGAATTATTGATAAAATGTAAAGTACTTATTAACAAATGTGTATTTACTTGCTAAGATATGTGTTTATTTCTATACTATTCTATTCTATCACAATCGGAGAGCAGTTTTCGCAAGCTGGATTAAATAATTTGCAATTACAAAGTAATAGACTCGGATAGAGAAAGTCTTTCCGCTTTAGTATTTTTTTAAGCTTACGAGTATCTACGAGGAGTTTCAAGTAATAAGGAGGAGTAATTCGAGGAGTTTCAAAGAAAAATAATCAATGAAGAATACATTTTTTTTTCGTAACTTTACATATCATGTCGTGTGTGTGTGTGTGTGTGTGTTAGAATGTGGTAAGAACAATCATTATATAAATTGAAGCTGAACAGATTTTAGTAAAATATACAAACTTGGTGTCTCCATTTATAGTGGCCATGCTAGATCTCATGCTGTATATTGAGGGAGTGATAGACAGACGGACAATGCTATATAGTCTGAAATGTACCTCAGGTTTTGAACCTCATAAATATTCTTATACACATATATGCCAAGCCTCTTGTTAGCGACTTTTCTCGTTCGGCTGATGCCTGCTACTGGGTGTTGCAAACTGTGCATCAAAATTATTATGCGCGACCTATTCACACGCTGCGTAAAGGGTATAAAAAATACTTGAGAAATAACTGACAAGTGACTGTGTTTATTAAATGAAGGAACACAGGAAGAGCTCATATACATATGTGTGTGTATGTGGGTGTGTGTGTATGTGGGTGTGTGTGTGTGTGTGTGTGCGTGTAGACAAAAACAAACTAACACAAATTACACACACACACATAGCGTAAGTAGAAAAAAGTGTAGCATACCAGCGAGCGCCAAAAAAGTAACAAAAAATCGATACAAAATAGAAATGAACAAAAACAAAAATGTGTGGCATGCTTACAGGCGTGAAATGCAGAAAAACAAGTTCCAAAGGATATGCAACGACAGTCGGAGGTGAAAACTAAAAAAAAAAAAACAAAATAAAAAAAAATATCAAAACACACAAATAAAATAAAAAAGGCGCAGCAAAAGACATTCGCTTGTTATCTTCGAGACAGGGCGCTGCAGAACGCCAAGCAAAATTATTTTTGCGGTCAGCTGTGCATGATTAATGACCAACAAATGGCATGAGTAAGTATGAGGGGCTGCACGAAAACAACAATAATAATTGTAAACAGGCACTGAGTCGGGAAAGTGAAAACTCCTTTGAAACTAGAGAGTAGAAACTGCTACTGCAATTCTGCTATTGCTGGAATATTGTATTGAAGCTTTTGTTTTTCCGGGAAAAGGACACAACAGTCAGCCAGAAAGCCGGTACAATTACGTGCCAATTAGTTTTACGCTAAAAGCAATTATGCTTATTGGAGTTTCCTCAGCAGTAAATATAAGACACACACACACACACACAGCCAACTTGCAGCGCCACAAAGCGCTAGCGCGCCTAAAAGCATACTAAAAATGAAAATTTTGTAAAAATTTCAGCCAGCACACATGAAATTTTTATGCAACGAAAATTTTCACTCAAGAGCAGCAAAATTTCTATGTGCTGCGCATGTCCTGTCGTGCTCTTTCTCATTCCATGTTTAGTACAAAAAATTTACGCTATATGAGTATGTGGCGCTGCAAGCATTCGTTACTCGTTCCGCTTCTTGTACATACAACTTCTCGCAAGTCCTTTTGGAGCGCACTCGTCACTCGTCGTCGTTGGAGCTTATTACTACTCTTCGCGTTTTTTGTTTGTGTTGTCAATTTCGTCGTTCTGTTTCGTTTCGTTTCGTTTTGTTCCTTTCGTAGTTTTATATACATCGTACCTTGTCGTCGTTATACTCATCATCATCGTATCGGCTTTTGGCATGCAGACTTATATGTACGATAGTATTATATGGAAGTATATTCGTCAGGCTTGCTTTTAGGCAGGCAATACACCACCCGCTGGCTCGTTTGTGCTACACTTTGCTTGTTTTTGTCTTCACACACATACACATACACAGGCACAGGCACAGGCACAGTCACACACACACATATACATATAATGCTCAACGTTCGCGTCATATATTGCTTCGTTTTTCGTCCTTTTCATTGCTTTCAATTCAATTTTTCGCCAGCTGTTCTGTTCTGCTTACTTTTGACTTTAAGGATTTGTGTTTGGGGATTTCGTTTCGCTTTTTATCTAATTTTCTGCTACTGTCGCCTGCCGTTTCAGCTTTGCGCTACACTGTTAACAGCTTTAATATGCATGAATTTTTATGGGTTTTGTTGTCCCAGTTTTCTATCGTTATAAAATGCGCACATAACTTATGCTCCTTTTTATATATGTCCTCTTTTTTGTTTGTTTTGTTTTTGGTATGCGTGTGCAGCCAAATTATGTTGCATGCTTTTGGGCGAAATTTATATTGCTGTCTATAGATTTGAAGATGTTCTTTAAAAGAAACAGACGAAATTGGAGTATTTTTTAATCGATGTACATTTTTTATAGATTCTTAAATATGTATTATATACTTTGGTACTGCCCATTTTTGTCAGTTGGTCTTATTTTCTCCTGTATTCTTTACATATGCAAAAGTTCTGGCGTATCCGACGTGCATTACTAGTTCCTCTTCTTCGCCGTAAGCCTGGCACTGCCCAATTTGCCAGTGCATATTATATTTTTCTTTGTCCTTTACTGTTCCACTTGCGTCAAATGGTTCTACTCAAATGAAGCATCCACCCCGCGAATTTAGCTATAAAAACGCCCTGATCACACTTATTTTTCATACTCGACCTTGACTTGCGTTCAAATTTGCTTTCTACAAACTATTTTACAAAGTGAGATACAAAATTATGAGAAAAAACAATGCTTTAAGGCAAGTCAAGAGTTTTTCAATAGGGACGGGCAGATTTTTACAGTTTGCGGTGGCCATGTGGTTTTATCTGTTGTAAGTTTTCTGGTTTTTCATTTTTCAAACACTAAAGACAAATCACTACGATAGGTTACAGCGTACAGCAATATCATCCGAAAATAACGCCAATGTTCGTGAGAGTATGCTGAAGTATCCGAGGTAGTTAATTCCACATAAAAACTCGACCTTCTGCAAACAAAAACTTGTTGAATTTTGTGATTTTTTCGACTTGGGCCTACATCCGTACAAAATCCAACCGACCCAGAAGCTGAAGGAAAGAAGCCATAGTCAATTCGTGGCTTCGCTGACTGCGTTCTGGAGCAGTCGGAAAAGTACACGGATTTCAGCAAAAATAATTTACAGTGGCTACGCTCAGTTCAGGCTCAATGGATTCGTTAACAAGCTAAATTGCTGTACACACGACTTCCACAAAGTGGCATTGCAAGTTGAATAATATATATATGAAAGCTATGTGGTTATATCCCACAACGGACATTCTGCACAAGCGATTTGAGTGCATAGTTATCTCATGCAGAGGCGACGCGAACTGACGAGTCTGACTCCGTTAGACTTTTTCTTGTGCGGTTTTCTTAAGTCGGTGTTCTCAAAGCCAATGTAAGCCACGCCCTAACTCAAATTCAGCCTGTGCTATGGTGCTAAAGTTTCGATCAAATGTATTTCTCGTTGTCATTTCTGAAAAATGTCGTAGGTGGCTCTTTTCCTGTCGAACAGTAGGCTAACTAGTAGTCTACGGTTACGGTAATCCTATATAAAAGCACCATAGTCAATCACAAAATAAAGAAAGAAATTGTTAAAATCAATTAAGTTTTATAAATAAATAATAAATTTATTGTAAAATTAGTATTTTTTAGCAAATTTGCAGTACACCATGCTTTAATTATATTTCAATCGAAATAAACACTTCAAATTCAAAAATCAGTTCTGTGTAGCAGTTTCAGTTTCAGTTCCAGTAAACTTCGCTTCATTACAGCTCACCTCACCATGCAGCTTAGCAGTGGTGATGATGATGATGATGATGATGATGATATGCCGGCGGTGGTCCATGATGGTGGTGGTGATGATGATTATAATCGTAATGTGGCGGTGCATGGTGGTGATGTTGGTGGTGTTGGTGGTGTGGTGGTCCGTGATGGTGATGATGGTGGTGTGGTGGCCCGTGATGGTGGTGGTGTGGTGGTCCATGGTGATGATAAGGTTCACATCCACTTATCGATATAGTGTCCATATGTGTTCCTGCGCTTAGTTGAAGTCCCCAACGATCGTGATGTGGCATTGTGAAATAAGTTGCTATATTTGAAGAGTTGTTTTTTGTTTTTTTTTTTCCCGGAATAATCCAATATTATTGTTACTTTATGAAACAACTTCGCTAATTATACTGAAATGTATATGAATATGAACTCTTGCTATATAGTAGCAGAGTTCTTAGCTAGCGAAATGTGTCATATTTTAGGTGTGTGTTTTTTACAAATGCTGTTTATCTTATCGCAATATGATTTGTTTATCTGATGCATAGGTAGTAGATACTATTTCGTACTTGTTTACCATGAGTAATTTTTTCTAACAGCAATAAAATCGATTAGTCTACATTTCAAACAAAGCAAACCTAGGGACTTTACTTAAATCTTTATCTTTTGCTTATGCTGATAAGCGTTTCGTGTAAATAGCGTAATTGACTGGCAAACTTAATTGATATAATTAAGTGCGTGCCAATTTATTTTCGCATAATGAAGTCTTATTGTACTCTTTTTTTTCTTCAGCTTTAAAGCCTTTCGCAAGCTTACACATTGAGATACATAGATACAAAAATGTATCTACGAGTTTGCTAGACGGAAGCTGTTAATGAAAATAAAGCGCCGCCTTGCTTAGTTAATTTATAGCATTCTTGTTTTGCTTTTCCGTCCATTGAGTAAGAAGAATTACCAAATTCAATGGAGAAGTCTGGCTACAAACAAAAAAAAAAAAAAAAAAAATAAAAGCACAACAAATGCCATAAATTCTGCGAGTAGAACACATTATTTACGCTGTCAACTATATTTGGAGCGGAAAACATGCATGCTGCTTATGTGTTTATTTAGTAAAAGGACTCGTAATACACTAAACGAACTGCTTACTTAAGCAAAATGTTAACTGATTAGATACAACAACGACGCCATATTGAATGCAGTATATAACTTCTATAAGGACGCCGAAGCAAAACTTCGCGCATTTTATAATGAGCACTTCGACTTTGTTTCCAAGTAACATGTCATGTCATGTCATCTTGTCATGTATCGAACTTGCGTAGTAGCGAACTGGTAAATTGAAGTCGTTGTAAATTATTGAGTATTAGCTGCAGTTTGAAATATCTAGCAGCAAACGCAGCGACATGTGCTGTAATGTTGCAGCTGTTGGCTAATTAAAGTTTAATTAGTATAGACGATATATACATACTATATATCGTACCAGTTACGTGTAGCTACTTCAGTAGTTAGACGCATTCCTGTCATTGCAACAGTGCAGAAAAGTGTATAAGTTGATAAATTAGAGTTGCATTTAAAGTCTTAACAAGAAGATATATTATATTATATTATATTATATTGTGGCTTAAGTGTAAAAGATTTTTAATAGCATGTTATCTGAAAAGGGCTTGATGGTATGGTTTGTAATTTGTTTTGTAACTACAAGTATATGTATAACCGGCGTACATTGCCATGGCTAGAGGTAAACATATTAAAACAGTTCCAACAAGTTGTAAGTTATGCTGAAGTTGGTTCGATAAAAGAAACGACCAAACCGAATGAAAAGACAAGGCAAATGAGCAAAACACACACAGCACAGCAGTCTTTCCATGCACTTACTATTCAACAGTGCTTGACTCGTCCGTCTCTTTGAAAAAATTATTCACTATGTCTGTATCATTATCACTCGTTTGCTCTCATTTGTTCCCATTATAACTTGATAGCTGACAAACATTTAGTTTTTGAAAAATCGCACATTGCTTGCATTGCTTTGTTTTATCGAAGGAAAGCATACGAAAACGTAAACATGCATATCTATAAATGCCTGCTCTGCCTTTTCGATTGCATTTTTGCAAGGCTACAAACACTTTTATTTATTTCAGAAGAGCCACAGCAATCATTTTCGCCTCAAAATCAACAAATTTTATTCATAAAACTAAATTTAATAAATGAAATTTGGTTATGTTGAGGCGAAAGAGATTCCTGTGTCACCCCCGATATATAGACGTAATCTACTTATTTACACAACAAAATCTGCATAACTCGAAGAGTTGCTCAGCTTACATTAACTCTTAAAATTACTGGCTTTAGCTGAACTCAACAGAATAAACCACAAATTACGTCAACCACTGATTTTCTTTAGAATCTTCGAAAGAGCCTGATACCGAAACGTGGTACTGTCGATTGTTGAAATTAATGCACTATATTCATTAGAGTGACCATAGTCCATTGAGAATAGTGAAATCTCTTCTATGCTTTTTCATTATCTTATTTATATAATTAAAATGAATTTTAAGTGTACATGTGTGGAGTGAAGATTCGACCAGATTTTGATAATCTTAGCATAGTTCGGAGTATTTTGTGGTAATTTAAAAACTTTTCTTTTCTATCAAAAAAGTCAAAAGCTTTTGAAAGTCTTCCCAAGTCTTCGACCCGTACCTGAGCTGCATAGTACATTAATGATTATTATTGTCATTCATAAAAGCTACAGCAACATAAACGTCAAAAAAAAAAATCAAAATAAAATGCTCATGAGTACCCCTAATATTTATACCACGCACTAATCTAACAGAGACGCATTTTATGCAAGTCCCTGTAAACTCGTACGCAATGCCTGCACACGGAGGGAGATATATAACTATTTGTTGAAGCATACAAGTACATATATCTGCTAAATCAAATGTACTCTCTACTTTCCTTTCTCTTTTAACAAACTATCTGGAAGATCTGACGATTGATAACGATTTTCCACGTTTACTATTAAGGCGCGTCATAAACAGTCTTTGCTCTCTAGAAAGAAAAAAAAGGAAAATTGACGGAACATTAGATATAACAGCAAATAAATGAGAACGCCGTTGTCTATCTCTTTCGTTGCACTGCATGTGCGTATTTAATAAGCGCTCAGAGAGCAGCATGTACCGTTGTTCGTTTGGTGCATAGCAAGATCAATGGTGTGGAGAGAAAGCGAATAAGAGGACAGCAGCTTAAATTGCTGCTTGATTAGTACGATTAATTCGTAAGGACTAATGAAACAATACTTTTACGACAACATCATGTTTTATTACATAAGCTTTGTTAGTACGAATTAGACATTATAGTTAATAAGATCTCTTTTAAAATTACAACTTTAATATTCTAATGAAACAATAATACAAAGTACAATTATTGTAAATTGAGTATTTAATTTTAACTTTGAATACAATTTTTTTTTAAGGATTTCAATTTAATTTAAAACAATCACAACACTGCAAATTCGTAATTTAATGCTGTACATCAGCTCTCAACTCCTGCATTACTTTCCAGTAAACTTTATTTCTAGTACATCAGCAATGGTGATGATGATGATGATGATGATGATGAGGATATGGTGGTGGTCCATGGTGATGATGATATGTTGATGAATGTGTATGTGAATGCGGTGGTGCATGATGGTGATTATGATCATGTGTTGGTCCATGATGATGATGGTGGTGCGACGGCCCATGGTGGTGGTGTGGATGCTGGTGCGTTGAACATTCAGCCAAACGTAGAAATTCAGGACCCAAATGCATTTCTAAGTGTTTTCCAAAATGACGCCGTGCATGGCTATCGCGTTCAAAGTCGTGATGTGGCATTGTGAAACAGTTTCCTTCGTTATAAGTGCTTTTCTTTCCGAGTTATTCCAATATTTTTGTTACTTAATGCAGCTACTTCGCAAATTATACTGAATTGCGTAGTACTCAAAAACACTTTATATAGAAAAAATCTCGGCTGAAGAAACAAATTAAATGACTTGGCTGATGAAATTTTGTTTAAATATGCAATTGTTTTCCGCTTTTTAGCAATATTTTTTATCTTATCACGATATTACTTTTTTTACAGAGTGCTGCTTTGAATATGGTCCACTACTTCGTTTTACGAGTAACTCAGAAATCGCTTTCAATACCTTTTAATGTGTTTGCATCAGTCGAATTACTTTTGTTTTCTCATAAGTATTATGATGCACTGGCAATGAAATCTGTCAAGTATCTTTGAAAAATGTAATTTGTAATTTCCCCTATCCACAGGAAAAGTACTTACTATCAACAAATACTAAATTTAAAAGCACTATCACACTAAAAATACTAATTATGACATGCACACACAACAGCGATAAGATACGAACTGTCATAAAATGTTATCTCAAACAATCGAAGTCAATCGTAAAACTTATTTTTACTCAATGCGTACTTTCCATAATATAATCAAGTGTATTCGAACTGAATCGTGCAGTTTAGAACGAGCGGCTTTAGTGAAATATCCGCGTCAATATACATATATACCGTATTAACAGTGAAAAAAAAAAAAAACAAAAATTTGAAGCTATAATGTCACATCATCACCACGGGCCGCCTTGTCATAATGGACCACCACATTGTCCACCAGCGGTAGCAAAGCCGGCAATTTATTACGAACCGCCGCATCATCATGGCCCACCTCCACACCATCATGGTCCACCGCATCACCATGGACCACCGCATCACCATGGGCCACCGCATCACCATGGGCCACCGCATCATCATGGCCCACCTCCACATCATCATGGACCGCCGCATCACCATGGGCCACCAAGTCACTGTGGTCCTTCACATATTCAACCTAGATAAATTGTATCGGATGCTCTTTGGCACTAAGCCTAGTCGAATTCAGTGATCACTAACAACAAAATGAAATATATTGGTATTAAACAATTATTCAATTATTTATTTGTGTATTAATATAAACATGAATTTTGGAATAGAATAATACAAGTATGATCAAACAGTTTAAAATACCACAGCTTTTTTCACCTTCTATGTCCATCTAAACCATAGAATAGGCTAAAAGAGTACATTAACTTGAGACAAATGTTTGTTGCACTCAAAAGGTATCGGATTCAATAAAATATAGGTATATAATTTTGAAGGCGATTCAATAAAGCTGTATTCATGTGTCTGTTTGTATGTCTGTTTCAACGCCATGATCTCGGAAACTGTAAGAAAAAGCGCCATCATAATTGAACATTTAGACCACATTATTGCAAGTTCTTACGGCATGTATAAACAGAAGAACACAAACCCTATTACAAATCCGCTCAAGTTATTGGGTGAACGCATTTTAGGTAATTTAGCTAGAAACTCTAAATTTTGGTGTGTATGGCTCGTACGTGAATCCTATTTATGTCTCTATATATCGACTAAAACTACAAAACAAATGTTGTGTTCTTTCAACTTTTTTTATGCGCGCTCCATCTACCTCATATGTCAAAGAAAGTATTTCATAATGGCGGTAATATGCGCAGAACTATTAATACCAGATTGTAATATACATATTAACATATCATTAAGTATTAAAAGTTTGTGAAATAAGGAGTAATATAAACACTTCTGCTTCACGTGACATAACCACTTTAAAATGAAACTTTTTTTTCTAAATAAAAATTAAAAATAAAACAAATAAAACAAAAGTAGCAACAGAAGAACAAAATAAACTAGAAACACATGGTTCTGGGTGCACCTAAAAAATAAGTGAGGAGAAAAAAGTTCAACATTTCCAAAGAAAATAAACACAGGGTCTGGAGGCTTCTAAGCACAAAGTAAAAAGCAAAACCTCACAAATGTCTAACAATCGCATGTTCAGCAGTAAAACAGAATAGAAACAACCGAAAATTCAAGCACCTTCTAAGGCGAGGGCCCTTGCTGCACCACCGTAGGGCACGATCTTCCATAAGGAAGTAATGTTACTCGCATATGCTGATGACATAGACATTATAGGCATCAACGAACGGCGAGTAAGCAGAGCGTTCTAGGAGATTGAGAAACAGTCACGTCTCATGAGCCTAGCGGTGAACGAGGACAAGACCAAGTACTTGGTGTCCACTCGCAGACCATCAGCGCGTCTTGGACTGTCTGTGAGTATGGATAATTTCAACTTCAACAGAAATAACCAGCGAGAACAATGTTAGCCGAGACATCAGACGAAGAATCACGCTTGCTAATCGCTGCTACTTTGGGCTCAGCAAGCAAATTAGAAGCAGAGCTCTCTCTCTCTCGAACTACGAAGATAAAATTCTATAAGACACTGATAATCCCGGTCCTGCTGTATGGCGCAGAAGCATGGATATTGGCATCAACGGATACAGCGTCTTTAGGAGTGATCGAGAGAAAGATTCTTCGTAGGATTTTTGGTCCCCGTATGAACCATGAGCTGTATGAGCTGTATGATGAGGTTAACATAGTCCAGCGCACAGGGCTGGTCACCTCATCCGGATGAACCCCGAAGCTCCAGCACTAAAGGTTTACGACGGAAACCTGAAACCTGATTGGTGGACGGCGTCAGAGAACACGCCCGAGCTTCAGATGGCAAGATCAGTTCTATGATGACCTGAAGAAGCTCCGGATTGCCAGCGACTAAACTACACCGAATGGTGCGCTTGCCTACATGCGACCTTGACCGAGAGACGGTTGTAGAGCCACCTAAGTAAGTAAGTAGGGGATCAAGTCATATAAATAGATTTCGTGAAAAATTTTCGGCTGAACTGCCAAAATGTAGTTCAAGTCTACAACTAAGCTATCTGTTTCACATGATATGCTTTACTTTTTGGTGAAACTAAAACATTTGCCATCATGAGTGACGAATTAAACTACAGCAATTATGATTTTCTAAGTGTATTTGTATTGTCAGCAGCTGTCATTTTAAAAACCAACTTTTTATTTGGGAGTTTTCTTGACTTCTTAAATCAATTCATTTCAATTGGCATTTAAAAACTATATTCGTTCTCATGTAACGCTAATCTGGAAATATAGATAACTCGAACGCTAAATTTTTGAATTAAACGCATTTAAAAAAAATCAGCACACTTCAAAGATTATTTTTTTATATGGGGAAGAGTATGAAAAGCACATCGGTTTTCTGTCACGACCGACACCCTACGACTATCTTGAACGCATACTTTTAAGAAGTCCTACTTAAATATAGTGATACTCCAGTCATGGAAATACTCATATAAAAATATTTGTTGCACATTTTTGGTCTATATCTACTTTACGAAAATGTGTTCATATGTTATTTAAAAACTGTCTGTCTGTATAGATATAAGATAAATGACAGGCACACCCAATATTGGCACCTTTAATAACTAAATTAATCATTTTAGTTTACCCAACCGATAAGTTATACTTATTTATAGACATATTGTCAAACAATATAAAAATGTAAGTATCCAACCCGTAACAAAATAAACATTCATAAATCATGGATATTCCCAACTTATACTAAGTATTCTAGTATACACTTCAATATTAATTAATGTCTGACATGATAAGCGAATATGAAAGCAACACCTAAGTATATAAATATTGAAGACAAGTAGAGTTTTACTAGTTCTTCTAGACGTACATTCGGCGCAAGACGTGTACGCATACTAGCATTATCGTATATAAAAGTGTAGACATGCCACCACCACCACCACCACATCACCATACAGGACCCGGACATCATGCACCAGGACCCGTACATCATCCTCCAGGACCTGTACATCATTCACCAGGGCCTGCCCATCATCCACCAGGACCTCCACATCACAGTACGGGACCGTCACATCAGCATCATCATCATTAGCAAACGAATATGCTAGTGGAGTTCGATACCGATATGATTTTTTGTCTATTAAGTATTTCGGCTTCGATAATAAATCTTCGATACCGATATTTTCAAGTTCGAAATATTGCCGATTCGATACTTTTTCGTTAGAGCATTGAGTGCTGTGTTTAGCACATCAGTTTATTTTAGCATATTTAATTTATGTTAAAATAATTTTATGAAACAATAAAAAAATATAAAATATGTAAATAAAAAACAGTGTGAAATTTAATTATTGTTGATTCCTAAACCAAAAATATAATGATTAGTTGCTATTCTAAATCTGAAAATCTTTCAGCAGAACTTCAAAAAAAATTTTTTTTTTCAAAGTTTCAATACTGCGAAAAGTGTTGAAGTACAGAGAAAACGCGCAGCATACAACTTCGTTTGTACATCCACTCGTTGAAATCAATCTTTTTATAGCAGTGTCTTCGTTAGACTGCGAGAAACTCTTTTCGAGAGCTGAATTTATTCTCCTTAATTTTGATTCCGAAACTTCTTTTCGCTTTAGTCTTTTTATACAGTTTAAAAAATGTTGAGTGCTATCGATATCGAGATTTTTAAATAATTAGTTTTTCAATACTACGATACTTTTGGTGGTATCGAAAACCTCTTGAGCTTATATACTATCAGTTTATAATTGCTTCAAAGCATCGTTGTGGGAATCACTTTTTCAAAACCGAATTTTCCATACATATGTTTTTCCCCATATTGTTCAAATTTCTAGCGTATACAAAGGTTCATAATCCGTTTGGGGTAAAGTTGCGTTATCTCTAAATTATGAAAAAATTAGAGTAGACCTAAGTTGTGGCAATAAACAATTATCTATATTGTGATTAAAAGTGCTATAATATTTGCTATAAAGCAAACGAAGTAGCTTGAACTCGTCAACATTACTGCATAATATTTCGTAGCAGTAACTTATACTCCGAACGTCAAATGTCTATATCTGTCATATGGCACATCACACGGCTCATCATGATCACATGGCTCATCACAATCACATGATGCATCATGGTCACATGGCAAATCATGATCACATGGCAAATCATGATCACATGGCAAATCATGATCACATGGCAAATCATCTAAGAGCAATGAGTTTCGCTGTTTCTCCAATGAAATCTAAGTAGTTCAAGCAGTTCGAATAGCAGTACACAAAACTTCGTAATACAAAATAAACAAACAATTTCGAGTGAACATACAAAACCATGTTGTACTATATTATAATTATACACTTATATTTTTTGTATAAGCACTTAAATAAATAAATTTTATAAAAATAGAAAAAATGTATTTGATTGAAACTAGATGCACTAAGAATAGATTTAGATTTCATAATTTCATTGTTCAGAGAATTGTGCAGACGCAACAGGGAAGCCTAGGTCCGTGATGATGGTGATGATGCGGAGGTCCGTGATGATGATGTCCACCATGATGATGTCCGCCATGATGAGGTCCTCCGTGTCCATGGCCACCGTGCCCATGACCACCATTTCCGTGTCCGCCGTGTCCGTGTGGCATTTCGGTGTGTGTGTGTGTGTGTATCTGTGTTTTTTTATTTCTAGCGTCGAAGTCCGATTCAAATAACGTTTAACTTTGTACTAAACTAAATTCGAAAGTTATGTACATGTAGCCTCAAAATTTATGGAATTGTTAACTTAGGCGATAAGCTTTATCTAATCACTTCTATTTGCAATCGTTAAATCGATATACGATTTTTGCATGCAATAAATTCGAATGAGTAAGACAAAAGTATTTCTACCTCCAGTTCGCTTGATTGGCTAATTTGATTTAGCCATTTAACTATTGTTCATACAATATTTGCCAATTGAGTCAATTAACAAATGTAACTATTGTATAAACCAAACTATAAACGTACAAATTGATTTTATATGAAATAAATGCTCATTAAAACGCCATACGGCAATATCAAAGTGGCTTATCATATTGCTGTATGATGGCATAAAAGTTGATTATTTGTAATGCTGAAATAGATTACGTTGGATTTTATGGCGCTATGACGCATTTGGTTATTTTGTATTTATATGATTTAATTTATGATAGATACAGATATGTGAATTTTAGATAAGTATTGGTATGACTCAGTGGGGTTTTGTCTTTTTTATGCGATTTTTGTGAATTGTCTGTTATGACTAAATTAAGTTTGGTATGACTGATGTATTTAAAAAAAAGCATACTTGTATAGTTGTTTCTATTGATTAAGTTGTCAAAAAGCATTAATATATATTTACTTTTGATAGAATAAATAAATAATCATCAAAGACAAGAGATAAATTATATAAATGGCGCCCGAGCAGGGATTCTTATTCTCATTCTCAGCAATTCTTTTTGTGAGAAAAGAATTACTGCTCGGGCGCCACTTATATATATTGTATCCCTTGTCTTTAAAGATTAACAACAGAAATACAACGCGGCTAGTTCACAAACTACCGGAACAAAATGCTAAGTAGTAGTACCTAAACGAATAAACGTATCCGACATAAAACTCAGTTGAAATACTTTTGACTTGTAAAATTACTTCAACTTATTCAATATACTTTCGTTTAGATCCATTTTGCTTTTGGTCTAAACGAAAGTATATTGAATAAATTAAAGTAATTTTTGGGTGCAAGACTTTACGAAAGACGAACTTCAGGCAATAACCGAAGAACTCAAACTCTCCAGAGAGAGCTCATTGGAGTAATTACGCAGACGAATCATCGATTTGATTGAACGAAGTATCCGAGCGAATTTCCTGATTAAAGCTGGAAAGCAATACAAATGGCATCAAATTACATTTATTAGCATGAAAAAACGAATTGGTTTATGTTGGATTACTTTTATGCTTCGAACCCCAGGTTGGGCGCCAGTGTCCGCCAGTGTCCGCCAGTGTCCAACCGTCGGAAAAAATTTAGAAACGTAAAAATACTTAATATATATAAGTAGAACTTGAGTTGCATACGCAGAATTAATGCTGATTAAAGCTAGAAAACCAAAAAAAAAGTTTGTTTCAAATTTACAATATATGCAAATAGATGGCATTTTATTGCCAATGAATATATTACGTGAACAGGTTTATCATGTGTTTGTTAAATGTTTGCCAAACGTTCGAGCCCCACGTTGGGCGCCAATTGTAAATAATGTTCAAATGTCCACAGTTGGAATATATGTAAGTACAACTTACTACTTGGATCATATACGCAATTAAATATATTATTGTAGCAGCAATGGAGCACTTTAATGCTTCCAGTATTAAAATAGAATGACTATTTGCTGCCTAATCTTCGCATCTCTAAACCAATAGTTGACTGTAGTCAACTATTGGTTTATGCTACAAGTTCAATAAAACTTAATTTCGGCTTTATTTATAAAATTCCACACACGCCATGGCATATCGTTTTAGTATTCAAATTTTAATCAAACCAATTTTCAGCACAAAAATAAACACTTTCAATAAATTCAATTGAGCCAATCGCAGCCATAATCATATTAACTTGAATATAAACTCAGCTAAAAGCGAAAAAAAAAAATGAAATTTTGGAGAAGTTAAACACTCAAAGGGTATAGAAACTCGCTGTCTATGCTATCTATCTATATCACGCTATGCAGTATAGATATTGTAGTAAGTATATAAAGCCATTTTTAAGCCAATTTGTATACGAAAACGCGTTCGAGCGATTATCGCCCAGAGTGGCGCATGTTGAATGCGACGCAAATGGGCTGCCATGGGCAACACTTACACTTGAGAGATTTTCGCTGTTTGCTTTTTTTTTTTTTTGGTTTTATATAGGAATACTGTACGCCTAGCGTAAAAGGGTGTATGTATTTAGTTTGTGCAGATTTATGTAACAGTCAAAAGTAGGCGTGGCAGAGCTTGAGCAAGATCAAAATTCGAGACGTTATAGCCATGTCCGTCTGTCTGTAAGTCTTTCAGTACAACTAAATCGCAGAGTTCGAAAATATAGAAAATATAAAAGACTGAGAGAAGTTAAAGCTTTAGATATTCTCCCAAACTCTTACATTAGTTCCAACTAAATTTTCTACTTGGATATAAATAAGAGCAGTATAGAATATAAAATAATAATACAGATCTTCAAACAGCGTATTTCGTAGTCGAACACACTAGATTGGAACTTTTGTTATTTTTGTTTTTTTTTTGTATTTGTAGCCACACGCTTTTTTCCAACATTTCATTGAAGCGCCATTATGGCTTGCGTGTATGTATTCTGAAAAAAAGAAAAGAAGAAATAATAATAATTTTTTCACTGCTAGTTGGGCAGCATGTTGCCTGATTTTGCTATTTGAGCTTAAAAGGCTTATGAATGGAATACGCCATTATCGCGTCATTTTACAGGCATTCACACGACGACACAACATACAAGCAAACTTTACTATTGTTGTTTGTTTTTATTGTATACTATTTGTATACGTTGTGTGTGAATGTTTAAAATCCATGCAAAGTTGCTTTGGCATGCGATTATATGCCGATGGGCAACCGCAACTAAAGTATTATGGCAAAGGACATTGAAGTGAAGTAAAGTTGTGCGCTGCAAAGGAAGCAAATAGTGAAAATCGCATAAATAAAGTCAAATAATACGCGACAATGCGCACAAATTTGCTGCTAAACAGAAGTCAAACGCAGCCGTTCATAGATTTTTATCCTTTTTATATACACTACATATATTGTGTGAGAGGGTTATTAACTGTTTGTCAAAAAGAATGTAACACATTGAAGAAGAGAACTTATTATGTAGTATATACAACTAGTCACGAAAGAAACTGCATATTTTATATGAATCAATTAATATCGATGGCAGCACAGTTTCTAGTATTATTCATCATAACAAGCTCGTTTATCTTACTGCTATAGGCAGCTTACTTCTTACTCAACCTAGTGACTCAAAAATGTAAAATTTATTTTTGCCCCACGTTGGGCGCCAATTTAGAAATAAACTTTAAAATTCAATTTTCTTTATGAACATTTTTAATTTTATATTAAATCATCGATTTGCACCGAAATTAACATTTTTTATTCTTGTTAAGTTTCCTTTTGCACATTGCTCATATGCGGGACGCAACTATTTGTAGCGTGCCTGCTAAATAGAGGCGAGTATATGCGTGTCTGCTACTGTTTGGCTGTGTGAGTGAGTGTGTGCATGATTTTGCGGTTAAAATTTATTAGACTTTAGATTTATGGCGGCGTTGAGTTGCGCGTGTTACCTTAGGCGCACTCGATCCGGCTTCATGAGACCCGAGCGACCGGTCGCGCTTCAATTGCCCACGCCTTAAGTGAGGCTTTATAATTCTTTCGCGCTTTTTGATTTTATTGCATAAGTGTCCTTATTTGTTTGTGTACACTCAGTGTGTTTATGGGACACTTAAGGATTATCCTTAATTTTCAACTTGAGTGAATTTCAAGTGATTTGCATGCATTATATTTTCGTTCACATTCCTTCTCTCCACTAACCACAATTTCTTTCGTTTGTTTTCAAATTTTCATTTCAATTTAGATTGTTTCCACGGTTTGTGCTCATTCTGTCAGTATTATTTAACATTTTTGTTATGCACTCGCAAGAGTTTTCATTTTAAGGTGTAAACTATTTAAATAGTCACGCATGTGAAATATAATATTTCTGGGATTGGTTGTCACACAATACTATTTGAACCATATGTTCGCACTGTATGCAATTAACAGAGATATAATGCTTGAAGTAAAATTATGATACAAATACGAAATTAGTGAAATATGCGTGCTGAAAAATCGTTAGGGTGTATTTTTTTAGAATGGTCAAGATCATTTAGTTCGTAAATTGTTTTTGAAATCAGTCAAGTAGATTCCAGAGATCAAACTCAAGCTCAATTAAATATACTATCGTAGTTAGTACAGTTGTTCTATTCTATTCTATTCATCGAAAATATGTAATCAATACTTTAAGCACGAAATTTGTTCACAAATTGAAAAACTCTCCACTATTTGGTGTCAGCTAGGGAGATAGTTGTGCCGAGCAATCTGAAACTAATAGAGGCATTAGAGCAGGCTTATGTGTGCGCAATATTTTATGCGATCCTTTCCATAAAGAAACTTTCTGCAATATTTTGAACGAATCGAATCAATACATAGCTCCTGCAATAACGAGGGTGAGTCAGAGTACTACGGAAATGCTACAACTACTCACATGCAAACAAACGTGAGTATTGGTAACACTGGATCACTTCATCTTACAAGTTATAAAGTGAAAATAATATATTATCGCTTGGAATGCTTATACTGCGTTCATATAGATCTATTGTATGTCCTTACTAAGTTTCAATGGATAAGTTGCTCCAGACCTTGTGCAACTTTGTAAATGTTTAGTCCAATTTAAGAATTGAAGCAGCAATCACAGTTTTACCTAAGGTGAAAGCTGTGTTAACATCTAAGAATCGAGGATACTTCAACTTCAACAGTTCCTTGCATCCAACACATATTATTAAACTCCTGCTACTAGTTTCCACATGAAATATGTTCTCGCTATGCCGACATAGGCATGTCTATCCGTCCGTTTGCCTAACAATTTGAGCTTAATTGGTTGGAAGGTTTGGGTGTTTATAGCTAATATGCATGTATAGATATAGATAGAACACTAAGCTCAATCGGAATAATCAACTTTAACTGAACCGGGTTATCAATGAATCTTTCACATAGCCCGTTTATATTGGCGTCTACGAAGCAGAAGTGTTAGTGATATAGCAGGCTACATACTATCTCAGGGATTCACTATCAGAATTTCTGTAATAGTTGTGGCAATGTAAAAGGCGAAGAAACAGTTCTACTACTGCAGCTACTATGCCACTGTTTAAATCACAATAAAAAGGGAGTCGCTTCACACTAAATAAAGAGATATGTATATTCAGTATAGCTTAAATCCATATCGATTTACTTAATGCAGACAAATTGGTTTGCACAAGATGAGAAAGAGCATTTAGTATCCGAATGAATTAACTTATGCCTTGGTAGCAGCTTAGATGCAACCCACATTGACCATTGAAACCTAATTCAATTTTATTTAATTTCAATTGTTTAAGTCCTTTTCAGAAAGTCATATAAATGTAATACATTTCACATATTGCATTGAATACAGTTTCGAAACTCTATAAATTTTAACTAGAAGTGACGATCAACTCAACGGAAACTTATTAAAAGTCATCTCAATAAAATTAGTAGATCAGTTGTGGTAATATTACGCTCTATTAAAATATTATTTACTCAACTCTAAAATACTGAAACAGCTTGGTACGCTAACTTTAGATAAAGTTAGCAGAATAATATTGAACTATGTAGATATTGAAATGAAATTTTTTAACGCTAGTTTTGCGCTCCAATTAAAATTTTGTTGTTGTGCTTAAATAAATATAAATAAGGTTGTTCCGCTAACTTTAAAATAAAGTAAGCAGACAAATATTTCAATTTAAAGAAAATCGCACATGCTAAGAAGCAATTATGTTAAGCTAGTTTTGCACTCCAATTAAAATTTTGTTGTTGTGCTTAAATAAATATAAGTACGGTTTGTTCCGCTAACTTTAAAATAAAGTAAGCAGACAAATATTTGAATTTAAAGAAAATCGCACATGCTAAGAAGCAATTATGTTAAGCTAGTTTTGCACTCCAATTAAAATTTTGTTGTTGTGCTTAAATAAATATAAGTACGGTTTGTTCCGCTAACTTTAAAATAAAGTAAGCAGACAAATATTTGAATTTAAAGAAAATCGCACATGCTAAGAAGCAATTATGTTAAGCTAGTTTTGTGTTCCAATTCAAATTTTGTTGTTGTGCTTAAATAAATATAAATAAGGTTTGTTCCGCTAACTTTAAAATAAAGTAAGCAGACAAATATTTCAATTTAAAGAAAATCGCACATGCTAAGAAGCAATTATGTTGAGCTAGTTTTGTGCTCCAATTATATTAGTGTCTAAATCGAAAAAAAAAATCGCTTTGGTTTGCTAACTTTAAAATAAAGTTAGCAGGCTAAAATAACTAAAAACGAGCTGACCCAGCTGTCTAAAGTATAATCAATTTTGTGAACATGAAAATGCTGAAAAGTCATATACCTATTGACACGATAACTTCACAACTCAGCAAGCCATACCCAAACAATTCATTGCCATTATAAAAAAATCAAAAAAAAAAGATAAAGAAAAAAGGTAGGCATTCAAAAATATAATTCATATAAGCATAGGTATGCAAAATAATGTTTGCTCATGCCATACAAAGCGAAAATAAAATTCCATTTTTTTTCTTCTAAGGACAGCTGCAAACTGGGTCAGAGGTTCACAAATGCGAATAAAATGAAATGAAATCATTTGCTGCGTCATACAAAATTATGCTAACAAATATTTGAAATATGCAACAAAAAAGTCAAACGAGGGTTGCAATATGAGTAGGATGAAATAATTTTGGTTAAAAAAATACTAGAAAAATGAAGTGCAAAAAAAATAAATACACAAAGCGCCATGTGTGGAGCAAAAAATATACACATCTCCTTTTTTTATGATTAAAAAGTCACAGAATAAAAAATGAAAAAAAAAAAAAATATGTTCATCAATATTTTATGTGATTTTCGTTGATTTCATTTGCAATGTCGCAGAACAAAAAAGCGAACAAATTCAGCTGAGAATATTGCTAAAAATTTGCTAACCTTTCACATACATTTTGCTTTTTTTTTTCTTTTTTTGCAGCCTATCCCCGGAGGCGCTGTCACATCTGAGTTCTCTGAGCTCTATATATGCGTAACGCTTTAGCGCTGCTTTATTTGCCCCAAATGAGCAGTTTATGAATTTTTTAGAAAATATATGACAGTAACTTTTTCTTTATGGTTTTTGTTTTTGTTTTTTTTGCTTCGTTGAGATACTCATATTTTAACTTACTTATTTTAGGCGTTGCCTGTCGAAAGACATTTGCTGATATGCTGACTTTGTCAAAAGTCATCAGTACAATTAGCATAATATTGGAAAAGCACTGAAGAGTATTACGACTACTATTGAAGATTTAATGGGTTTTGAGTGTGTTGAAGGTATACAGAAACAACGGTACTGCAAGAAATCAAAATTGCAAGAAAACTGGCAACAATTTCCACTAAAAAAATCTGGCACTACTTTGCTAGAGCCAGACTATTGAACACATAATACTATCTTTGCATCGATGCAAAAATCCTGCAATTTAGCAAGTGGCAGCGTAAATTTTGGCATTTTTTAATGCATTTAGTATTCTTTGGTGGTAACACTGAGGCTGAGCAGCTGATAATTCATAGAGAAACAAACCAACCAAAGATTCAAACAGCTAACTGTGTAGAGTAGCATCATTTTATTTTGCAAAAGTCTATTCACAATGTCCTGTGCACAATTTTACACTATTGCAAGACCTAATCTACTTGGGGGCGATGAAGAGAATAATACCGCCGATAGAGAAGCGTACATAGAACCACCAATCGATGATGGCTCTCTTGTAGAGCCACCGGATTATAACGCGGTCGACTCAGTAATTAAAAAGCTGAAGAATAACAAAGCAGCAGGCTCCGATGAGTTGCCAGCTGAGTTATTCAAGACCGGTGGCGAAGAGTTGGTAAGGCGTATGCATCAACACTTATGCAAAATATGGTCCGATGAATGCATGCCCAACGATTGGAATCTCAGTGTTCTTTGTCCTATCTTCAAGAAAGGAGACCCCGCTGTCTGCGCGAACTACCGGGGAATAAGTTTCCTTTCAATAGGATACAAAATTCTGTCCCGCGTACTGTGTAAACGGCTGTAGCCATACACGAATGCACTGATAGGCCAGTATCAGTGCGGCTTCAGACCAAAGAGGTCGACCAGTGACCAAATTTTCACTTTACGCCAAATCCTGCAAAAGACCCACGAGTACAATAAAGACACACACCATCTATTTGTCGATTATAAGGCCGCTTTCGACACGCCGATAAGAACGAAGTTCTTCAACGCCCTATCTGAACCTGGTGTCCCAGCATAGCTCGTTCGGCTTTGTATGATGACGCTATCACGCACCCAAAGCGTTGTCAGAGTAGGAAAGAACATCTCCGAACCCATTGATACCAAGAGAGATTTCAGGCAGGGTGATGCTTTATCGAGCGACTTTTTTAATCTCCTGGTAGAGTACATTCTACGCCAATGCCCACACGTAGAACGATCGGGCACGATCTTCCATAAGGAAGTGATGCTACTCGCATATGCTGATGACATAGACATCATAGGCATCAACGAACGACGAGTAAGCATGGGCCTAGTGGTGAACGAGGACAAGACCAAGTACTTTGTGTCCACTCGCAGACCATCAGCGCGTCTTGGACGGTATGGAGAATTTCAACTTCAATGTTGTAGAAAACTTCGTCTATCTAGGAACAGAAATTACCAGCACAACAATGTCAGCCGAGAGATCAGACGAAGAATCACGCTTGCTAATCACTGCTACTTTGGGCTCAGCAAGCAAATTAGAAGTAGAGCCCTCTCTCGAACTACGAAGATAAAAATCTATAAGACATTGATAATCCCGATCCTGTTGTATGGCGCAGAAGCATGGACACTGACATCAACGCATGCAGCGTCTTTAGGAGTGTTCGAGAGAAAGATTCTTCGAGAGAAAGATTCTTCGTAGGACGTCTGAGCTTAAGATGGCAAGATCAGGTCTATGATGACCTGAAGAAGCTCCGCCGGCGCGCACTAAACTACACCGAATGTTGCGCTTTCCTACGTGCGGCCTTGACCGATAGACGGTTGTAGAGCCACCTAAGTAAGTAAGTAAGTATGTTTGAATACCTTATGAGTATTCGAATTATAAATAAAACCTTAACTAAAAGTACCATGGAGCTCAACTATAGAAATACAGTTTAAATTAAGTAGAAATAAAACCATGGTAAGTTTTTTGAAGCTTTTTTATATTATCACATTTTAATAATATTGTATTGTATCATTGTGCAGATTGTCCTTGATTGGCACTAAGAATGTCCTTTGTGTGTTGTATTATTTTATCATACACCGAAATATACACATGTTTCGCTTCATTTTTTGCTGAAACACATACATTATGCTAATCCGCAAATTTATGACAAATATTTATAATAATAGCTGCCGGGTAATAGATAAATATATCGATAACAATCTCTTGTCGCAAAAAATTTTTGCAGCTAAATAATTTGCATTTTTATAGACAATTATGTGGCTGCTCTGTGGCAAAAAGCTTCTTTATATTTATTTTCTTGAACTGCAAAACCATTTTGCGCATAGCTATTATTATGCGCTGCAAGTGTAGTACTAAAAAGGGTATTAGCAGTTATTCGTTTAGTTTGATACAGGCAACGAAAACTTCAAAAGCACTGAATATGCCACATAGAACGGATTCGATAGGGTGACCAGACGTTCTCGTTTATGAAAACTTTTTGTGTTTTTTTTGTTTTTCTATCTCTGTCCCCGTTCTTACCAAAACTAAAAAAAAGCATTTAAAATGTTCCCTTTTTTGAACAAAGTATAGTTTTGAGCTATTTCTATTGAAGTTCCCGAATAAAATTGTCAATATGAAAAAAAAAAAACCAAACATGGCTTGATTCTTCAAAAAGATCTATAAACAGAAACGATTATATTAGGATTATCGAAATTCTCTCAAAAATAGTAAGAAACCATTTACGATAGCTTGCGAAAGCGTGCCAGGAAAGTTCTTGCTGGTGATTGGTTTATAATCAAAGCGAGATCATATGAAATGTCTATGGTTCACCTCTTAATTTTTTGTCTCTTATATGAAGGCGTGCTACCTCCCATTTTCTTTAAGTGTATCTTCCTTTTTCTAGTTCACTTTTTTGATCAGCTGCTCGGCGCCCATTGTGCATAACACTGATCACCATCTGATCCGTCTGGAATGATTTAATCTGTTCGACATTGAATCTATGGTCTACAAAATATATCAATTTCTTTTTCGAAACTCACTACTCGAACATCGGAACTGCTTGACGTTTTTCAAAACATTTATTTTCATGCATGATAGGCTCTTGGAACTAGTAGCAATAAATTCAACATATAAAAATTCAGAGTGGACTTGGCTCTACGCAACGAAATGGGTAAATTTAAATGTGAAAGTAGTTTTTAAAGCCCGAGCAACGCCTGGTATTTCCAGTAGTTTTAGATAATTTTGGCGAAATTGTAAAAAATATTCAAAAAGATTTTTAAACCAGAAGCAAATTCTATAACAACAAAAAACTCAACTGCAATAAAAAAGGAGAGCGGGATGTAACGATGGTCTTTGGCAGGCTGTGTAGCCTAAACTGCTTGAAGGATTTCAACATATTGGATTTCTCTTTATTTTTATACAAACATACATATATTAACTCAAACTCGGTTGAACCGAAACTCTAATATCATTCACCAAATTGGATGTTTGGTTTTATGTGCGCAAAAAGTGGACGGGACAGCCTATTAGTCTATGTTTCTTAAGCGGCTGTACACAAAAAGGCACCATATCGCATTTCAACCTAATATTGACTTTAATAAAGAAGTTTTTCATACAAAAATACAAAAGTAGCCAGTAGGTTTGTATGGGGGCTATCCCAAAAAGTTTTCGGGTCCCATCCATAGCCAAAAACTCCAAAGGGCTCAGTAGGATTGTATGGGGACTATTCCAAACGGTGGGCGGTTCCCACCCGTCAAGCATCCGTCCACTAAAAGTTACCATATAAATTATTAAGTAGATATTGACTACAATAAAAAAGTTTTTCATACAAAAAGTCAAAAGCGGGCGCAGTGTTTATATGGGGCTACCCCCAAAAAGTGGGCGTGGCGGGCCAAGCTTGACACTCTATTAAATTGCAATAAAAAGAAGTGCGTGTGTCAATTTTCAACTCGATAGCACAAAAATTGGTCACAAAAACAGACTCGGCTCATCGAGCTTATCAAGAATATATATACTTTATGAAGTCTACGATGCCTTCTTTAATTCGTTACAAACTTTCAGACAAACTGATACTACCATTTCACATTATGTGTGATTGGCATAAAATCGAGTACAAATTTTGCATAACATTAATAATTTTCGAAATTTTTTGTTTTAGAATATCTCTTAAACTGGTTGTAAAAGTAAAAGCTAGCAAATGGTTGTACCTCTATAGTCATTTCGAACGAGTTATAGAACCAAACTATATTATGAATAGAGTAAATTACACAATATTTTACTTTATTTTGAATTCTAAGCCCAATATTTTTTGAACCGCTTGACCGATTGCTAAGACCTTTGGGGTTTTTAAAAAGATATACATTTAGACTCATGGTATATATGATGGAGTTATAGGTAAAAACTTTTGGCTAATTGAGAAGAACTGTGAACGCCATTAAATTCAGCGTCCACGAGTTATGTTATGTGTATGTTAATACGGCACTATTTTCTTACTTTTCTGAGATAAATTTTCCGTGAAATTATGTCATCCAAGAAGGAAGAGGCGGATGGCTTTGAGCAGATTTATGATGTTCCCAATTTTAATCTGATGTAGCTGGTCACCCTAGCATTCGGTTGCAAAGTAGATAACTACAAAAATTAACATTATTCAGTTTAAATATAATACAGTCCTCATAAGACAGTGCTACTGTCCTCGGAAATTATGAACAAACTTGTCAATTTCAAATATGGACTTTCAGATTTCCAAAATCTAAAATTACCCATAAATCGTGTAAAGTGTATCAAAGTTTCACTGCCACCGAAACTCCATTTATTTCTCTGTTTAAGTTTAATTTTTCATATTTATATGAGAACCTTTTATGCTTTTGTTCGTCTATTTTATGTATGACACTTAGTAGCGGAAATAATAATAGCCTCGTATACGATATATGAAAAAGTTGTTGCTGCTTTTTATGCTTCAATGAGCAGATATAAGTCTGTAAGGACATAGGGAACGATTGCCGGAAATCTCAGCAAAGCGCAAACAAATCTCATCTAATATCCAGCGAGTGTCGAATAGCCTAGGTAGCCAACATCTGCGGCTAAGGACACTCAAACCGATATAAACGAAACCAAGCAAACAATTGTTTTCACATTTTCAACAAACAGTGCTCAGCGATGTAATATGGAGTATGGAGTATGGAATATGATATAGGGAGCAGGCGGCTCTTGCCAAAAAATGTTGCAAAATATGCGAAAAATTATGGCCTGGGAAAAGGCGAGTGCTGAATTCTTCTTCCTGTTCATGCAGAGATACTATTTGTAGCTAGTATGAAGTAGCTGTGCGCTTTTTATACTTTAGGTTCTCACAAATATTATTTTGCATAATATTTACGTTTTTAATACAAAGAAGCGATAAACGTTGGCATGCAAAAATATGTTAATTTTTATTAAATGTTGAGCAAACAAAAAAAGCGAATAATGTAAATATATAAATTAAATATGGACCAGACCGAAACGCAGATTGGCATATTAACATTGATAAATAAATACATATATGCAAAAGTAGGTGCGAGTGTTCTAAGTAGTTACAAGCTATTCGATTATGTGATACCCTGCATAGCTCTTTTTTTAAAATGATTGTATTATTGAATATTAGATATAGTATTTTAACTGGAGTGGCCGAGTTTCTGTTATACACTTGATAGAACAGCTTGTTTTAACATTTTATGATGTTTTGGGATGGGAGAGCGATGCTCCTAAGCAAAATATTCATATACGATACAAAAATTGAAGACAAAAAAGCACGCTGCCGTTGAATGTGCTCAACTTCGAGATACCCTGTGTCTTATTTAAGGCTGCTTATATAAACAGTAGATTACTATATACTTTAGTGGTCCGATCTGGACATATGTGAGATATTTCATTTCAGTTGATGAAAAATTAGAATTAATTAAAAATAAAAACACAAAATTTTTGTACGAAAACTAAAAAAAGGTAGCAGGAGCAGAAGTATTTTGTGGAGATTGCCGTAAGGTACACCATATTTGGCATTTCTAGCTTAATTAAGAACAAAAGTAAAAAAATTCCATAGAAAAACTTACCAGTTTGTATGAGAGCTAGCCCTTATAGTAGTCCGAGCTGGTCACATGCGACATATTTTATTATGATTTACGTAAAATACTTCAAATTTGGTGTTTCCAGTGTCATTAAGAAATAAACCAAAACAATTTGCATACAAAAACTCAAAAATAGTGGTCAGGTTTGTATGGGGCGCTACCCCTTAAAGGGCGGTTGGCAGTTATTTGCAGTTTAAAAAGGAGAGTTTAAATATACAAAATTTGAGGTCCCTGTCACTTATAGTCTTAGAGATCTGTTCCTTTAAACAGTCTGTCAGATGGACGAACGTACAGGCAGATATATCAATAACGACTAGTCTTCCGATGCTGATCAAGCATATATGTAGTTATATACTTTATAGGGCACATTGGAGTAGAACGTAAAACATTATACGTAATTGATAAAATGCGCATGTGTGTGTCTTCCGTCGAGTACTTAGAATCTGGTAGTCGAATACCCTCGGTATACGAATTCTGTCTACAATTATGTACACATTCAAGGTAATTAATTTTATAGGGCATTCTTTGAAGCAGCAAAATAATGTCATGCACTTCTTACTCTGCTGCAAGTTCATTGGACTCGCCAATAGTCAACTTGCCAATTCAGCAAAGCAATTGCTATAATTTTGTTCCGAACTAGCAAACATAATTTTAGAGCATCTACCCGTACACAGGCACAGCCATAACCTCAGACAATTTGCAATTTGTCGTCCGCATGCCGGCAGATGCTTTATCAAAGCAAAATAGTGCCATACAGTACAGATAGTATGTATAGTCAGTCTACAGGCCTTAAGGACAAAGTGTACTTGGTGCAAATGTCTGTTTATTGCACCTCCTGGCTTGTGTGTGCAGCTAACTACGTATAAACTATGCAAACTCATGCCTCAAATGGCAAACTTCAAAAACAATAACAGAAAAGTTTTGCAAAAGCCAAAACCAAATCCAAAACGTAACGAAATACACAAAATGCAGCGTACAAAAACTTTTTGCCAGCAGAACGAGTTACAACAAAAACAAATAGTAAGTATAACAAAATTATGATGATCGTAATAAAATTATTTTGCAATTCATATATATGTGTGTGTGTGTGTGTGTGTGTGTGTGTGTGTGTGTGTGTGTGTGTGTGTGTGTGTGTGTGTGTGTGTGTGTGTGTGTGTGTGTGTGTGTGTGTGTGCAAGTCTAGAAAAGGGCTGAAAGCAGCAACTAGTCATATGCAGGCGGCTAGACAGACAACAGCCGAGCAGGCGTAGTGTTAAACAGGATATCCGTTGTGCACCCACAATTGCAGAAAAAGGCTAAAGCACTTCGTATTCTATCGTGCTTAGTAGTGTGATGTCTGCGGCGGCCATTTTTATAGCCGCCGGAAACTGTGTGTAAAACGGTTTTTGAAAAATTGCCAAAGTCATTGTCACAGCGCTGCATAAATGTATTGCATACTTTGAGGCGTAGATGGCTAAGTTGGCGTAAGGAGGCGCAAGGAGTTTGAATGTAGGAAGTGCTTTGGCAAATCATGCAGTTTTGATTTAGAGTTCATGTTGCATAAGTTTATATTGTTTGTTATTTTTCAAGTGGAAAAATATTCCACAAAGCAATGGATTCACAATTGCTTTTGTTACATTTAGTCGATTTCAAAGTAGTAATAAGTATTTTAGCGCCAACTGCGAATGGCCGAGCGGATTTTTAGTGCGGGAGTATATATTGCCAAGAAATGTAGATAGCAAAGTAGATATGTGAAAAGGTGCGTTTTCACCGAAGCAATGCAATGTGTGTGTTTAGTATTGTCTAAATAAGAAGGAGCATGCGATGCATTGCTTAAAAACTGGCTGGTGTTGTTGTAGTAATAGTTGTTGTTGTTGTTAATGCTGCTGTTGTTCTTTTTGTTGTTGTTGTTAATACTGCTGTTGTTGTTGTTAATGCTGCTGTTGTTGTTTTTGTTGTTGTTGTGGTTAATACTGCTTTTGTTGTTGTTAATACTGCTGTTGTTGTTGTTAATGCTGCTGTTGTTGCTTTTGTTGTTGTTGTGGTTAATACTGCTGTTGTTGTTGTTGTTGTTAATGCTGCTGTTGTTGTTAATACTGCTGTTGTCGTTGATGTTAATACTGATGTTGTTAATGCTGCTTGAGCAATAGTAGTGCCAGACAAGAGCTTATTCAACTACAGAGGACGGGGAATAATTCTCGTCTCTTTGTAAAACAACACAGTAGCATTCCAACTTGCCAATCCAATTTTCAAACACTCTTCAAAAATCTTTCTGTCGAAACTAAATACATTAGCCTCAGAGCACGATATGTTTCCGCTGCGAATTGCAAATTAAGGATATTCCACCAAAATTCATTCAATATTGTACTATTTTATGGATATTGTTTACCATTTCTCGCATTTTGGTAGCTTGTACAGTTTTGTGTAGTGCGTCTTTTCTCTTCGAAACTCAATGGAAAGTGAGTTAACGGTTAAAGTGAGTTCAATGCTTTAAGATTAAAGGTAAAGCCGTCAAACAGCAGTGGCTCAAGTCACCCGATAATACATTAATTAATTGTGATGTATGTAATTTTGAAATCTAATGAGGAACATCAGAGATACCTTTAGAAAAAACTTATCAGAAACTATACGATTGGAAGTTGAGAGCCCATGCGTGTAGAGGTAACAAAGCTTCATAAAATTTTGGCAACTTCAGTAGCAAATTTAAGAGATTTAAGCACAATTTTAATTTCATAAAGCAATGAAACTGAAACCTACTGCAGTCCATGTTATTCGCAAAAATTCGATCTTCAAATTTAACTTAAAAATTAACAGAGGAGTGTCTGTAATATAATAAATCAGTGCAAAATTAAATATAGAGTGTATTTTAGCATTTCTATATTCAGTTTTACAAAATAGTTCTGCACGGGAGGAAACTGGGGAATGTCTTCACATATCCTGCGCAACAAAATTATGCACTGTGTCATTGTCGGTTGTAGACAAACATGCGATGTTCATGCCACATACATATATGAATACATTTTATTGTATTAAAAATTTAACAACTGTAGTAAACTCCAGTCTTGCAGAGCAAAAATAGCAAGTGCAAAGAGTATTAAAGCTGCGATTCCATCGAAGTTGCCGCATTTTTCTATTTGTGTTTGCCAAAAATAGCCCGGCTTACGTCAAAGATTTCGTTATGAACTTTCTTGATGCTAGTTGACTTTCACAAATCCACTGTTTCGTCTATTTCTTGATCTATGCCATACACGGCTACTGAAAGTATGACCACTCTTCAAAATATTGTGAAAGAACCAATGTCACAAAAACAAACTCGAGCTGCAATAAGCAATAATAATTGCATTAACAACAACTAAGTCATAAGTACAGATGAGTTCTTTAATCAAATGCAGTAGCAATAACAAGGAGTTATAACGATGCGACGAGTTAGCTATGAACAATTATAAACTGATTATTTCTTTATAACAGCAAACTAAACAGCCAAATAATTTTAATTTGTTGCAAATATTAGTATAAGAATTTTAAATTATTATACAATAATAATAAGTCACAAAAAAATTTTTTTTTGAACAGCCCCATGTTGGGCGCCAAAAAAATTTTTTTTTTCTTTTACGTATTTTTTCTTTAGTCTCAGAAGCTATATACATTCTATACTTTTTAGTGTTGCTTTGCAAGTGTGGAACTACAAATTAAATGGTTCTGCCTAAGATTCTTCATTATTATTATTATTTATTATTATTTATTTAGACTTCCCAGTACAACAAGAAATTTCTTATGAGCTAGCGCACTAGTCACATTAGCATAATTAAGAAACAAAAATATTTTACATAGATTCAAAAGATCTATGCAAAAAACCCAGAATAAACGAACTCTTGTAAATACATATATTTAGGCGCAAAAATAAAAAAAATAAAAATTTGAAAGAAAACTTAACTACAAAAGCCAGCTAGTCGTAAAAATTCTATCAACTCGATTAAATTATAACAAGTAGATTTTCATGTTTTCGCGTTGGTTTTTTATACATTTTTATTGTGCTAATTTAAACAATAGAACAATATGTGAGGCACATTTGTGTGTGTGTATTTGTCTGTAAATACTTAAAATATATATATATACAATTCGTAGGTATATAGTACCTATAAGTAAGTAGTATAGCACACCTTTAAAAGTCAATGTGTGGCAAATTAGGTGCCGCAGCAGTGTGAATGAATGAATGTCTATGGCGCAATAATACTTGGCACACATTTAGTGGCGGCATTTAGTCGAAAACAACAACAACAACAACAACCGCAATGACGACGACATGGATGGCTCTAAGGACTTTGCGTCTTTGCAGCTCAGCTCAGCTCAGCACAGCACAGTTCATTGTTGTGCTAAACTGTGGCATACTTTTAGGCGCACAAGCCAGTTCGCGAACTTGCCGTGAACAGGTGTACATGTATACTAAAATCCTGCATTTTGGAGTATGTTTATATGTAAACAGCTACTGCTTATCAAAGTTTTGTCGACGACGCATGTGTGTTTTTGCCACAAATGGCACTTTTGCGGCAATAATTCCGCACATCCTGCGCTTCCACTTGCCAGCCATTTTCTTTTTATCATTTTATTTCATTTGGTTTTGCACTTTTTCTACTTTTTCTTTTTTGTATTTTAGTATTCACTGTTAAAAAAGTAACTTTGCCAGATATTCTTTTAAAAAGTTTCTATAAAAAAAAGTTCAGCAGTTGACGCTGACGTCAAAGCGTAGGACGAAAGAAAGCTGAATTCAGCGCTATCTAATGCTCAAATTTCTTATCACTCAACATGTCAAATGTGAAACTTAATTTCTATAATATTACTTGCATATTTGCATATATATTTTTTCCTTCTTTTTTCTCATATAAAATAGCTGACCGACCTTGAACACAAACAGTCGCAGAAGTGTTAAGAAATCAGACTTGAGGGATTTCGTGTATTTCGTGAAACATTGAAAATAGCTAAAAATATTTCAAATAATGCCAGCCTGTCACGCAAAGTCTTAAAAGTGCAAATTGATTGGCAAATTTGATATGCAATGAAGTATTGACAAACGCAAAGAACAATTTTTTTTTTTTTTTTTTTTTTGACATTTATTAAATTTATTGTCAATCATACGAAACGGCGACGACCGAATTTGGTATTGTCCTGGAATTGATGCCGATTGCAATTAAATTTGGATTATAATTCTAAGCTGTGGCTGTCTAGACATGTGGTTTGTTGTACTCGTATTGATTTCGTTCTCAAAATATACGTATCAAGTAATACAGTTTAATTGGCGCGATTTCATGGTTCTAGCACATATTCTAAGTAATAAGTTCACAGCACACAAGTCATACAAAAGTAGACCAAAAAGCTAAATATTTTCAAACAACAAATTCTAAAGGTAGACACGCCAGGGCGTAGCCAGCTATTCACCAAGCGGAGTGGTGAGGGTTAAAATTGTAATCATAATTTGTTCCGTAAAATTTGGCAATGCATTCAGAAATGCTTTATTTTGTAAACTAGTATAACTCGGAAACGCTACCTACCAATTAGGAAAATGGCGTATGTGCAAACATTGTACCTCTTGACCTTAGCTATCAGTCATCCTGTATATAAACATATTAATCATTACTATTCACCATTCTCGGCTTAGTTATTTTAAGTTGAAGCATTTTTGCTTTGTTAATTCGTAGGCATCTTCAAACATATCATTAAACACTACATCGGCGACATATCCATGCATTTTCACTATTTCTCTACTATACTTGAGATATAAATAGTGATATTTCCCAAAAAACAGCACACTAACCACTATTTTACTCATCGGAATTCGAGAGCGCATGAAATTTTATATTTAGAAACCATGTTTTTCAGCATCAAAATCTTTTCATCTGCCAACAAATAGAAGAAATCAAGCATACTGAAATCAAGCAGCTTATGTTACTAGAAGTTTAAAAAATAAAAATAAAAGTGAGCATTTAAAACCATATTTCGTTAAAACTCCTACTTTATCTCATTTCAATACTAAGAGTGTGTAGGAGCTATTATTCTAGTTCCCAAAACCGTTGAGAAATGGTGTTTCGGATGTCGGGAACGGTTTTCAAACCATTGAGTATATAAACAATTTCCAAAGAAGATTTTCTGTGGACCACCAATGCTGCCAGTCATTGTAGCACATCCTTCGAAGCATAGTCACACAACATATTTAATATTAGCTAATATAATCTCTGCGTTACTTTAGTTCTACAAATCCGATGAACTTTTCACCTTTGGTAGATTTTCGAAAATTAAAATTGTAAAAATGTAAAGCCAAGCACCCTCTTGCTACGTCCTTGCAGCCTGGCAAAATGAATGGAAATGAAATGAAATGAAATGAAATCTAGACATACATAAGCCCTAAAAAAAAAAACAAAATCCAAAATGAATGAATGCATGAAATAAAAACACACATATCGCTAAATTTACATTGTTATCTAAATGTTTGGTAATTTTTTATAGAGCCCCGAAAAAAAAAACAGAAAAAAAAAGATAAAAAAAACGCTAAAGTAAAAAAATGGGGTGCAAAAATGTAAAAGTCAAATAAAGCCGACTCAAGTTGGCCCAAATATACACATATATACCTATATGGCTGAAAATCAGAATAAATGTGGCGTTAAAAAAATAACATAGAAAACAAAAAAGCCGGAAAACTGTATACGGCATGAGGAGAAACAAAAAAATCGTCCTGTGAAAATCGCCACGTGCTGACGAAGACGACAAGCAGCACAGGAATGCTAACCGGCGGCAGCTTGAAAATGCGGCTTTTAAAAATGACGTAATATTTAAGTGTAAAGTTATGAAACAAAGGTGCAATGTTTAGGGGGAGTTTGAAGCAGAAGGATGTGATGCATTGTGAAGGGGAGTATGTGCTTTAAGTGTATGCGTGTGTGTGCTGAGCTGAAATGCCAAAAAACGACGACTACCATTAGTCAGTTTCATTTGTGAATGATTTTTATTTATTTATTTATTAATAGTAGTACCCGGCTTTGTATGGTAAATCTAGAATTTGTACTGAATTTTGTTAAGCCAGAAGTTCTGAAGCAAATAAAAAGAAATAAGCTTTTATTTAAGTTTATCTTCATTAAACTATTTTCGAAAGAAGCAGTGTGAACTTAACTTAAACTGTTCAACTTCAACTGTTAAACTAGAGTTCTATGCACTAGTATAAAAATCAAGAGTGATCTATAGTAGTTGCGATTGGTTGCCCAACTCTTCACGGATGTATGTATGCAGCAACAGTTTGATGCTCGCTCATCCGTATATGGTGAGAAATTTCTTGCTAATGGAGACTGAAATTCAAAACATCTGTGGTGAGTTTCGAACTAAGACAATCCGAGCGGTCGAACACAGTATCTCAACAGAACTCCTCAAAAGAACTGCTCATCAGAACTCCTCAACAGAACTCCTCATCAGAACTCCAGATATCCTTAATGTTCTGCTTTTTGCTAGTATGACAATGATTTCTAGTGCTGACAATGATTATGTTTGAACTCTGATTACTCAGCTTTGATTGTGGAAGCAAATAAAATGCCCAACATCATTAGAATGAGACACGAAGTTCGCCTGAGAAATACTAACATTGCAACATTCCAGCACTGTCTAAATGCTCGAGTCATGTCAAACAGAAAAGAACTGAATGATGCTGTTAAACTATTCTTGACCCAACATATACGAAGCTTATACTATTTCCTACGTTGAACAAAATAATCAACCTTGTCAACGTCGAGTTTCGCGAAATGGTGATGCCCAAGTGGAAGCTTCGCCGGAAATGATGAGATGATCAGTCGATACCCACTAGAATAAAAATAAGAAATTGACTGAGCTATTTATTGCAGCAGATAAGAAATGAAACTTTTGTTGAACGCTTCTAGAATCTTCATCTGTAAATAAATGAACATTTCGACAAGGAATCAAACAATCAGCAAAGAGACAGGCTCCTACTACGGACTCCAGCAACGCATCAACGTAGAGGCAATCGATGAATACTTACAGACATTGTTTTAAACACTCGAGCTTGGGAATCCTATCAATACTTTGGAGACTATCAGTTAACTCGACGTACCACGTAAAACCAAAAGAAATGGATAGACCTATTAAATTTTTAAAAATCGCAAAATCTCCTTGAGTGTTACTGATGAAGTGTTTCATGCATCAACACCATTTTTTTGTTTAATTTAATTTAAAGCTTTAAATAAAATAGTAAAAAAAATAAATGTTTGTTTTGTTTGTTTACATCTTGCGTGACTGTTTTGATACACTTACACATAACCGATTAGTTTGAATCTTTGCTGTTGTAGATGTGTGAAATGTTTTTACATATGAGAAAAGAATATCATAGACAGTAGCTGACCAGCAGAAGAACTAGTATAGTCTTCTTCGAGTTCCCACTTTGGAACTCTAGCAGAGTCTATTTGATTCTAGAAAAAATGTACTACTCGATTGTGGAATTTTTTCTGTTCCAGATGACGCTGAAACGGATTGTTGGGTAATCGACTAAGAGCCTGGTTATATACTTGTACAATCTGAAGCTATTGAAGTGGATGGCGGAGAATTTGTGGCTGGTGCTTAAATATCGCAAGCCTTTGAAGACTTTGGTGCCGCAGTAGTCGAATCTAAATCAATTACTGCCTCTAAACTAGTTAATTCAGGAATTCAGAAAACGGCTCTGATCTTGTTGATTCAGTAGTTTGCTCTTGAGCTGTCTATTCTGAAACTGATTGTGTGCTACTTGATTGGCTCCAAGATTCTCAACTACTTGGCTGAGTAATTGACTTTGTAGTAGTCGATTCTTGAACTGATACTGGATTGCTTGGTTCTAGAGCTGGTGCTGGACTACTGATATCCGGAATTGATGATGTCGGTAAGCCGATAATAAAATAAATCAAATAGAATCAGTTTATTTACTTAACTTACACAGCTCGTGTAATGCTAAAACATTTAACTATAATATAACAACTTTACTAACAAACGTGCAGCAGCTCATTTTTATTTAAATTTTTTTTTTTTTTTCTTCAAATTGTTTACTTTTTAGACAACCAACTTAAATTTTCACTCAACTTCAGAATACGTTAGCAGGCTTTGTACTCTACAGCTGAGTTTGGCAGTTTCAAACGGGCTGCCAATAGAAGCCTGTTGCTTGCTTTTTTTTATTTATGCTAACGTCATATACTGCAAAGCGTGGTTAATAAATTATATTACGCTTACGCAATGTAAACTGTTGAAATATTCTTCAACTTGTTTTATGTCATAAATTATGATGAAAGTATGTGCGAAAAAAGCGCTAAAAACGCCTACGAAATGAGTCAATTTGTTCAGCAAAAATTTGAAATAAGCTTTTGAAATATTTTTAGTACAATTTGCACACTTCATGCTAGGCAAACTCGGTTCAACAAAAGTTAACCAAAGATTGGCATATTCGATTTATGCTATACTCGCATGCTTGTGCACTCTTCATACAAATATAGATATACTAGAGCAATCAACACAACGAGCATGGGCGTAGTTAACTTATGTCAGGGGTACTGATTACTGTGCATTAAAGTAATTTTTATGCGTGGATGGAATGATAACTAATTGACTTTGTTGAAATGGATGTAGTCCACTAACTGACTTGTATCTTTTGGGTCATAGTTTTACCACATGATCACATTATATCTTAGCAGTCTCTTGATGCAAACCATTTCAATAATTTGATGAATTATAAAATGGAGCTCAGATCTGTTTTTGATAACTCAACCATATAGTGTAGAAAAGTGGCTACCTGGCAAATATATTTCAGATTATTATTCGATAATAAGAAGCCAGGAAAAATAATTTTATAAAGTTCCACGTTGGGCGCCAAAAATTTTTAGTAGAAGAGAGTGTTTTCCTCTTCTATGGAAGAGATAACTTGTTGTGTAAGTGTAAATAATAATAGTAGCGCACCGATTGCGTATTATAGATTAATTACAGCACAGTAATAAACTGGAAACTAACTTTAATTTATTGGAAATGTTGTTTTGCGAAATTCAAATTACTATTCAACATAAGCCAGGAACAACATTTTTATACAGCCCCACGTTGGGCGCAATGTTAAATAGTTAATAGTTAATAGTTAAATAGTTAATGTTAAATAGATTCGGAAAAATTAAAGCAATATATGAAAATAGCAGTTATTCAGGATTACAAAAATAATTATGATGAAATTACTTATCAAAACTAACTCATTTTCTATACATTTGAATCTTTTGGGTCATAGTTTTATTTCAAAATCTATGAACCCTTGGCTACGCCTTTGTTAAAGACATCAAGTGACCAGCAAGCTGTCGAATTGCTGTCCTGGAAGCTACATGCATGTGTGCAGCTTAAAATTCGCTTTTTCTCCCTCTATCAATCTCTCTCTCTTTTGCACTTAGCTCCTCTTCAAGTAACAACTAGCAAGGATATGCTTGCTGACACTGATTGAAGCACGTGTCTATTGCGGATTAAGCTGTTGTCGGTTAATATGTTTTTGCCTGCTACCAAAGCAAATAAAATAAAATTATAACTAGTTCTACATATATGCAAGCATGGCTAATACTTTTAGCATAACTTCATTGGTATCTCTATACTGTATTAGTAGACTAAAGTGCACATGAGTCCTTGCATCTACATATATCTATCATATATGCTTACTGCTGTCCGTACACTCTAGTTTTGTGTTATTATGCAAGCAATTTGATTGAGCAATTGCTGTAAAAGTCAAGTACAGTTTCTACTAATCTATATATAGATAATGAAGTAATGACAATCTTGGAAGTGTTACTCATTGTCATTTTATAGTCAGTTAGATATATACAAGTATATAAAAGCTTAAGCCCGCTGGACATATAAAGATAAACATTACAAGCACAATAAAACACAATCTAAACTCGTAAAAAAATGTTAATAAAAAATTTGCGCATAAATGTGAATTGTATTAATTAAAATTAAGCAGAAAAAAAAGAGTACCCTACAAAATGCAACTCATTATCAGTTTGTAACGCAAAAGCACGAAACCAGGCAACATACTTAGTCTACTGTATATATGAGTATTTATAAAGCCAGCGATCCTTTGTGGCTTTCAGACAGGTAAACTGCGAAAAAGGAGCACAGCAAACGAGTACGCGCTCGTCATAAAGCTTATCTACACATTAGCACTTGTGCCAGTTCTGTTTTCCATTTTAATTTTCAATACGCTACATTTAACTATATATTTTATGGTATATTGCTTATGAAGTTCGCATGAGCATTGCAGAGATACTGCAGAATGTAAATTATTATTCGATAATAATAAGCCACGGAAAAATTTTATACGGCCCCACATTGGGCGCCAAAATTTTTGAGATTTGTATCGCCTAATGTTGGGCGCCCAAAACGTTGAATAGAAGCTGGAATTTAATAAGCTAGACAAGACAGTATTTGTTATTAAAATTTGCTAATCTGATAATCCAGCCATCTCGCTCTCTTGCGCTCACTTTTCAACAAAACATTATACTATAGACTTATAAGTTTTGATGAAACATACAGAAATATAACATCTTTCGGGTATTCTAAGCCATGTAGTATACAAAAACTTCAATCTTTCGGGTAGATAAGATAATTTCTCATATTTTTCTACAACCTAAAATTGTGCAGTGTATCATACAATCGGTTATGGTCGCTCTTTTTTCTTTATTTGCGCTTTTTTGAATTCTCATGTAAAGGATAAAAAAGACCAGTCATTTTTATAGCACAGCCACATGCATGTGCTCTTTCTGTACATGGTACAATATATAAATATATATATATAATTGGGGTTTTGGTGCGGAGCATGCATTAAAACAAATTAAACTTAACTTACGCCAAACAAAAAAAAACTGTTGCTAGGTATGAAGATTTGTGCATGGTGAGGTTGAAAAAGAGAAACATATGAGTTGAGGCTAACTAAACCCATTCCATGTTATATTCGTTATCAGACGTCTATTGAGTGGTTTTCGCTTTTATTTTCGGAGAAATAAAGGATTTGCGCTTTTTTGTACTTCAGCGCACCTAAAAGTGTGCTTTAATTTGCAAAATTAATGGTTTTCTGTAATGCAATGCGTGCCAAAAAAATTCGAATTGAAAGTATGGCAAGGGCAAAGCACTTCTAATGGATTCTAAGTACGCTACATTATTAAATACCGTTTTTACAACTGTGGTGTATCTTTACAAGTCAGTTTATATTGCATATTCGTAGACAAAAATGCGTTAAGCTATACACCAGATCAGAGCTGACAATGTCCTCGGATATGTTCTGTGTGTACTTTCCATCATAAAATTTCAACGCTACAACTGTAAGTATAGCAATATTGAAGTTTTCAGTGAAAATTTCTGTGAACACACAATTCAAACACACTATGATCTCAGATATTTTCTCAAAATTTTCACCAAGTTCTTCTTCCAACCACAACATAATTTGTTCTCTGCCAACAGCGTGCGTCATATACTCAACTCAAACTAAAACTTTTCGTACAACATTTTCATAAAATTTTACTACAAAATATTTACTACCACAGTTTAGTACTTGTGCGTAGAAGTACTAAGTACTAAACAATAACCATAACTTATCACCTGCGTAACTTAATTACACTTAATTTAATTACAAAACACATAAAAAAACAAATTTTATTTGCTACAGTTTTGTGCGACCGACCGACCGACCGACCGACCGACAGGCAGACAAGCAGACAGACCATTAAGCGTCGAAAACTATTTTGTGGTTCTACAGTATTAATAAAAACAACGTTAGCGTTGTACTGCAAAATGACAGCAAAACCAGCAAATTACAAAAATATTTTAATTGAAATACGAATCGAGTACGTAAATGGCAAACCGAGCACATTAAATAGTAAATAATAGACTGAATGCATATTAGAAACACATCCGCTTGGCACTCTAATACTTTTCAGCCACAAAGTATGCAACACCTTGAAAAACTTCCGGAAAGTTGCCACTTGCAACTGGCTACCTGTGGCAGCCAGTGGCGGCCATTTTGTTGGCATCTTAATGTCCCAAAATCAAGTCCGAATAATAGAACTTTGCAACTTCTGCACATTTCACTCGTTCACACAGCAGGACTTGTAATAATTTTTATGGCATACTCAGTTTACTTGTGAAACTCACAGTTCGAATTCCGGCACCGAGAAAAGTAATGAAGACTTATGTGCAGGTTCAAAGTAATAAAAATTTACTTTTATAGACTTATCAAAGTGATTTATTGTAATGGACCGAAAGTTCGTTTAAATGGACAACCGCAAGGAAATTGGATATTGACTGTTTGTGTGTGTTTGTGTGCGTGTGTGTAAGTGTGTTTACGACTGATAGCCGGATGCTGCATTTGATAATAACTTCTATGCCTATTTTCAGTTTAGAGTTTTACTTTATCAACAAATGCCTGCAATTAATTTTGCACGCTGCGCCATTTTAAAATTTTAATCCGTTCCAAAATGTACAAAAATAACGTGAATGTTTGTTGGCATTTTAGTTTTAATTAAAATCTAACATTAAAAGCATAGCAGACAGCGCAACAAGGACTCAACCGCACAGTTTATCACATTTGTATGTATAAAGGGTGTGTTTTTTTTTAGAGGCTTCCTTCTCCAACCGGCATTAATCGGTGTTGTCATCTGTGGTCAGTTTGGTTTGCTATTTTATTATGAATAAACTAACGCCAGAACAACGCTTGCATATTATCAATATTTATTTCGAAAAACGTGCCAAATCAGCCAATCCCCGAAATCATATACAATGCCATAAAATTATCGTATAAAACCAATTTTCAGTTTGAAATTATGTAATCTCAATATTTTAATACAATTCAAAGTTCTGCACCTCTAAAAGAACGCCCTATATGTATGTAGAAAGAGTGCTCAATTTACGTGTCCATGTTTGCTGCTCCTGGGGAATAGGTAGCGGCTCTATGTACGTATGTAACTCTATATAGACAGCGTTAATTTAAACGCATGTCCACGAGGACATTCAGGAAATAATGGTTGAAAACGTTTGGGTTTGCACGTAATGACTAAGTTCTGCATATATAGTGCGCTGAGCATGAGGATGCTGCTGCTGTTGAATTGGTCGCTACCTTTACACATTTGTGGTTATGTACTTATGGTCGTTTATTTTTCACTTATACCGGGGTAAACATTTTACTTAATTTCTCTACGTGGGTTTTTTTTTTTGTATTATTTTGTTGGGTAGTTGTCCCTTTTTTTTTTGGCAACAATTTGGCATTGAATGCGACTCGTTTGTGCAGGTAAGTTTGTATGCGCAGTATCAGTTTTAATGAAAGACAAATATCATGCATTATTTAAGTTTTAATTTATTTTCGCTTGGCATTTATTGCTGCCATTGCTGCTGAGATATGATGTTGATTGCAGCATTCTATATACATATATATATATATATATATATATATATATATATATATATATATATATATATATATATATATATATATATATATATATATATATATATATATATATATATATATATATATATATATATATATATATATATATATATATATATATATATATATATATATATATATATATATATATATATATATATATATTTGTATAGGAATGATATACGAGTTATGAGCAGCTCTTAGGGTAGCACTTTCAATCTACGTACTTGTATATGTAGCTAGATGCAGCCAACTGTCAGCATTTGTCGCTAAGCAATTTATCAATAAATAATGAAAATGTATGTAATCATTAGTAAATTCATGCTTACAGACATAGTAGAATGCATATATGCAAAAAAATTTTTGGAGAATAAATTGCGAGTGTAGAATTATAAGTAATTGACTTAGTAAATTTATTCAAATTTTTTAACGAAACTTGAATTTATATATTTAAATATGGCAATGATTTAGCTCGATACTTATATCGATTTATGACGACAATCAGTGACTCTTCTATTTTTATATATCATTACAATTATACAATATATCAAAGCAAAAATTAAATTTCTCAAAGTGCAAGTGTAGGACGTTTCATCGCAGAAAACCATTTAAAGTGACATATTGTTTAGAGAGAGAGAGAGAGAGAGAGAGAGAGAGAGAAAGATTTTTTTATTGACCTAGGTAACCTTATGTACCCTAAACTTATTTATAATAATCACATTTGTTCAATTGTAAATAAAGCAAAAGGTGTTCTTGGCTTTGTTAAGCCTTGGTCTAAGGAATTTAGATTTAGATTTAGAAGGAATGACCCTTATACCACTGAACTCCTCTATACTTCTCTTGTTCGTTCGATTTTACACTTTTGGCTTTTGTATTTGAAACCCATAGTATGCTATTCACTAGGATCGTATTGAGTCATTTCAAAAACAGTTTCTTCTCTTTGCTCTCACGAGTCTCAATTGGGATCCCCTAATAAATCTTCCACCCTATCATGACAGGTTAAAATTAATTGATCTCCCAAAACTCTTATCACGCCGTTCTATGCTCTCTGTTGTTTTTCTTCATAAAATTACACTTGGCAAGATTGATTCTCCCTACCTACTTCAGTCCATATTACTAAATGTCCCCATTCGGCTAACTAGCCACTTTGTGCCAATAAAGTTGCCTTTTTGTACGACAAATTACGCGCTCAATAATTCACTACGAGTACTGTGTTCTAACTACAATAAGTTTTCTGCCTACTTTTCGTACAACTCTTACTTATACTATGTAATAAACTCTGTACTGACAAATCACTATTCAATAAATTTGTAAATTTCATTTGGCAACTTCTTTTTTCTTTATTTTTGTAATTGCGCCAGCTTGAAATACTGCCTAGGGTGTGAGTAGGGGCACAGTCGGTCAACCTGGCGGTGAAAAAAAATTCCTCCTTCAACTTAATGGCTTTTTTCAATAAATATATACTATTCATAATGTGGTGAAACGCAAGTAGTATTCACGTGCTCACTTGTCATTTTGTTTTTCAAATTTGATTTGGTGAAATCAAGTTTCATTTTCCTGCAGTCTCTCACCCACTTTCGCCTATTTTCATTTTCGTGCTCTCTCTCTCTCTCTTTCTCACTCTCTCTTTTCTCTCTCTCTCTCTCTCTCTCTCTCTCTCTCAATAGCTAAATTTGTCTGACTTGTGCTGTGAAACCTGAAATTTGTTACGTTAAGAGCTAGAGACACAAAACACTGATATAAAGATTCCACTGCTACATAAGTCGTTCGAGTTTATGAAATTTTATGGATCCCACGAGCACACTACTGCTATTTATAGCTTATATACACATATATACTTGTAATATAATAAAAGTGACCTGTGGGTTTATATGGGACTACCTCAAAAAGTAAGCGGGACACGCACATTTGTATATATATATATATGAGGCGGTTGTCCACTAAAATCAACCAAATCAAATATCGAGCTAATATTGATTTAAATGAAAATATTGATTTCATAAAAAACACAAAATTGTACGGAGGGTTTATAAGGGGGCTACCCCAAAAAGTTGGCGGGTCATGCCCATTAGTCTATGTATGTTAAGAGGCTGTCTATAAAAAGGCACCACATTGCATATCAACCTAATATTGACTTTAATAAAGAAGTTTTTCTTACAAAAACACAAAAGTGGGCAGTATGTTTTTATGATGGCTACCCCAAATAGTGGGCGGGTCCCACCCAATAATGTATACGTCAAGGATTTGTTCACTAAAAGTTTCCATATCAATTATTAAGTAGATATTGACTACAATAAAAAAGTTTTTCATACCTGAAGTCAAAAGTGGGCGGTGTGTTTGTGTGGCAGCTGCCCAAAAGAAGAGTCACTTTATTTGCTTATAGATCAACCTAAGCATTCTTACATTTAAATTCTAAATGGAACCATATTTTATGAAACGTCACAAAATGGCCTTTATATGGCAGTTACAAGTTTCCTTACAATTCTCTGAAATGATCACAAAAATCCGAATGCAGTCTACTTAGTCAACCTAGTCATGCATCAAAGCCATTTACATATACTACCTACTACTTAACCAACCACCCTCGCACAAAATGTATAAAACAAAGTAATTTAAAAAATGTTTTCTACGTACCCTACTCATTCGAGTATGTATGTTAAAATATCGTCAACAAAGAATACGTCAACACCAAAAGGGTTGCACATCATTTATGCAGATAGTACATCATATTTTACAGATTTTTTTGTCTTGCGGGGGAATTCAGTGGTGCTGCATTTTTGAGCTGCGTAATTAATGCCATGCACTGCCTGCACTTGGTAGGTTGAATGTGTAGCTTAAAATATATATAAAAAAAATGTTTTAAAATCAATATACTTGTATAGGAGTATGAACATCTTTATATGCGTTGCTGTGGGCGTCATTGATACCATAAGTATATGTGTGTGTAAATATATGCATATTTTTTAAATGCATTTATGCATTTATTTAAAGGACATTACATTGGCTTACTGGCCGATACATTGGTTAAAAAATAAGAGAAAGAGTAAAATCATACTGCATAATAAAATGTATGTTTTTAGGGAATTTTGCCAAGCGTAAGAAAGTGCAGCGCAGTGGATGCACTAAGAGGATGCATTGCAATTATGCAAGTCAAAGAATATTGTTGCTTAAGGTGGTTGAAATTATGCAAAAAATACATATTTAAATGCGCTACTAGGAGTTTGTAATTCGAAGAGCATGCTATGTTCGCTACACACTTTGATACACATAAGAACGTCGTCGAAGACCAGAAACTATGTTGAATTTCTTAGACAGCTCGTAAACAATTTTGTTTGAAAAAGCTATGCAGAGATGCAAAACTTCTCACAAATTATTATAGATAATGTCCAGCATACGTTTGATACTAGTTTAATATGCATTACTCAATACCTACATACGTGACCTGGCTGTTAGAGAAGATTAAAGTTTGCTCAAGGGCAGGAGAATGCCATTGTGAAATATTGGAGTACAACTGGTGTCTCAGTGTGAATGTTGCATGGGTGGATTTTTCTGCAATGTTCCAATCTAATGAACCAAGTCTAAAGTGAAAATCTCGGCACAGCGACCAGATCGCCGTTGCCAAGAGAGCGGTGTCATCATTAGCATATCGTTACTCACTTACGGGAGATCAGTAGTATAAAACGTGTATACGTACAGCTCTATGTCAGATTCTTTAACATAGCAGCTGGCGTACAGAAGGCAGCAGAGATTTGAGCTTGTAAAAAAGTCCAGGATGTCCAAGATATGCTAATGCTGCATACACATTTAGTAGTGTATTATACGACTTTACAATAGTAATAAATCGAATTCGTGTAGCCCTGTAGTATAAATAGTGTTTTAAGCCTGTTATCTTTGTAAAATCGGTTACATTGTCTTATTTATCGGGTTACATTGTCTTATTTATCGGATGACCCTACAGCGGCTAATCTCTGGACAGGTGGACAGTCTATGAATTTGTATATGTTTGCGTTCCATGGTGCCAAAATATTAATAAAAATTTAATTTTCTTGGTTTTGTTTTTGTTTTTGCTTTGGTTTTACTATCGAAAGAAATGTTGGCAGCTCTAATACTAATATTTTTTAAATATATTTATTAGGTGCTCAAATTAGGCAACACGCTTTATAGACTGAACAACAATCGTGAAATTGAAAAGTAGTTTAAAGGATGGAAAAACGTATGCTACAAGAGTATATGGCAAAGTCATGAAAATGGTCCCAAATGTGCTAATACATATCCTAGTGGAATTTTTTTGCTTAATTATACGAGCCAAGTTAGATTAGCCATCAGCGGTAACAACTGCAAAATTTTAGATAAAAAAAGCATCGTCTTTTCTTTTTTCTTTTTTTTTTTTTGCTTTTGAACAAAACATCTTTGGAACGGAAAGTGTTAAGAGAACTGTGTAAGCACTTAAATTTCGTATCCTCTGCATGCTTAACATTGCAGCATAGGGAAGTGCTTTACTGTGTGTTCAGTTGGCATGAAACAAGAGAGAGAAGGATTGAGCGTACATAATGCAAATGTTAATGAGGCATTGCATGTGCGCTGTTAGCTGAAACTATGGTGCCAATAGTTGTATATGTGGCCAGCAGTTAAAAACTGACAGATGCACACATTGAAAAAGAGTAAGCATAACTACTTGTCTTATGAATGTAATGATAATTCTTTAACTCAAACTGTAGAGCATGCCTGTCGAGCAAGTTGCGCTTGCCGTGTTAATAGTTTTTTGAGCAGTTTGTCAATGAATCGAATGCATCGAATCGAATCGAATTTCTAAGATTTGCGCTGTCTCTGCTTCGTTTTTATTTTAACAGACGCTGCCATTTTCCAGGAATTACTGTTCTGTATGTATATTGCTACATATAAGTTATTTTAAACGTTTTGAAAGCGTGTAATAAAAACTAAATAGCCAACACAGTTTGTAATAAGTTCTCCATTATAAATTTTCTTCAAATAATAGCAGAAAAAAAAAAAAAAACTGAAATTGGTGGTGTTTTTTTTTTTATAATTTTGCTGCAACGACAACCGAACGCTTTCGACTGTGCTACGCACTTTGTCGTGCATGTTAACCCCTTAATGCAAAAAAACAAGATCCTTGCATTTACTAAACCCTCAGAAATGCACTTGTGTGTGTCAGCATGTGACATGTGTCACATAATATGCGTAAAGGAGCGACAGCTTAGAAGTAAAAATAATAAATAAAAAATATACCCGTATACGGGTATAAAGCAAGCTTCAGGGCGCTGAAAGATACACCCTCTTTGAGTCTAGCTACCGCATACGCATTAAAAGCACAATTCCCCAATTCTGCAGGGCAAAAAGACAAGTAATATGTGTGCCATACTGAGTGCTGTGGGGCAGCATAAAAAGGGGGGTAGTATGTTGTATTGTAAGCACTTATGTTAGAAGTACATGCGTGGTTTATCCTGATGTTGTTTGTGCAACATGCAGCAGCAGCAAGTGCATAATTTATGATGTCTGCCGTGCGTCTCTCATTTTTATTATTATTATACACTTCACACAGAATGTGAATAGCATTCGAATTTAGTCACAATGTTTGCTACGTCTTAAAGAAAGTATTAGAGACTTCATAAAGTATAATTATTTCTGATCAGTACGGCAAGACAAGTCGATCTAGCCATGTTCGTATGTCTGTCTGTCAGTCTGTCTGTCCATCTGTCTACCCGGCTGTCGTATACCCTCAACATTTGAAATATTGCTTTGAAAGTTGGTTTGAAGACTTTTTATAAGCAACACAAGCAACACAAGCATCAAAATAACTGCACCATTATAACAAATGGAAGGCATGGCTCTCATAAACTTAAAACTTAATAGCACTTATAATACACAAATAGCTTTTTTACATTCATTGTTAAGTGTGCGGCGGTATGACTGAAGTAAAACACCAACATGGCCGTGAAAAAAGAGCAAGTGTGAAGAGTATTAAAGCTTCGGTTCCTTAACTCATGAAGAATTTTGATGGGTTGTGCAACATCGTAGTATATGCAACCATTGTGACTTGCTGATTTGATTGTTATTGTATTTGTGCAGTTGCAGTTGCAGTCAGCAAAGCACTTGTTTATTTTGTTTTTTTCTTTTACTTTAAATTATGCAACACTCACACATCAGACACAAGTGACTGACTGACTGACTGAATATATGAGTGACTGTCTCTCTTATACAGCAAAGTTGAAGGTACGCTGCTGCTGCATAAAAAATGAGGGTGCATGCACTTTAAAGTGCTGCATTGTTGCATGAAGATTTCTTTTGTGCGAATTCCTGGAATACGTAAAAGAATGTTGACTTTAATTATGCTTTTTTTTGCTTCGCCATAAGTTTGGGGTGCAATTCCGAACAGTTGGCAGCGCTAGATTTGATGTTTTCAGTATTAAAAGCCTGCAGCTTAAACTTTCAACCCTTTACTGCATGAAATGCCATTTGGCTTACGTGTTAATTTATTAAAATATATTTTATGTAGACATTCATTAGTGCAAAAAGTTCGTGCAGCTTTACGCTTAACGCCTTCTGAATTTTCTACGCATTTTGCAAACATCAACGCCGTGGAATTGTATTTATACCGGAGAAAAAAAAAAGTACATAGTATGCAGTCAAGCGTAGAATGTGCGTGGCCTGCCTTTTGATAGACAGCACAGCGCATACCTGTTGACTGGCATACATTTCAAAGAAGGTGCTTAACAACCCTCTCAGCACAGCATCCACATGTTTACTGTCTACGCCAATTGCATGTCAAAAAGCTTACCAAAAAAGTATTCAAATAACCTACAACACCTTTTGACGCCTTACTAATTTATAAACATTAGCAACGCCATGTATATTTTTCAAAAAAACAAAAATTTGTTATAGCCGTATGTCTGTCCGATGGACCTACTTGCAGCAATTTGTCTCTATATTTGCTCCATGGGGAGACCAGCAAGAAAAACAAAAAAAAAAAAAAAGAAAAGGTAAAGCAAGTAGAACTCATTTGCCTCATTATAAATGCAAAACACAACAAACAAGCCAGCAAAACGAGTAACCAAGTTTCACTTTTGACACTCACAGCGGAACCGGAAGTACACCCAACTCATACTCCAATTCACAATCTACCGTTATAGCATCGTACATCGTGTGGGCATATCGCATTACACACGTACAACTTTCACACCCATTTCTTCTGTTTCAATCTTACACGGCAAATAACATCACGTACACTAATTATCGTCACCATTGCAAACGGATATTTATTAATTTTTGGTGCAACTTTGAATTTTTGAAGCGGACTTTCCCATTTGGTTTCCGTATTCCGGTTTCAAATGGAGCAGCAATGTGGTTGAAAATTTTAATTGAGATCATAGCTCTGATAACTTTATTGGTTTGACGTACGTGAGTATGTGTGCAGAGTGTATGGTTGTGCATATTTACTACCATGTTGTGTGTGGCATATAGTATTAGAACACCTTAATTTGATTCATAAAACGTACGTTGAAGTTGACATTTAGGTGAAATTTGTAAACAGAATTTTGTATTTTAAAATTCAAAACGTTTTTTTTTTTATTTAAAGCATGTAAGTCATGTATTGATTTTTGTTTTGTCAAGTGTGCTCGACTACAACTAATGGAGTACCTATTCTGTATCTATTCTATTCTAAAGATATTTTAAATTTAGAACGTATGGTTCAGTGGTTCGATTGGTAGAAATTGGTTTGGTTTTTCTAGCTTATTGCTTCAAAATCGTAACATAGATTTCTTTCCAAAAGCAGGCTCATTGCGTACAGTCTTCTTTTTCTTCTTTATATGGCTTATTAGAATTTAATTTAGAAATTTCCTAGTACAATAGCTTACTATTTTGTCCTTATTATTAATTATTTTGGCCTTCCCATACTCTTCGCACTGCTCCTCGTTGGGCTTAAATTCTGTTAGAGAATTGCTGAGGTAAGTGCGAATATTAGCCACGCCATACGATTGAGGCTATCTTCATTTCAGGAAGTGTTTTATAAAATATACTCACATGTGAAATAACACATGGCATTTCGGTGTTCAAAGTTCGATTGAATCACAATGTGGTTTATGCGTGAACAACATGTGGATTTGTTGTGGATATTATGTGGTTTGTTTCTGGTAGAAACATAATTTTACAGTTAAATCAATCATCAGGCTTATCTCAAAACGAACAGGTTATGGTACGTTGGGTTCCCGGTACAGCTGTACAAATGTCGTGCACAACTACGGAGTCGGTCACCCCCGGTTTTCGTTAATTAATTGATCGAAATCCACCAAGAAGTGTACTGTCTGGACATTCTGAAAGCCGTGGTACTGCTGTGCACTCTGCAGCAGTTCAGCAATGCGAATTTGACGTTTCAGCATGTCTCAGTAACGGAACCTGAAAAACTTTTACAGGTGAAGTTTGTATATTCAGCAACTGAAAAACTTTTACAGGTGAAGTTTGTATCTTCATCTGTAAAAGTTTTTCAGGTGCCTCGAATACGATTTGCTAACTTAATGTAATACTTTCATATATTGTTTATCAATATATAATACAAACCTCGTTAACATGTTTATCATATGAGCGCATTGACTTTAGATAAGATTTGTGTTCCAAGTTTCCAAGTTTACACATTGCTACAATCATTATACAATTGACGTAGAGATAAAGATAGTGCTTCGATAAAGATAAAAATCACACGCGAAGCCTATAGTGCGCTTTAGTCAAAAACCCAACGACAATAAAGACGGTCGCAATTCATTGAAACGCTTTTGTAATACATTATTAGTTTTTGGATACAATACTAAATTAAAGTTATTTAACTATGGATCATCGTACACGCGTCGAGGTCATACAAGTACCACCAGCTCAGCCAGCGCCAGGAACTACGGTCATTGTACAGAACCCACCACCCAAGGATAAGGGCTGCTGCTGGTGTCCCTGCTGTCCTTGTTGTTGTGGCTGTGGCGAATGTTGTTGCTGTTGTACGATCATGTAGTGTGCAATTGGATTGCAATCGAATTGGATTAAACTTGTATGCGAGCAAAGTTGCAAATGCCACTAGACTGAAGTGCTAAGTGTAGTGCATGACGCTGTTCTAGTGCTAAGTTCTTCATTAAGTGCCATTCACAATAACATCAGCAAGTGATTTCCAATGGAGCTAAATAAATTGTAGATTAATAGAAATAAATAAATAAATGTGTCTGTGTATTTTGTGTAAAACAAATTGCTTGTGGTTTTGATTTAGAAGTTCTAAAATTATATGTAACTATGTAGTTATATCGTCTATAAAACTGAAGTGAATACAAGTAAATACGTTAGAAAAAATTAAAATATATGTTGCGATTTCATAGTGTAGGCTATAAATTGACATATTTACGATATTTGTACGAATGGAACATACTTGCTTGGAAAGTTTCCTATGATTGCTAATGAAAATACTTTTCTTTTAATTTTCGTAGATGACTGTGTCATCTACAAAAAGTCTACGTACAGTTGCGCAAACTAAACACACCTTTCGCCATTGAGGGTCAAATGGTGAAGCAGTAAATATGTGGATCATGATTTGGTTATGAAAAAACAGAAATCAAAAGCAAAACGGAAAATGTTTTATGTTATGTTGGTGTTATATTTCGATAAGAGCGTGTAGTTTGTTTCCTTGTTGTTTTTTTTTTTCTCCATTATTCATTTTAAAATTTTTGCTTTTGTGTACTTCTCTTTCTATGTTTGTACCACACCAATTATGTGCGTGCTTAGCAAAAAGAAAAGTGTGAATTCTTGTACGTGCGCATGTGCTTGTGTTTTTTATCATAGTTTTACTAATATTTGTCTAAAACTAAACTTAATTGAAATTTAAGAAACTCAATAGTATTACCCATCTATTAATACTAATATTAACTCTAGTAAAAGCAATGTGGATGATATGTGGATCATATTGACATCAAGCAGTACGTTTAATACACATTTTGATAATGTGGTATAATATATTGAAAACACATTGCTGGCTAATTTCCATCAAGAATAATAAAAATACAATTTTTATCGCAAGAATTGTGGAATCTAAACTAACAGTAAAATCTTGTATCTATGTAAGACTTAATCCTTTACACGTAATTCATGTGTGGCAGAAATTAAGTATAATAAGTAGAAGACAATGCTGCAACACACAAAGTCTTACTAAAATAATGGTTCCACAGATTGTCGAATAATAGTAGAACACATTCGATTTTAAACTGTTATACAAGTATTTATTTAAACAATTTTAGTAGACATTTTCAAATGTTTTAAGTTTCACTTTTTAGAATTACTACGTATGCAGCATAGCACTTATGAGCAGTGTTCCAATGTTTCTCGATCAGCAATCACCGTCTGGTGAAAACGATGAGACCTTTTCAAATCAACACTGTAATCAACACCGCTCTAAATCTTAGCCTACATTGATACAGCAATTTTAAGTGTTCAAAGTGTAAAAGCTAAAAACAGCTGTTAATAATACCAACAAAAAATTGTGCGAAAGCAATTAAAAACAAAAACAATTCTAAAATTTTATGCAGTTTTTTGTAACAAGAAAAGACAATTTTGTATTTCGTCTCAGTTGTGTAAATGTTGTCATAAACAGCTGATCCACTCATGATCAGTTCAATGTATCACACTGTTTTTTACAATACTTTTAGAGTTGTCATGTTCATCAAATCAACACTAGCATTCACTACGAAATCCAATGTTAGTCGAGCACTGTGAATGACTATAAAGTCTGTGTGGATTTTGTTATATGTAGTATTTGTGGACTTTGAGTCATCTACTCAATTAGATGTGCTACTTAATGTAATGTTATTGTACATAGTCTCGATTAATTTAAGTACCATAGAGCCAAATAACTTCTGTTCGCTCATATTAAATATGTATCAACCAAACAGTATACTTCCTTACCAAAGCATCACTATAACAAAATTAATAACGCCAAAGTCACATAAGCACAAATCAGAGTTCACACACAATGAGTGGAAACTAAACTACAACTATGTACGTTTCGTCATTCATAAAAAAGCCCAATTTATGATGAAGTCCCATATGGCTTGCATTGTATTTATAAGTTCCAGTTGCCTCTATTTCTCATGCCAAGTCTGCGTAAACAAAAACCACAAAAGGGTTTTGCACTTGAGTGGTTACATTTCATATTTCACAAAACCAACAAAAGTCGTAAAATATTTTATCAAATTGCTCAAACCCAAAAGTGGCGAAACAATGTTCGTGCTCCAAAAAATCGTTGACACTTTCACTTTACTTTCCAATCAAAAAGTATATAAATAATAACTAAAAAAAAAAAAAACAGCAACAACAACTACGACAAGGATGCTCGAATGTGCCTTTGACTTGTGGCAGACCAATGATGTTAGTGTTGAGTACGCTGTGGAACTGCCAAACGGTATGGTAAAGTTTATAGTTTCTCATATACTCCACGTCATAACTTATATACACGATTTTTCAGGTTTCTCTATATGCGTACGTATCAAGCGTCCTTTTCAGCATTATACCATATAATATTTTAGACACAAAACTCATAAAACTAAAATTTCTGTTATTAACTTTCCTATTATTATTTGTATGGGATTTATGTATTGTATGTCCTTTGTCGCTTTGTGTGCCTGACTACGGCACACTTAAGGGGTTTCACACACACAAACACACTCACATACACAAATATTTTAGTCCTTACATATTGTTTTATTAGGTTTATTTATAAAAGAAATCGTAAAATTTTATTGTATGACAAAAAAGCCGGTTAAAAATTGCTCTGCCATAGAAAGTTAATTTAACGTAAAGTATTAAAGGATTTAGTACATTTGGTGATTCTTTGCTTTGTTTTATTTTCTGAGCTGTGCGTATTTAGTCTTTGTATTTTGTTACATGTGCGGAAAAATTGTTTGTAGGAGAGTGTAATTGTATACATACATACATACATACATACATACATATGTGTTTGGTTGATATACTTGAGCAAAAATTTGTTTTTGGTATAGAAAACTTCTGTGTTTATTTTTGGCCTTTGATATAAAATGTGTATAAAATGATTCTTTTTCATTTTGGTTTGATTTCAATTATGGTTAAGTTAGATTAAAGTGGTCTCGTTTAGTTGAAATGTATTAGCGGCATAAAATAAATAAATAATTTTAAACTCTTGGTTTCAAGTTTACTATCGTAATCGATAGTAAAGGGTGTTTTTTGTTAGACGTGTGGTTTTCAATCTGGCAACACTGTTTTCGGTAGCTCTTTTTTGGCAGCTGTCACTTGATTTATGTTCAGTTTGGTTTGCCGTTTGCAAGAATTGAAGCCGTGCGACCAACAAGCGCTTCGCACATTCGTTGAACGGGCCCAAAAGGAGATGGCCACCGATCCCGATTTTCACAAGAAAATTTTGTTCAGCCATGAAGCTCTATTTTTATTGGATGGGTACGTTAATAAACAAAATTGTTGCATTTGGAGTAATGATAATCCACAAGCCATTGTTGAGACGCCGTTACATCCTCAAAAAGTCACTGTTTGGTGTGCTCTATGGGCAGAGGGAATCATTGGTTCATATTTCTTCAAAAATGAAGCCGGCCATAATGTTACAGTCAATGGGGAACGCTATAGAGCCATGATTAGTGACTTTTTCGTCCCTGAATTGGAAAATGTTGATGTTTACGATGACCTTTGGTTCCAACAAGACGGCGCTACATGCCATACAGCCAACGAAACAATCAATTTATTGAGGGATAATTTTTGGTGAGCGCATTATCTCGCGTCGTGGGCCTGTGGCGTGGCCTCCAAGATTGTGCGATTTAACACCAGAAAATCCGCACGTGATCCATGAGAAACAAATGCATTCACAACTAGTAACTATATGTGTGCATGATTGGGCCTTACTGCTGTGAATGGCATTCATGGCGCACATGAAACAATCGTTTTATTAGAGCGACGTTATATTTTTTTAATTATATCATACATTCTTGCTGGAACACCCTATTAAGTATAACATAACATAACTTCAGTTCAAATGCTTTCAGTGTAGATAACAAAATACACAAGTCAATCTTATTTAACAAAATATATAATTACGTCACGTTTAATCTACAAATTGTTTTCGTTGAGTTTATAAAAGAAAAGAAGATAAGAACTCTTCTCTTAACGCTTCAGTTGGTAGATCATTTTTTGCCAAATGATCTCCATATAATGTTAATCCAGATTACATAATTGTGCAGCAACAACAACATTCACCACAGCGACAACAGCACGGACAGCACGGAACAAAGCAGCACCCTTTTTTATGTGGAGGCTCCTTAGGTGCCGCTTGCGTTTGTACATGGACCGTAGTCGGTGGCGGCACTTGAGTTGGAGGCAAGTTTATAACGTGTACAGTTGTTTGCTTTTCCATAATCGAAATTTTATAAATATGCCGGTTTTATAATTTAAAATTTTAATATACTATGCCACGACCGTCGATTAACGCTTTGAGTTGGCAACTAAAGCAGTTTATTACTTTTAAGTGCTTATTTTAAGTACAATAAACTAGTTGAACGCAAATCTAATCTATAAGAAAGCCAATGTATTCATGATGATTTAATATTGCGATTTGATTGGCTTTATTGGAAATTTGAATTATTATTTAACATTTGGTAATAGAAAGTGCTGAGTAAAGTGTGTGTTTGACTTTATGTTATTGTAGATTTATCAAATTATATAGAAATGATACCAAATATTGGGTTGTCGTAAAACTCGTAACGTTTTATGAATTTCAAGGCGCATTTTACTAATAAAAGAACAAATGTATTTTGGCCACTTTTATCGTTTACCATTTTTCTGAATTCTACGCAAGAAGAAAGTTGATGCTCTGCCAGCAAACATTTGGAGATGCTGTTTGCTGGCCTCATTAGAATCGAACGGCCTGCCATTTAACAAATGTTAGTCTGATGGCGGCATATTCGGTAAGTAATGTGGCAAAACTTCCCATCTAAGCTGCAATAATTTCATACGTGTCACAAATCTTGTGTGTGCTATAGCATTGTCATGTTGGAACACAACGCTTTTGCGATTGATGAGTTCTGATCGCTTTTCCGCAAGAGATCTATATATAAATAGGCAAGTGCAAATCATGCACACCATTTTCAACCCTTTTAAACACAATGTATTCGCTTGTTTTTTTTTGTTTTTTGTTTTTGTTGTGAAGACTGCGAAAAGGAGCACGGACGAATGTGTTTTTTTTTTAAGTATTACGTATAAGGTCAGTAACAAAGTTCTCTCTCTCACTCTCTCTCTCTCTCTCTCTCCCAGCGCTTTGAATTTTGTGAATTCTTTCTTGTTTCCTTTGGGCGATTCACACTGTAGAGCATGTCCACCGAGCAGCTCAAATTGTTGTGCGCGCAACATGTTGCAAACATGTTGGCGATCATCAGTTGAGTGTGTTTTTGATAGTGTTGTTGGTAACATTTTAACAGCAGAGTAATTAAACAAGCATTTAAAACAAAAAAAAAAAGAGAAGGAATAAACAAAACTCGTTTATAACTGCGCAATATAACTGCAAATTTTTGAAACAGCTTATTTTATTATAAACCTGTTTATTAAGCGTAGTACCAGATACATATTTTTTAAAGTCATAACCTACTCATGTTCCATAAAGCAACCACACGGCATTTAATGCATATTTTTTCTATTTACTGCAGTTTAATACATATAACTCACGGGTGTCCAGGCACATTTGTTTTTTGTAATGCATTTAAACATACGCTGTGTATTGTCGTACACAAACGCAGCTCTTTATATTAAATACAACGATTATACAAGCAATATAATCGATCCTATATACATATACAAAAGTGCAAAGCAAGACCACTTTTTAAATAATGAATAAAATTGTTTAACTTTCTTAGGTTTTGTTATTAATTTACAAAAAGTAGCTCTGAACTTTGGTATTCATGTTTTGCATAGTATTTAAATTTAACGGTGTTAATTTTTATACCATTCACACATAGCGTGAAATGGTATTATCAGTTTATCTGAAGTTTAGCAACGCATTAAAGGAGCCATCGTAGACCCCATAAAGTATACATATTCTTGATCAGCTCGACGAGACGAATCGATCTAGCCATGTCCGTCTGTCTGCCTGTATGTCCGCCTGTATGTCTGTCCGTCTGTCCGTCTGTATGTTGTTGCGCATTTTTTGGGGTCCAATTTTTATCCAGTTGAAATTTTGCACATATACATATTTTTTATTGTAGTTTAATAGAGTATCAAGATTGACCTGCCACTCCCATACAAACCTACTGCCCAATTTTGACTTTTTGTAAGAAAACTTCTTTATTAAAGTCTATATTAGGTTGAAATGCAATGTGGTGCCTTTTTATGGTCAGCCGCTTAACATACATAGACTAACGGGCGTGGTCCGCCCACTATTTGGGGTAGCTCCCATACAAACCTACTGCCCACTTTTGACTTTTTGTAAGAAAACTTCTTTATTAAAGTCTATATTAGGTTGAAATGCAATGTGGTGCCTTTTAAGAGACAGCCGCTAAACATACATAGACAATTGTGCGTGGCCAGCCCATTTTTTGAGGTAGCCCCCATACAAACCCACCGTGCAATTTTGTGTTTTTTTATGAAAAAATCCTTCATTTAGACCAATATTAGCTTCCAATTTGATTTTGTGGATTTTAATGGACAACCGCTTTATATACATATACAAAGGGGCGTGTCCCGTGCACTTTTTGAGGTAGTCCCATATAAACCCACAGTTCACTTTTATATGGCGGCATCTTACACATCTACTACATCGCTTCATACCCATCTACTAGTGAGCGTGTACCACCCCCTATCTAAACCCCCACTTTCATGTATTACAATACTATTTAAAGTTTCGTGTGAATGGTATTAGAGCTTCGGTTCAACCGAAGTTAACATTTTTTCTTGTTTGACTTCATGTTTATTATAATTAAAATACAACGTCGTTTTCAGCTTGTATATTTTTAAACTTGTTTAACTTTTTGACGTCATTAACTGCTTATGATGCACATAGCCTCCACTACACATAAATGCTACTTATAAATATACAATATGATCTTTTTGCTATCTTAGGTCTTTTAAACTTGTAGTACATATGTATCTTTAGTACTAAAAACATTTTATTATCTAAATCTAACAAGCTGATAACAATAACAAATACTACTGTCTATGTTATTCACATGCACAAGCTAGAATCCCCGAAAACTAAAGCCAATTACTCATGCCCATTGCTAGCTGATAAGATTACAGCCAAGCAAAAGCATAAAAATTTCTTTATTTGAAATACTATTTTACATGCAAACAGAAAACCTACTGAAAAATATTGCTATCTAGAAAATAGATCAATAATAATAATGAGCTTTAGATAAATTTATTTTGCAAAATATTCTATGAACAATATATAAAATTGACGCCAGACACAAATTAGTACACACATTATAACGAAAAGTGCAAGTTTAAAGCTAATTTTAGTCTAGTACCTAGTAACCAGTAACTAAAACGGTAATAACTAAAAAAAAAATCAAAGAAACGATGTACAATCCTGGTTTTCAATTCAATGTTATAGATGCAATGCCGCCTGCAGTGGATGTTATTGAGGTTATGCCGCCACCAGTCTATATGCCAGCGCAGCCAATTCCCGCTGAAGTTTATGTTCCACCGTTGTATGCACCACAGCCAACCATAGTTGTGGAACAGCCCACTGTGGTTGTAACAGATACAGGAGCACAATCGAATCGTGATATGGAGTGTTGTATGCTGCTAACCGCCTGCTGTGTTATGGAACAATGTGGTTGTGTCATAGCTTGAAGATTATTAAATATAAAAATTATTTAAGAAATGTATGCAATGATTTTCTAAGACTCTTAAACTCTGTTAAATTGTTAAGCTGTTAAACTGTTAAGTTGTTGAGCTATTAAGTTGTTACACTGTTAAGCTGTTAAGCAGCTGTTAAGTATAGTGAAAAGCATGTAAAACATATTTTATTGACTTCTTATAGCGACTATTCATAGCAGTAAAAAAGAGTAACCGAAAACTAAAACCTATAATTCAGACGCGTTTATATCAAACTATGTATGCTATGTAGCTCTAGATCCGATAAGCAAATAAACGAAAACATTGAAACATAGCCTAATTTATACATTGAAACAAAAATTATCTAATTACTAAATCAATAATAATAGGCTTTAGATAAATAATTTTGCAATAAAATTTATAGTTGCCATATAATAACGTCCACACCCACAAATTAGTTCACTTTTAAAACTGAAGACGTTAAGTTAAAAGTACAAACTAAAAAAAAAAATTTTGTAAAAAGTCTACAAATTATAATAAGAACTTTAAAAACATGTGGAATCCTGGATATCAAGTTGATGTTATAGATATGCCGCCACCACCCATCGAAGTAATTGATTATATGCCGCCACCAGTTGAGATCATCGATGTTATGCCACCGTATACATCTGAAGTCTTTGTGCCACCTTATTATACACCACCTGTAATTGTTGAAGAACCTGCTGTCATTGTTAGCTCAGACGAGTGTTGTTGTGTGATTTTATAGAGCAAAGTAAATTACTTAATTAAGAAGCTATAAAATGAAAAAAAAGAAAAAAAAACACCAGAAAGTGTTAGGTGCACAAACGCATGCTGTTAGCACACTGTTAAGCTACTGTTAAACGATTTTAGACAGTAGTAAACTATTGATCTTTTTGTTTTTATAAATGTTTAAAACTTATTAGAAATCTTCAATTTGTATGTAAATAAAGTATGTGTTTCAATTTTTAAACAAAAATTTATTTCCTAAAAACGTAAACCTAAAACGCAAGAAAAACAAAGTTTTAATGCAAAAATATTTATGACGACTTGCTTATCGCAAACGTGCAAACTTCAGTGCTACTATACACAGTTGACCACTAAGCACAAACATTTGCGCAATGACATAAAATACACACGGACCATGTACCACATTTCAATGTAGTATATGTGTAGCAAAGCAGCGTCAAAGACCAATTAAGATTTATGAGCCGTAACCAAACCGTATAGATACCTCCTCACACTGCAGCCAACAATAGCAAGTCGCACTGTGAGTGTGGAACTTAATATGAAATGAAATTAAAGCATTTGGGCTATGGTGTAATAGTAGAGTTGTAGCAGTGTTAGAAAGCATGTGTGGGTAGTGAGTGCCAACTTTACAGTGTTGTAAACTTAAAAAAAAGGCTTACAATTTATATAGCAAGGGTCTAGTTTTCGAAATCACTCCAACTACAAAACTCAAAACTAATATTTATGACAAACAATATGCGTGCATAGTGAAGCGTGAAATTTAATATACTGACACTGAAGCATTTAAAAAAAGAAAAAAAAACTAATAAATGCAATAAAAAATGTTATTAAAAATGGTGTACGAATCAAAAAAAAAAAAAACACCACCCTGCTACATCAGCTACATGAAAATACAATATTGTCATAAATTATGCCAAACATTTAGCGCAGCAAATAAAAGTTTACCGCAAAGTCATAATAATTTGTCAAAACACCATTTAAAGTACGGCAACATTGGCATTTTCTTATAGATTTCTTTTTTCTTCTGCTTCTGCTTTTGCCAAATGCCGCAGAATTTATGCTCTATTTGAGTTGGTTTGCTAAATTTGGAACTGTATTCAGTTTGAGTTGTGCTAGCAATGCTATTTGACAAAAATATACGAAAAACATAATTTGAAGTTCATTGACTTGGCAGCGTAGCAATAAAAATAGAAAAAATGCAAGCAAGATTTGAACGAATATGTCGCAGTGTAAGAGAGTTGAACTTGAATTGTAGAGAAACAGTGTTGAATAGGCTATTGGAAAAGGTAAGTTTACATAAAATGTTTAATTAATGTTTTTGGTTGTGTGGTGAGTATAAGTGTACGTGGTGAGCATGAGTGTAAGTGTAGAAAAGATTTGTCATGCCAGCATTGCCAGAATACAGGTAACAATTGCAATAACTAGCTACTGTATACTAAGTAATAAATGCTTAAAACTAAGTTGCCCAATTATAAAAACAAGTTGTATGAATTGATTTATTATAAGAAATATCTGTCAGTTTCAACTTGCGTGGTGAAAGTTCAGCACTTTTTGATTTACCATAGAAAAACTTCCAATCGTGCTAAAGAGTACAGCAACAAAAGCTGAGCTGAATCTCAAACAAGAAGAATTTTACTTTGACCTGCATATGTTTTTGTTGATTATTGAGCGTTCGTCATGCAACGAAATTAGACCTTTTATTAGCATACTGTAAAATGTATCGTAAGGCAACTCATTTGAAGTTTAACTAGTAACTTCAGCGGTCGATACAAACAAACAAATTCTAGAGTTAAAAGAAAGTTACTTTAAAAAACACAATTTGTTCCATTTTTGTTTAAATTAGATATTTTTAAATGTGAAGCTGCAAATCATATGCAAAGTTTTCGTCCAAACATAAGTGAAGCATTTTGCACTAAATTAGGCAAAAGTAGATTTAAGAGACGGAAACGACAAAGCAGTAGCATAATGGAAAAGGTCTTATATTTTGTTGGTGTAATATTTTGATTAGAGCATGGCGTTTGTTTCCTTGTTGGTCTATATTTACCCCCTCCCCTTCCCTATTCGATTCTTAACTATCGCCTCTGTGCATTTTAACTGCTATGGTGGTACCACACCAATTGCATGTACGCAAAGCAGACACAAGTGTGTGAGTGTAAATTATTGTACATGAACATGTACGTGTGTTTTTTATCAATATGTTAGAAACGCTAGTGAGCCTAAAAGTAGCTCAATGAAATACTCAAAAGGCAGCAACATCTCATTAACTTGTTAAAAATTTAAGAAAGAAAATGGTATTTTTTGTAGGAATGATGCAATTTTCTTTTACTTACGCTGATTGCACTCGGCTCAGCCGCTAGAAGATAATAAATATTCCATATTCCATAGTTTTCTATATAGGTGGATATTTTCAACATTATTTCGGAATAAATTTAAATCTTTCATTACTCTTTTTAGATTATTTTAAACAAGATACTGGGTGTCTCAAAAGAAACTTCACATTTGATTTGCTGATTGCGTGAACGCAACTATTCCGAGTGGCGCGGGGGGTATGTCAATCGGTAGCCTAGCTTTTGGAAATTTAATCGCTATGGAGCGTTTCTCGGCAGCGGACCATGCGTTGTGCGTACATGAGTTTTACAAACACGGTAATTCAGCGACTGTAGCGCGTAGAAAATTCTACAGTATTCGACATGTTCGTCATTTAAATGCCCCGCCAAGTCCTCGACTCATTGGAAAATGGGTCGAGAAGTTTGAAGAGACCGATTCAACGCTGGACAAATCAAAATCCGGGCGTCCAAGGCCTTCGAGAACGTTCGAAAACGTAGACAGTGTTACTCAGTCAGTTCGTGACAACCCGGACCATTCGATTCGGAAGCATGCTGTTGCTTTAAACGTGCATAGATCATCATTGTTTCGCATTTTACACAAAGATTTAAAGCTGCACCCCTACAAAATTCAGTTGGTGCAAGAATTAAAGCCTCAGGATGGAACTTTTCTTGGCAAATTGAACTCCAGGAGAGGTGACATAAATTGGCCGCCACGAAGTCCCGATTTAACCCCTATGGACTTTTTCCTGTGCGGTTATGTCAAATCTAAAGTTTATGGCAAAAAAATCGACTTCCCTGGCACATTTAACAGAAAATTGCCGTCACGAAATGGCAGTCATCATGGAGAATACCTGCCGAGCCATCATAGTAAATTTTGGTGCTCGATTAAATGAATGCCGTGAACGCAACGGTTTACATTTGGACAATATCATTTTTAAGAAATAAATTCCCAAAGTGTGTATTTTAATATTTAATAAATTTATTTTCAATAAACTGCTGACTTTTTTTTTAATCGATTTTTTAAATGTGAACTTTCTTTTGAGACACCTTTTATAAAATGTTTCACCCAGACTGAAAAACAAAGAATTCATACAGTTGCAGAAAATGTTGTCCACAGCGCTATGGTAGAATGTCAAAGCTAATGGTGTGTCGCGAAACGAAATTCAAAATGAAGCCACTAAAAGGTGTTGTAATAAATGAAGTTATAGTTGGCTCAAGGTCATTTTACATTGAGAAATATTTTGAATTATTTTTTTTTTGTTTTTCAATGTGAAGAGAGAATAATAACAACAACTTAATGTTGCACAGAAAAACGTTAGCTACAAGCGCTCATCAGTATGCTATTCGCACAATGCAAATTTATGCTACTTATAACATGACTCTCAGGAAAAACGTGCTGTGTATCATATGAATTTCTATGCATCCAATGATAAACACGCTCAGCAAACAAGCTATATCTGTTGCATACTTGTGAGTGCGACCCTCGCTTTTATTATTTGAAAATACTACCGTCGAATCTGTATATATTTTTGATATTTTCAAGAACTTAAATTTATAGCTACATTTCCATTCAATGCAGCTTTAATCTTTTCAATGTTATTTTCAGTAAATTAATAAAATAGAAAGCCTTGAAATATAAATGAAATGAACTTAAATTACTACCGTCACCGCACAGCATAAAGCACGCGTGATAGATAATGATGCCCCCACTACAGTACATAGACCACCATTTGGCATAGTATTAGGGAGATACAAAGCATTGCTCTCTCTCCTCTCTCTCTCTCTCTCTCTCTCTTCATGAAAACAGTCAAGGAAATGAAAAGGTGCTTAACACTAAATGCAGCTCATAATGAGGTCGATTAGTTTGGGTCATAAACAAAAACCGCTCAAACAGGGCGGAAATACAGAACCACAGTCGGCAAGCAGAAAAAAACAACAACAAAAAAAACAAAAATAATGTCATGTTTGGCACAAATAGATACAAAAAAAAAAATAAAGAAATAAAGCCAGTACCAGCTACTATTAGAACAAAACAAATTCGCTGTTTAGGAAATAAACGCGCGAATGAAGTCTCATGCAGAAGTCAAATGCATCCTGAAGCTAGAACTAACTAGCATGGCACGTGCGCAGAACGCACCGCAGGAGCTCATCAACAGAAATGAGACGAAATTCATTCGAATTTTCTACCATGCATAATGCGCATAATTTTTCATGTGCTTCAGGAGGGTTGGCTTAGGGTAAGTTTCACTCTGGCAGCAGGTAGTATTGTTGTCGACTAGGTGTAGTATACATCTAGTAAAACTTGTAGCAATGCATTAATTTGATTGTCAACAATATTACTTTTTTTTCCACTTCTTTTAAAAATTATACCAATTTGCTTTGCATTTTTGTGTATTTTGAAATAGTTTGGACAGCAGCCAGTCGACAACTGAACTGTTAGTTCATGCTTCACTGCACGCAACAGTTGTGCAACACTGGTTGCATTATTAATTAACACATATTTCGTACTAGCTGCATTGCAACCCTGTTAGAACTTTTAACAAATTAGATCTAGTCAATTGATTAGGCCAAGAAGTGACCCTTACGGAAATTATGTTGCGCATCATACTACAATGCCATATCATATGACAAACTTTAGCGTCTGCCACATTTTAATTAAATTGTCTGGAAAGAAAAAACTATGTTGAAAGTGGAGTGACTCAGAAACCGAATACTGCAATTATAAATGCAGTCACTTTAATTTATGACACTTTTATGGTACTAAATTAAATTGATAACACTCGCAACATTAGTTACGCTCCCTTACTAAAAATGTATAAACTCATATTGTCATATTGCACATTTGAAAGAATGCACAGCGGCTAATAAAAATTAAAATATGTATTACCATATTGTGTAAACGAGTGTGTATTTGAGTGGACCACTTGGTTCCAGGAATTATATAATTAGTTGTAAATGTTCTGAAAAAAAAAATGCAATCGAACAGATGTTATAATCATTGAAGTGAACTTAGGGCCGGAGTATATTACATGAGCATATATCATGCAGTGGTCGGGAGAGTTGCTTCTTTATAACATTCACACATAGTGTTTGTCTGAATGTTTGTAACGCATTGAGGGAGACCACCAATTTGCTGCAAATTTACTGATAAACAATTAAAATTTGACTGATTTGAATTTGAGTGTCAATCGGTTAAAATCTTTGCCCAAAATCTTTAAATTTAAATTTATTATTTTCTAATACTAATTAATAACAGCCTCCTATTTCATCTAACACCGTTAAAACGGCGAAATTCATGCCCAAAAACTAATATGTATAAATTTTATCATACAAACTAATTTTTTTAATCTAAGTGTGAAGATTATCAAAACTTTGATTCCATCGAAGTTAAACGTTGTTTTTTTTTTTTGGATTTGAAAATTATCTAAAAGTGGCTATCCGGGTGGGTATACGTGTCCTAACGGACGTTTGCGCGCCGCTTATGCAAAAGAGTTGCTTATTGGTCATTCCCAAGTGAATGGCAATCAATAAATTTCCCGCATAATGTGAACTTCAGCAAACGACTCTCCCGCCGCTGGACGACCATGATTATACTTTTTGGAGTCTGTAACAGTAAGAATGTAATCTTTAAACCTATGAAAATAGCTTATAACAAAAATTATACAGTATATACCACTTTTTTATCATCCAAAGCGGCTAGATTTTGCTTCTCCTCCACTTACAGGCTGCCGTACGGAGAAATGTTGCGAAGCAAAAATATTTCAAATGCGTGTATTGTTTGTCCGGATGTCAAAATCTGCCAACGCCAACGTATAGCCACAAGTAAAGTGCTCTTACGGGTAACTTTGCATGTAGTTGGGCCCCCATGTGGTAGAAGTATGGGAGTAGTGCGTGCTTCAGTTGTTGTTGTTCATGTTGGCCGGTCCCATGTTGTTTTGTTAGCAACATTGGTCATACATCCGGCGTTGCAAACGTGCCTTATGACATTGTCAACATGCATCGCTGAATCGATGAATGCATCGTTAAATTTTTTTTTGGATATTTGTTGTTCCAAGGACAATTGACGCCATGTTTGGCCAGGAGCTGAAAAGTGAACGAGTGAACATTCAAAAGCAGCAAATGTAACATACTTCTGTCCATGACAAAAAGAACTACAACAACAACAATTGTCTTCCAAAAAGCAAATTTTTATGAATGAAAGAATGTCGTCGTCTATGTTCTCAACAACAACATTCACAACGAACTAAAAGGTCAGCGACTTACTGCATATGACTTATGTTTATACTGTACACAATACGTGGGAACTAAGAAGAGTACGCTGAGTTGGTTAGATTTTTTAAGTAGCTCACAAGCGCAAGCATTTTAAGTTAATAGTTTGAATGTCTAGGAGGTAAAAATTAAATTATTAAATGTTAATTTACTGAAATTAATACAATTAGGCTGTTCACAAGGTCCTGAAATAGTGCAAAAGTGCATAAACGATGTCATGAGCACACTTGCGCAAAATAAAGAGAAGCAACTCTGCACAGTCAGCTGTTTGAAATGTAGGTTTGTTTCTTTCGAACTGCTATTACTTTACACTTTTTGTGAATCAACAGCACTTCAGCCGCAGTGTTAACACAAAAAACTGGATAAAAAATAACAAAAACATTTAGGAGCACTGTTTTTGTACTACTGAAAAGAAATTATTTGGTCAACGTTTTGGGTCGAGCAAATTAATAAGTTGTGCAACATTTTTCTTGCACTTTTGCACTGTTACAGAATCTCGTGAAAAACTTTTATTTGTTATTCTCCACTGATTTTAAAGCATGATAATACTTGTGAATATGGGATTTTAGCAATTTCAGACGAGGCAATTTTCTGTGGAGCATAAACCAGTAAATAGTCAAACAGCAACTAGTAATTGATAATTTGTAGATAGAGTAGCTACTGCTTACATAGGCTCAGAAAATAATATGGCGCCATAAAAATCTAATAGTAATGTATGTATTTTGAAAGATATTAATTTACATATGTGCACATACTATATTTTATTAAAATTGGTTATATTATTGGCGTAAAAGGTTTAAACAATCGTCACTCATAAAACGAATCGAACACATACACATAGGCTTTACATGAAATATAAACGTAAACATACAAATATTGAACGATAGCATGCGAGCACCCAGTCACAAGTTGTTAAGACTCTGCAAGTGCGAAAGAGATAGAAGATTGCGTATTTGACTTTGTGTGCGCCTCGTTATTATTTTGGTAGCTGTCTCTAATTTCGTAGTTATTGTTCTATTTGGCGTGCAGTGATTTAGCAATAACAAAAAACGATTAAACGCAACAATAAACAAAATTCGAACGCTCGCCATACATACACGTACCAGTTAAAATTAATACAAATTATGTTGTTAAAATTGTGATAAATAATAAAAATATGAAACTTTGGTTAGCCCTCATGCATATGATTGCAGTATAGCGTATTGATTGTGTATAGAAAAGGGTGAGGACACGTGAACATCAATAGTTGATTAAAAATTCTTAAGTATAATGCATTGTCATACAATGAGGCACGCTAATGGACTCCAACTTCCTTGTATGCTTAGCATTAACACTTCATTAATATATGGTTAATACTGTTTATGACGTCACAAAGTTTAACAATTACTTAGCAGTTGAGTTTTAAGCAAACCCATGGCATACCTTTGGCAAAGTTATAAAAACTGCAAATGACATATTAATAGAAACCAAATGATGACAATAATTTCGAGTGTCAAATACATACTCATACGTATGTATCTATATAAATGAAATGCCTGCAAGTCTTTGGCAAATAAAAATGTAGCGCAAACCGGAAAAGCCAAGAACAAACACCGGAAATGCCAAAAGCAGACATGCAACGCAAAGCTACAATTTAATATTTGCACAACTCATAACTGAGCAAACATTGTGTCAAAGTCAAATTGGTTATGAAAATACTATGTGACCAGCTTAGCGCGGGTTGCTGAGCAAACTTGCTGACAAATTTCTGTATGAGGTTGACAACTTTGGAGATCATTTAATGTCATCAACATTGTTACGGTCATCTTAAACTTCAGTTTTTGTCATTCATTTGCAGCTTCATATTGAAGTATTGTCAATATTGACATTGAGAATTGTTTGCTCACACAGCGTGTGTGCTTGCTTTTTCAATGAAGTAAGCGTACATAGAGTAATCTGTAATTTGGTTTGGTCCTTTTTTCGACAGAAGTTGATTTCATATATTTTATAGAAGTTGCTTTTTCATATATTTTTGTCAGAAATTTTTGTACAACTATAAATAAGTTCAAATCTATTGAGTAAGCGGCATAAGTTCTACATAATGGATGCACACTGCATAAATAAATGTTACCATTGAGTTTGTGAATGGGTGAATATAGATATAAAATATATATACGTTATAGTATTTGGAGTGTATTTGATTGACTTCAATTAACATTACAAATAAACAAGAGAATGAGAAACAAAACCCAACTTTAAAAGGCACCAAAGTTTAAACACTCTTATTGCAAAGAAAGAATTCCAATACCAATAAAAACGTCAGAGCTGGTGGTAAAAACTAATATACACGACCAGATGGACAGAATAAACAAAAATTGCTATATCAACTCGAATTTCGATGATTTACAAAGTGTATAAAATCATTTTAAATGTGCCAAATTTCAATACATGACTATCAATTTGTGAGAGCCATTAGCCATTCTTTGTCCAATATACTTGTATATAACAATTGTAAAACTGGTAACCAACAATCGAAATCATATTGTTTACCCCTACGACATGACTATTTCAAGTAAATTAGAAAAGCACTTCTAGTTATCGTACATCAAAAATTTTGTTGCCCCATGTTGGGCGCCAAAATTCGGTTTTTTTAATTAACATGTCAAGTCATAGGGTAAACAATTTTACCGTTTCGATTTGATAGTTCCATGTTAACAAGAAAAACACTTTTTGGCGCCCAACGTGGGGTAACTAGAAACGTTTTTTATAATTAACTTACAACTATCAAGTCATAAGTTCGAAAAATATGACTTCGATTGTTGTTTGTCGATGAACTATTCATTTCAATTTGTACAAAATAATCCTTAACTTATAAGATAGTTGTTCTAGATCTTTTTATAAACATTTTCTTCTAAACTTATCTGCTTCAATTAAAGTCAGTACATGCACCAAACAATATCCTAATAAAAACATATAATAATTTAAGTTTTCCTTTTACTATAACAAACAATATTGTATATTACATTCTAGCTTCTTCAGTCCAATTACAACACAGCATCACATGACACATATATGGATACTGGCGCCTTTAGACATGTTCTACACTACAAATATATACATATATAAAACACAACATGCAAGAAAGTACACTGCTAATGCTTTTAGCTAGATTGCATTTCATCAAATGACAAAATCGAATAAGCAAAGCTTACGAGTAGCAAACGACACATACAAGGCAAGTAACCCGCTGTCATTTTAAAATACAAAACCATTAACCTATTTATATAATTTTCAAGCAACAACAGAAATTTATATACTCGTACAATACACAATAGAACGCCGGCGACTTGTAAGAATTTAACAGCAGCTAAAGAGGACGATTTTGTCACAACAACGTAAAAATTACTGCAGAAAATTGTCTATGAAGAATGAGTGAATGAATGAAGCGACATGAATGAATGCATAGCAAGATTGAATGAATGAATTGAATGAGTGTGTGACTGACTGACTGAATGAATGAATTGAATGATTCTGTTGTGTCAAGACACGTGTCCAGTATACAAGTAAGAAGCAAAAGAAATACAATAAAGTAAGCAATGACATGGGTGGAATGTGCTTTACTACTTATACAATATGACATACCCTTTACAAATTGTGTAAAAATAAAGTATTGTTGACTGTTTAGAAAGTTTGCTATACAATGTTTACAATGTAATTTCATTGCAGCTTCTGTACGCAATTAGATAAAAAGGTTACTTAGTTTTTACGTTATAAACTCGTATGTATGAGTAGACGAGTATATAAGTATTTTAGAATACAGTCCCTATGCGAGTATCGGAATCGTAACACACTAACTCAAAACTTTAATGAATACCCAAGCGTACTTTGCGGAAATTAAAGAGACAGCAGCATATTAAGTAAGTGCGTTTGTATGTAACATACTGAAGGAGACGTTGTAGACTCCATTAAGTATATATGTTGTTGAACAGCATCGGTAACTGAGTCGATTTAGCAATGTCCGTCTGTCTGTCCATCAGTCCGTCCATATGTATGCATGAGATAACAAATCTCAGGAAGTATGTGAGCTAGAGACTTTAAACTTTAATATTTATTTTCTTCTTGACCATACGCAGATGTCTTATATTAAATTTTTTCGATTGCTTGTAATCAAAATCGATTAATCAATTTAAATCGATTTTTTTCCAATAATTGCTTAATCGATTTTTAGAAATTAATTAGTTTTGCGCAAAACTTATGCAACTTGCTTTTTAAAGGGCATTAATGCACTGGTTCTACCAATAAAAACTTCGTCCTTTTTTATTCCAGTTGTTGATAGGTCACGAGCTACTGCTGATGAAAAATTACAAACAATTTTCTGGCGCAATGAAGAAAAGTGGCAGCACAAACAATGTATGTTCGTGCAGTCAGCGAAAGATCAAATGAATTGTAAAAGGGTAAACATATAAAATTATATAAGTACATGGAGAAAGAGAATTCTAACAGCAGCTAAAGTTGTCTGCATTATCCTTTTTTTTTTTTGTTTTTGCTGCTTAAAAACATTTTTGTTTTTTTCTTCACTTTTAATAATATTATATGTATGTGACAACAACGTATAAAATGTTCTTAGATTTATCAAAGCTACAGCAGTAAAACATTCTGAAAAAGGACATGTAGGCAAGTTACGAAAAACAACAAAAAAGAAACTGTATATAAATAAAAAAAGCAAATGTGCTGCTGAGTGCACGAATGATAAATCACATAAATACACGAAATGAAAATAAAGCAAAGACATAAAGCTAAGGAAAAGGACCTTCGTGTCCTTGCTACAAAATACTACCGCTTCATCATATGTTTATTGAGCTCCGTCTTAGTGCAGTCAACTTCCGTATTCGCTTCTCCGTTCGCATTGTAGCCAACTTCTTAACCAAATTGTCACGTTAGCTGTTAACTGTCCGTAGCATGTGTTTCACGTATGCATGTCCTTTGTATCTATATATATATATATATATATATATATATATATATATATATATATATATATATATATATATACATGTACAGCATAGGGATTCGGGTCAGCAACACCCTTTCACGGTTTCTTCTTGTACGAGTAGGTGTTTACTTGCTAAGCTGCTTTGCCTTTTCTAGTTTCTTGGCAGGTGCAAACGTGACAATGTGCTTTGTGTCACCCTTTATCTTCTATATACAAAGAGTATATACTCTTTTACTAAGTATATCGTATATCTACTCTATCAAGCAATCAGCAACAGTTGCTAGTTAAGCTTGTCGAAAAGGATTCACTCTGAAAACTTTCACGTAGTTTGACTGTCAATGAGTTTTGCATAGTTGAACTTTGGCAGGCTATTGATAGCTGCGTTTTGTGTGTACGAAAGTTGCTCAAGTAAGTATTCTAGCAGTTTATTTGTTACATTGGGCTAAAAGTATGCTGCGTGGAAATAAATATTTGATATTAGTAAACAATTAATATTTTTCAAATGCTCAATAGAGAGTATATACTATTTCGCTGATTCATATGTGCTCAAATATTATCATAACATATATAGTCTTCAGCTAGAGACTAGATTTCTTTAAAAATTGGTGCTATATTGAGGCAAGAATTCAGACGACATCTTTATGGCTATACTGCAACCATGATTTTTAGATTGCACATCCGCAGCATAGCTTTAACTCAAAAGTTGCAGAAAATTGATGTTGTGTTGGTTGAAAGTAGAGAAAGAGTTTAGAAAAATAACCATACTTGCGAAATAACAATTAAGAACATGCTTTTAGGTGATGTCCTTTACTCTTTGATACACTTTGATACAAAAAATACGCTTTTACTAAGAAGCGTGCTATAAACAACAGCATTTGAACACGAAACAAATGTCTCCGTAGCTTAAAAATATTTTTAAACACAAAAGTTTTTATTATTATTGGTTTCAATATAAAACTTAAAAGTTCTTGAAATTGATTCGAGCGATCACAAAGCCAACTTCACTTGGAGCACAACATACATGAAAGGCTTGCTTCGTAGTATGACAACAGCTTAAATGTTTGCATTGCAACGCCTTATTAACATTTGCACTATTCCCGCATATTTTTTTCTTCTCATGCTTTTCGACACTCATGAGAGAGAGTAGAATAGCGTAAGGTTCCGTTTTTGCAAGTTGTGTTGAATTCGTTTGCAAATACGAGTCGAAAGTCGAATAAAATACGGTCGAACCGAAGCTTTAACACTCTTCATATGCATATTAATATTTACAGTTTACTCTTTTTATTGCCATAGTTATAATTTTAAGCCATCACAAGGCTTGCTTTAAGCGGTCAGTTCGATAAATGCACAAGTTTTTCCTACAAGAATCGCAAAGTAGGTAGTGAAGTAGTTAAGTATAGTGCATATAGAAAGTCAATTTAGCCAATTGGATTGAATAGGATGATTTTAACTGTATCGAATTTTGTTTGTTTGTTTGAAAGCTTAAAGTGGGCAGTGAACTTATACTATAAGGTCTTCCGCTTAGAGCTAGCGTAGCACACTACAATAATTTCCGGAAATCCGGAACGAACGTCGACACAGAGTGTCTCCACACCGAAGCGATTCAATGAAAACTGAGTGACTTTTTGAACAAAAACCTAAAAGTCTTGGATTTGTATTGGGATATAAAAGTTGGCTTTGCATACTAGCAATGGAATTCAGAGAATCTCCAGACCGATTATTAGAACTATTCGTTGAAATGTGTGGGTGTAGTTCTCGCGTTAATACACAGCTAAGTGGACAAATATGCAAAAATATAGACAGATGAACAGACAGACAAGAAGACAGATAGACAAGCAGACGGACATAGCTATAGAAGTGCATACAGACAATCATGACTAGATCGACTCATTTTTTTTGTTCAAGAATCTACAGTAAATAGTTAGTGGGATATATAATGCCTCCTTAACTGCATAATAAACTGATAATATTCTTTATATCACTATAAGAGCAGCATATTAATGGGAAACTACAGTGGATGTGCTCGCGCGCGACTATGAAATACCCTGCACCCAGGAACGTCTAGGGTTTTCTATTTAAACTGTAGATCTTTGTGGAGGTCTACACTAATTCCATAATAATATCTTTTACATATACTCTTCATTTGCTCAATAAGATGGTTCAATATATCCTTGTCCAACTGTCTGTCCGTCCGTGCACAGCGCAAATATTTCAAAAACATTGAAAGCTGTAGACACATAACATTTTGTGCAGACTAAGTGACCATATAACAGGAATGCTATAAAAAAGGATAATTCCAATCAGTGACGTACGATAGCTGTAGAAATATAAACCGCTGTAACGAAACAGAATGCCAAGAACACGCTTTTACTATTGTCATATAGACAGCCAAACCTTTCAACCGTTTTTACAATTTAAAGAATAACCAGAAGCTATTTAGTAATAACAATCTCCACTAAAATAAAATACTCCTAATAAGCTTTAAAAAAAAAAAACGAGAAACAACCAAGCAAAAAAAATATTGCTTGAAGCCACATGAAGTGCAAAATATTTTCAAATTTTCAAGTTCAATAAACTTCTAAAGATATAGCCAATAGCCACAGCATACTAAACACCCACAATATGCTGCCACTATAAGATTTTTATTCGCTTTGCAATAAAAACAGAAGAAAAAAAAAGCATAATTTATTTGCGCGCATAAATGCAATATGCAATAATAATAGTCATAAAAAAGCGCACCCAAGATACAAACACCAACCACACTACACATGATGCCATGCCCCAGGGAGGACGATGGTCACAATGTGCAATCAATGGGCAATAATAAGCAAGCTGATACCTGGCAGCAAGGATTTGCACTTGCAATTTAATGAAATGTGATCAAAATAGAAAAACAAAAATCAGAATCAGAATCAGAATAAATAAAAAACGTACAGAGCACAAACAAAAAAGGATACAATATCTACTTCAATTTAGTCACAGATACACAAGTGTATCTCATGTGGCATAGATACACCCTCGAAGTTTGTTTCAACTCATGCTGAAAAGCGCTCACATGTGTAGACTGGACGTTTCAAAATGCGCATCACATTTCTGAAATTTGTCATTAAAAGCCAAAATATTTTTGAAAAGAGGGCTGCAAAAAGTTTGCCCTCGAATGTTGCAGTGTCTCAAGTGCCATATTGAAGTACTTATAGCTCATGTGACAGACTCATTGGCTTAAAATGGACAGCAGTAATATGAGCTGGCAATATTTAAGAATTTTTATGCCAAAAAAAAAAAAAAAAGAAATAATAATAAATAAATAAACCCTCACCACACTGCAGCCAATAAACCAGCGGCAAAATGAAAATTTAACATGCTATGCGCCTGTAAGTAGGCAATAAAGACTGTCATACAAGGTTTCAGATTTACAAATTAAGTTTCGTAACGCTTCAAGAGCATAAAGGCACATAAAAGTAACCCTAATGATGCTTTCGAAAGAAAAAGAAGCACATGCAAGTATGTATACTATATTAAATACAACCAAAAAGAAAACGGCTCGACGAGGTAAACACCAAGTGACGAGCGCCTTCTTGCATGTTCTGATTTAATTACATTTTCTGAGTGTAGGTTTCAAGACACATCGTGCTACAACCACACTGTTGTGAGCTTTCGTCACTTGCGTGAACTACCACAGTCCACAGTGATACTCTAATGATGCTAATAAAGCGAAAGACAAGACATTTTTTTATTAAACCCGAAAGCACTTAATTAATTTAATTTTATATTGCAGTCACTGTGTCTGCTTGTCTGACTTAATTACCAAACATTAGTGCATCAGAGTCAACATTATATTAGGCCATAATTCAGAAGGCTGCTTAAAACAACCACAGCAACAACGCCAACCAAATTTAGGCCAAGTTAAGATATATTTTTCTACATAAGATGAAGATGTCAACAAATGGCAACATAATTTTAAAATTACACTTTTGCTGTGAGTGGCAAAATATGGCAGCTAGCTGTGTTATCTTTTTCCCCAACACATCATTAGCATGCCACCACCGTAACCATGCCAATAATAATCCAAGTACAAAGACGAAGACGAAGAAGAACATGGCGAAAAACGCACGCCCAACTTATTTAATTGCAATTGTCATAATAATATTTCTCTGGTAACATTGAAGTACGACCAAACAACTGACTGAAAGGCAGACAGACTGACTGACTGACTGACTGACTGACAGACAGACAGACAGACAGACAGACAGATATTGTTCAAACAGTTGTTGTTCGTCGCTCAAAGTTCTTGTACTCATCCTGTTTGTAACTGCCAAAAAACCACAAGGACAACAAACAGCAAAAGAAGGACAACAGCTTGACTTACAGCATACAAAAGACAGAAAACAAGACAGCCGCTTTTTCTTAATGTTCTGATGCTTTTGCTGCTTGGAAAAAGATGAAAAGTGGCAAACAACGCTTCATTACTGCTGCTGCTGCTGCTTCGAGTGGTTGTTGCTCTTGTTTTTGGCTAATGTTTTTCTTTTTTTTTTAGAAATTATTCAGTGGTCGGGGTTCAGAAAGACTGTTTCGAGACGAGACAACCAAGCACAGCGCATAACAATTTGGCAGCAAATTAACATGTCGCTTTCAGTGGCGAGAAAAACTTTTAATAGAGCAGCGTTTCCCAATGGAACTTGGTTGTACGTGGAATGTTATAGCAGTGCCAAAAAGTCGTTGGTAACCACAAAACTACAAAAGCGGAAATAATGGCTTGCATAAATTTTGTTAGAAGTTTTGTAGCAATGAGCTATTGGTATGCTATGTTTTAATAAACATATAGAAGTTTTCAATACTTGATATGTTTCGTCTCACTAAGAACCATTTTGGTCTATATATGATCTCGATCAAGGGGTCAGCCGGCGTAAAATAATAGGTTTCGTATTTTATACGAAACTCTAATGTCATTTACGAATACGTTTCCTGCTGAATTCAAATATTCCAGCTTTGAAACAAATAGTATTGTCAGGACCATTAGAAGAGTCATGAGGCGTCAATCATAGACGGAGCTTATGCTATTTAAGAAAAGTACAAAAACCCTAACTATGGAGCTTTCACAGCCAGACGACCCTGCACTAAGTTAAGTTCGCTTAACTATACATGGATACAACATACCGCCGAAGCACAAAATCTCTCTCTCTTTCTCTCTCTCTCTCTCTCTTCACCGCGCTCACCGATGCATAGCATCTCACAGCTGAGCTTGAACTCAGCAATTCATTTTCAACTAAATAAAAACTGAATGCAAATAAAGTTCATCTCGTCTTAATTAATTGGCGCCCAACCTGGGGCACTAATATACAAACCTGAGATTAAGAGTTTAATGTTTACTAACTGAACTGGTGTAAATTAGAAGAGGGAAGTAAGTGGTTGTTAGTTAAGCTCACAGCAGAGCTTGGCGCAAAGTAATCATTCGATTTCCAAAGGGCATTTCTTTTTTCTTTTTTTTTATGGAAAAAAATGTGTGGTTTTTTGTTAATAATGTTTATTTGAACGTATTATCGATCATTATTCACAAACAACACCGACATAAATAATTTGGGAAACACTGTCTCAATAAAATTAACCCAACGAAAAGAGCACTACACCACTTCACTTAAAGCAACAAGCGCATTGCACCAGAAAAACAGGCATAAGCAAAAGAAATAAGTAGCGAAACAAATGTTGACGCCAAAAAAAGATACAAATACTAACTGACAAAATGAAGTCATAATTATTAGCTACAATTCTTCGGTATTATCAAAAATACAAAAAAAAAAAGGAATCCAACGAAACCTGCAGCTACACGCTTCGCTGGATACAAAAACACAACCAAAGCTAAAGTCGAGCGACACAGTTTTGGGGCGCTACTCAAGCACTACTTACTGCAGAGCGGCAAGTTAAACAAAAACTTGAATACACGAAACAAGTTATTATTATAAAGGATGCACTGGAGATAATGCTGTTGGCTGGAAGCATCGATGTCAAAGCGTCATATGCGTCGCAGCCATTGCCTGGTGCGAAAAATGGCTACAAAAACATGCTGGAGTAGCAGCAACAGCGTCACTAATTAACCACAAAGCGAAGATTCCAGCATGTGGAGTGTCAAACGAAGTAGGGATAACATGGTGTCTGGAGTCTGTATGTCTGCTACTCTGTGTCCGGGGTGACATTAGTGTAAATTAGCGATGCTACTACATCTTTTCAGTCTCATTCTATGCGTAATTGTAAACCTCATTGCACGAAAAACTTTAAAGACTGTCATGTGACACCAACAAGAGTCTGTATGCTCCTAGTGTCGCTTGCGACAACCTTGGACCGCCTCGAAAAAGGGTTTCGTAATTGTAGCGCTTTATGCTACAAGCATACCATGCTGTCTCCTTCGACTGTCTAGCTCTGCATGCTAAAGTGAATAAGCGCCATTTAGAATATAAGTGTGTTTATATATACCTACATACTTGCGTATATAGCCGTATACAAAAGGCCATATCGTTCCTTTTTCATTTCATGACATTGGTAAAACTTTTGGCACTTTTGCGCCAATTAATTTGTCTATGTGCGGTGTGCACTCGTGTTCCAAATGTTGGCTCCGGCTGCCTCACTTGGACTTGGTAGGACTAGATGTAGTGTAGTTTGAGCAACCCTAACCATTTTTATGCGCTCATTACTTTCATTATTGTGCATATATAGATACATTTTCGGACTTGCTATTCACTCGCTTGGCATGCATGCTTCATTTGTTGTGTCGTCGTCGTCTGTTGTGTCGTCTGTGTTGTGGTTTTTTCGGTGTACCAACACAAGAACTTGACACTTTTTTGGCTTGCCATACTTTTCAGTTGACATTGTGTGGCAACGGATTGTATGTCTGTATGCAGTGTAATTTTTGTGCTCATTAAGCAATAAATGCATGAACATTAATATAAATTTGTCTAATTTGAAATTTTAGAAAATACTTCATTCTTTAAAATATTTTAAGTGCGTGTTTTGTCAAATGAAATTTTAATCCCTAGCTTCGGGCGCCATGCAAATCTTACAAATAATTAACTAAACTTTTAAACAAACTGTTGGAACTGTGGTGGAGGGGGTGGGAGGTAATGCTGCGCCAATTCAAATTCAAAAGTTATGCTAGCTTCATAATAATTTCATCTTTATATGGGCTTCAGTCTACGGTTATGCCAAACTGTTGGCACCATAATCTATATTAAATGTATGCCTAAGAACAACTTATCAACTTTATTCTTAATTATTAACTACCCAAACCAAAACGAAATTATAAAATGGAATCGTTTTCTCAACCGTACTATAAACTAAAGTTTACATTTTTGTGTGATTGCCAAAATCTAATTAAATACTCGTATATGGAAACGCTGCACCGTTCACAATTTAAGATTAAGTAGGCAAAATAACTAGGTGTATACATACAAAATTATCAGCAACCATTCTACCAAAAAAAAAAAAAAAATCTATCGATATTAATAATGCCTGCCATGAATAAATCCCACAATTTGCCAAAATAATCATTTATAACTAAACACTCACCCAGAACAAGCCAACAAAACCATTCCGAGCCACCCTCTGGCAACCACCCACGCTTAATGCAGCGCATAACAACAACCCAAACCTAATGGAAATTACGTGTTCAACGCAAAAGAAAATTTCCAAGTTGCACTCGCCAACATCCCCATTAGTTCTTAGTATACAAAGTATCTGCGTCCCTTGCTGCCAAACAGTTTCCATAGTCTTCGCTGCATTTGTTGCAAGTAATTTCGTTATGAATTTTCCTTGTAGCTGTAAATAATCCTTATAAATGAAGCGGCAAAATTCCTTACAAGAAACAACGAAAAAGAAAAAATCATAATAAGTAGTACAAAGAAGAAGAGCAGCAAAAAAATAAAAATAAGTAGAATCATGCAATTTTATCGAGGGTGGCTGACAGTGAGTGCAACCCTCGTTAGCTGATTGGGTGTGCTTGACATGAACTTAAGTTACTTTTTGACTTAATGCATTTGTATGATATTTCTTTGCTCTTACTGTGTTATGTCACATTCAACTTCAACTATTAGTTACACCTTTTGCGACTTGTGTGTTCAGAAATCCTCTCATTTGTTAAGATTTTCGTTAGTTTTATTATTGTCATTTTCATTGTTAGAGTGTTTTGATTGTTGTGGTCTTGTTGATGATGATTTATTTGGCTCGGTCGTGATAATTTCATGATTTAGATGTTGTTACGAATTTGAAGAGATTTTTTGTGAGAAAATATGTTTAGATAAATAAATAGAAATTTCGGAGATGATTCTTATTATTATTACAAATTTATGAATTTTTGTATTTATTTGGCTAAAATAATTTAAGTTATTCTTATTTTTTGTCAATGATTGCGAATTGCATGCAAACACTGTCCATGCTCGGGCACCACAAGTTTAACATATTTATAGAAATGTATGATTGAATATGAAGCTGATAGGCAACTCAAACTATTAAATACTTCTTTTGGACAATACAGAATGTGGCAGCATAATTTCCTATTTTCAAAACGCAAGAAGCTGATTTCTGGAGTTTGTTAGAACCCTTACTAGCATATCAATGGGTATGATGGCAATTTACGCCCGGTTACTGGCCTTCAGGTCATGTAGATTCCTAGGGCAATTGACATAAAAGCGGTATTTCAAAAAACCTCACAAATAAAAAATCCCACGGGGCCAAATCGGGCGATCAATGGATTTTCGGTCTGGACAGGGCCAAATGAACTACATTCAAGTGATTTCGTTGGGATTCGACCACAGAACATTCGTTCGCAAAATGGGCCTGCACGGTAAACGCACGTTCCTCACTGTTCCAACGCATGATGCCGACTGACCGGAAAGGAAATAAAAATTTAGAACCACACTTGTCGGTTAGTATTACTCCGGCTCCGTTACCATTCCTCCAGCCTGAATGGCGCGCATTTAAAAACAAATTAAGTTATGCTGCCGCACCCTTTATTTTCCTACAATATATCAATCGTACCACCTCAGTTCTTCTGTACATTTCGAACAATGCTCAAAACAAATACTCACTATAACTAGATAACACGGTCCATGCTCGGGCGCCACAATTTCAGCATAGCACAGCAATTAATTGCTTTGTTTTGCAAGCAAAAAAATATCAAGTTGCACAGATAATACTCAAAATGATTGACATTTATAGCACATTAAGTATCGGCTGAGCCGACAAAAGTCCAACGAATTCAAGTCAAGTATGAAACTTAAGCTATAAATAGTAAATTCCATGGTGGGGAACAAATCAATCATTGCAAAACATGTATGTGTGCTTAAGTAACTCAAGTATATACTAGAAATATATATACTCGTACTATACTAGAAACAATTGTCCAATTAATTTTGACCCAGTCAAATAAAAGTGATAAATGAAAAGCACAAAAATCGTAGCAAAAAGCTGGAGTGGTGGTGGCTGCTAAGTCAAGTAACGAAAATAGCCCAAAGTCATGATGTCAGCTAAATGACTACTTCTGCTTCTACTACGCTCCTTCAAAGCATCATCGAAACAAACAATGTTCAATTAAAAATCAAGCTAAAGAAAGTCATGTATTGAATGCTTTTGGGCGCATTTCCGGCACTTATGCTAGATGCAAAAAGGAAAAATGAAAAGAAGGAAGCACAAGTAGTTCAATCGTCGAGCCAAAAGTCAAATTGAATCTTTAAAGTGCTCAAGGGCTGCAACTATATTACACATTGTAGCACATAAAAAGGCATAGCCAATGAAGCTATTTGGGTTGATGTGCTACAACTCCAATAGGAGTAAAGAAGTATATGTGCTGGCAGTTTAAGTAGACATTGAGCAGGCTGCAGGACAGCTTCGTAGACTTAACAAGACAATTAAAGACACTAACACGCACTTTTCCTGCTCTAGATATCCGTACAACGAGTGAACGCCTTCTTCGACTTCATTCCTTTAGCCATTCACTCAAAGAGAATGCCTGCCAATTCGTTTCGCATTATCCTTTTGGCATTGCGTGTATTTTATAACAAACTCCCAGCTACTAGGCTAATATCCCTCTGCTTTGCTTTGAAGTTGCCTTTGTTTTTCGGGTTTGCATTTTTGCTTGCATACTAGATACATTCTTATACAATATACAATATACATACACTAGTATACTAGTTTCCTCGCCGATTTGTTGTCCACTTGTTCAATTCTATACTATACGATATATGTCTGTCATTCACTTGTTTATTTCACTTGTATCAACTGTCCGAATCCTGTCTGCTTTGTGGTGCGAATTTGACACCAAAAGCAATTATTTTTATTTTCTTAACAGCATATATCCTGCTTTTTTTCGGGAATCACCAAGCTTTGTTCTCTGCGAACTTTTGCCGGTTGCTTCGTTGCCACTTTGTCTTTAATTAAACACATTCTTTGCTGGTATCCCTTTTGTTGTTCATTGTCTGTATCCTTTTTTTTATTTTTTTTTTTTGAGGTTTTATTTCTAAATTGAAATTGATTGCATGATTTGATGCTGTAAGTGATATATGTTCATGGCTTTTTGGGTGAGTTTGGGGTCGCCGTTTTATAGGTTTAGTGTCGCTTAAAGCTGACACTAATAGTTCGTTTACAAAGAGGAAATGAAGCTAGTTTTAATAGTGGATGTAGCGAAGGTCATTGGGTTGAAAGATTTAATTTTTAATGAGTAGCATGTGTAATGGATTATATGGATGCGTTTGCAAAGAAAGGTATTTAGTTCAATAATTCGAAGTGTTACAGAGCATATTTAAGATACAAAAGTATCTCGAAATATTGCTGTCAGGTATGCCTGTTCCAAACTGCTCTGAAAAAGCTCTTAAAAAGCATTTAGAAAAAATTTTATACAAAAGCATGAGAAAATTTTATCTTCGGTAGACCTTTGTGTGGGAACTACCGCTTAAATTGAGTATACTCAGCCCAAATCGCGACATACCAATAAAAAAAAAACAATTTCCATAGAAAAACTAAAAAGTGTGCTATATAAGTAGGTTTGTCTATGAGCTACACCTTCACTACTCGTAATGAACTCAGTAGTTTAAATTCAGATGTTCATTTGTATGTACATGTTCAACTGCATAAGTTATATATACTAGAGCGCAAACCATCAAATACATAAAATTTTTTGGAATAAGAAAAGGGGATCTGAAAGAAAAGAGCATGCGAAAAAATTTACTCAAGTATATAGCTCGTCCGGCCTTGGCCAGGCTCAGAATTGAGCAGATACATAGCCCATTTACAACATCTGAAAACGGCAGAAACACCTCCGTTTCATAAAAGATACAAAGAAATACTAACCATATACGGGCTTTGGTACAGAAGACGTCATATCCTGTTGCAGTACCCGTTTTCCGTCAGGATGGTTCTCCGACGTTCTAACTCTGACACTGAGTCCTAATTGGTTGCTCTAACCTGACTTACAATAACTACTAGGTTGTGATGCGGCCTTGGCCCAGGCACTACGTCACGCACAGATGTTTAGTGAAAACGATAGCATACGGGAACGCAAACGCCTTGTTTGCTTTTTCGATTGCATTTTGGCCAGGCTTCTTTTTATGATTAGCTCGAATAGTTTGTGACGAGCGGATCAGCAACTCTCCATCCCGTAGTTAACGATGAGCGGAATATTGGCTTGCTCATCTCCGTAGTTAATGGCGTGGCGTGACAGCTATTCCCAACGGCTGAAAAACTCAGCTGTGGTAGGCAATGTTTGTATAACCTTGAGAACACTCTTACGCGGATGCTCGTATCATACCAGTCCGTTATGATCTCTCGTTGATGTGACACGTATGCAAGCACTCAGATCCTGCAGTCAGTTTTGGGCACTAATGGAGCTTATATGTACGTGGATACTCGGGTCTTGGATTTCCGTTTTGATTACAAGTGAAAGACACTCGTACGTGGATACTCGGGTCGGAGTGTGGTTGTTACTTGTTAGACAACGATGACACTCGCGCGCGCCGTCAGATAAAAGACTAGATCACAACTGCGGTATAACCGGGCGCTACTAATCTGAAGGCCCTCAAGTGTCCTGGCGAATGATCTTTCATTCAGTCAAAGGACCATTCCTTGCAAAGAAAAGTTGTACCAGCATATCTTGTTTCCAAGCATCGCGACAGTCAGAAGAGTATTGTTGTGAAGTCCTTGAGATAGACTCACGGTAGAAAAACACAAACGGTAGAGTCCAAAATATACTAGATCAGGGACTAAAAGCAGAGAGTCCTAGTTCCACAAGCTTCATTGAATTATTCAATTAATTATAGTTCTAAGCAATAACTAGAAACGAACTTTGTTTTTCTTGCTATTATTTAAGTTTGATGCTCTCTGTCACGATTCTTATTGGACGCTTTAATACTTATATATATTTTTATATATACAAAAGTTCTTTGACCTTTATTTCCTTGCTAAATGCGTTGCTTTATTTCGCAGACTCCGTACACGCCCATGTCTACAAAACAACCCTTCATACGAGTATAAGAAACACGCCAGCTAAACGCGTTTTGCATGCTTGATTGATGAAACATTTGCGCTATTTTGTCGGCGTTTTTCCGCATTTGAACACTAATGGTGTAAATATTGGACGCAAAAAACCCAAAAAAAAACAAAAACAAAAAAATGAACATATAAAATAAAACGAGCAACCATAAAAAGGACAAACGTGACGCATATGAAACTATTTGCCAACTCCTTCAAGAGGACACGACTAAGAAGACATTACGCAGACATAACGCCGTCTAGCGTGCGTCTAGCCATGAAGTTCGGCGTTTGAAACAAAGCATCAAATCACAGTTTATAATAAAATCATTTTAGAATTTATATATAGAAATGTGCTAGTAAACGCCAGCTGTGTCATGCTGCAGTAAAATGCTTTGCATAGATTTTGGGCATTGGAGATACTACGCAGAATTATGCATATGTAGAATGACTCACTCGGTTTGAACCCAAACAACTGTCAAATATGAAACTATTATGGCTTATGGAAGCTGCTTTATATGCATTTGTGTTGTCTGGAGTTGTTTTTGCAGTTGAGGAGTGGAGATACTGCTTGGAAAAAAAAAGGCACAAACTTATCAATGAAATTTCGTTTGCAGCAGCACGTATTGAAAACTACTTAAAGGCAAGTTGCAAACATATAAGGGAGCTAAAATGCTCTACGGGGGAGAACAAAAAAATACGCCAAAATTCGACCCCAAAAAGTGTATCTATGCTCAGTGGCGTTGCAAAGGTGGGGCGGAGGCGGTGTTCCACTCTTACAAAAAAAAAAGGAAATATTTTAAATACCCGGAAATAGCCAAAAAAAAAAATAGCTGTTTTTGGAGCAATTCCCTCAATTATAATCCAACAATGCACTCATTTTTTAATCGTTTTTAAGCTTCTCAACAGAGTTTTGGAAATAAAAAGTATAGATCTATTGATCTTGTGAAAAACCATTTGGTGATGCAATAAGAATAAGTGGGGTTTTAAACGAAACAGTTGTTTTTGAGCTGGCATACCTAACAAATGAAAAGTAAAAGTAATTTTAAATGTAGCATAAAATGAAATAGATGAAATACACATATTCCAATCATTCTTCAAATCTTCGCAACACTATTCACAGGCCAATTTTTTAATAGCTTTCAGAGCCCTCCTTCAATATTCTTGATTCTAGCCAATCGGTTCAAAACGCCTCTCCCGGAGTGCTTGCTAACTTGTGTGTAGTAACTAGGAAGCATTCGCTCCCAGCTCCAAAGGTTGGTGCTACGCCACTGTGTATGCTAACGCCGCCGCATGCTACAGATAAGTATTATCACATGCTGCATGCTTCAAATTTGGGGGGTTACAAAAATAGTTGTATCCATGTCTCCCCTTAGTTTGACATATTTAACGATTTTTTGCGGCTTATGCAGCAAATAAGCGAACAGCATTAAGGAGGCAAAGAAAAAAACAAGTACCAAGAAAAAAAGGGAGCACAAAATTGGTAGAATCAATGCCGACAGCCTGAGGCAAAAGCCAGACGCCATCAGCACCCGAAGGACGCATAACGCAAATAATGAATTGGATTTTGATATCTAAATGAAATCTGGAGATATAGAAACTGGAATGGTACTGAAATGAAAGTTATTGCCTGAAGCGTTGAAAGCGCGTCGAAAAGTTTAATGCAGCTGACGTCTGCAACCGCAAAGACAACTTCCGTTCTACGCACACATATACACACACACACAGACACACGCACGCGAGTGTGCATGGCTGAACTTCCGTTACCTCTTAACTCGCTGTGCAGTATGCCACTGTAGACATGCAACGAACCGCAAAATCAAGTGCAAGCTGTCTGCATAAATGGACATATCATCAAGAAGTATCTACACCGGTATATTGCAATATGTTTCAACACCAATCGAAGTCATATTCCCATAAAATTGCTTCTCCTTCCTTATACGATTATCATCAATAGCGGCCATGCTAGTAGCAGGAGCAGCAAGAGCATCATTGAAAGCAGGAGCAGCATCAAATTGAAGCTGTCAAATATGCTTCGTGCATGCATGCATGAGTGTCATCGTCATCGATGTCATTTTTGTTCTTTTCTTCCTTTTTTGCTGCGTATTGGTGGTGTTTGTCGCTGTGTTTTTTTCATAAACAAAGTTGATTGACATGTTGCTGATTGCTTGTCGTCTCCAAATTCTCCATATCGTCTCCAGTGCCTTCTTCAGACTCGTCACCCTGTGTGTGTGTCTTATGTCAGCCACGCGTCGCAACGCAACTCAAAGCGCTCCGTTCAAGTTTTATTAGCAGGCAAAGCTGCGAAAAAAGTAAGGAAATTGTGCCTTTTGCCATCACGAAATTGTCGCCGTCGCTTGCATATGCATGTCCTTTGAATTTTTTCCTTAAATATTTCCAGTTTTTTTGTTTATGTTTTTTTTTTATCCTATGCTATAAGTAGCATAAATGTTGCTTGTTTCTGTTGTATACAATGCCAAGCATAGCAAAGTTTCATTTCTGTTTTTTCTTTTTTTTTTTTGCATGGTGTTGCGTTTAGTTTTCATAGTCGTCCTGGGAATTTGCAAGTGCTCTAAAGAATGAAGAAAAATAAATCGATACAAAATGATTGACAGACAGACGTGCCTGACTCTGATATGGCGCGACATAAACAAGTCGAAATAAATCGTTTTGATTCGATTTTTTAAGCTATTTGGATAATTTGTTTAAATTAACGAAATTTCTTTTAGATTCATTGGTTTTGAAACGAAGAAACTTCTTTAGATAGTTGAGATATTTAAAGCACATATATGAAGAAGTTTACAACATCCATACTCCAAACTAAAGTGTTAAAAACAAAATTTTCAAAAAGAAACAACTTTATAATTCTCATAGTTCTTGAGAAATCTTCTTCTACAATAAACTCGGAATAATTAGTCCTTAAAACACATTCCAAAATAGTTAAGCTTTACGACTTTTTAAGTTGTTTAACCAAAAAAACTCGCATTTATAGCAGACTCTACAGAAAACTGCTGCTCAATTAGTCTGTTATGTGGTGGGGTGCAGTGACTAACATCCTGCAGTGGCTCGTTGTAGCGAGATAATCTGTAATGTGGTGTCAGTGGGGTGGAGTGGTTCATTTTGGTAGGGTACAGTGGTTCACTCAAATAAAATGAAACATTTAACTATTTAGACTCTGGTATATCTATAAACATGTTCAACATGTATTCCTTTCTGGCTAAACTTTGCGCGTAAACTTCTCCACCACACAAATTATCAAAAGTCAAGAAACAATTATGTTTGATCAAACATGTATTCTACTGATTCGAAAGACTTCGATAACAGATAGATTGATAGGTATTTTAGGATATGTTGTCACTGCCTGAAAATATCATAACATACTTTCTGTGAGCAGTTTCTATTGCTGGAATAGGAAACTTTTTCTGCTGAATTTGCCATTAACCAGTCTCACTCTTTGCTCTTTAATTAATACACATAAACGTTCTGAACTGAGAAACTAGTAATTTGATCAATGACTAAAGCACCTTTAGGTCCGTTAGGCTATCTACTATGATACTTTTTTCCACATTTCTAAGTCAATGACATGAACTTCAACTTGAAAAATTGTTGAAAAGCCTGAGTTAAAGAGCGCAGCTTCCATTTCAGCATTTACAAAAGTGAGTACTTCTCAAGATGAACACATTTTATGCTTCAGAATTTGCCTTCACATCCCTTCATATCTTTAAACTTTAAATTCGAAGACGCCTTGTAGTTTTCTCACGCTTATATTTAGTATTGGTTTTGGAGAAGTACCTCGTGGCACTCCCACTACATCTAGCTAATATCAACGTATACAGACCCATGCAGCTTAATGGAAAACTATTTAAAGCGTATACTTCAACGTTTTAAAGACTTTTCAACTGACGAAAATTGTATCTCAAATCCAGACTAATGCTATTAGTACATCTCTCTCTCTCTCTGACATTTTTTTGAAAACTCATATTCGGACAATCAAAGACAGGTTTCTATCTGCCAGCGCTGCTAATTCAATTAGTTGGCTAAATAAAATTGAAATACCTGCAAAAGCGAGTGAATCTGCTTTGGAAAGGATATAAAATTCACAAAATAAAAATTCTCTCAAAGTCTAAACGCTTTGAGCATGCAAGGCACGCGGCGTGTTTTCATTTGTTCGTTCATAGGTATACATTGTATGAGAGATTTCGGCAGAAGTCTGCGCGTATATGGCAAAAAACACAGCAAGGACATTTTCCAATTGCAACACAAATGAACGAACGAAACGCAGAAAATATTTTGAAACGATTTACTGCCAAAGGACGCTGCAAACGAGTTGCATATGTGGTAAATGCAAAAATATATGCGGCGTCATTTCAATGCCTCGCGTATGCCACAAACACAAGCTACAACGCCCGAAAGTGTGCTATATATTTTTCCATAAGCGCCTAACCAAAATTTTGCAGGCAATATAAATGCGAGTGCGAGTGCGAGTGCGAGTGCGAGTAATCGTCGCATTTTCATATGTATTTTCAGCGTTTGTGGCATGCAGCACACACTCAGATTTATATGTTGTCTATAGTCACAGGATATTTAAGTTCGAAACGTGGTCTAACAAACCACAAAAGGATTTGCAAGCATTCACCAACACACACATACACTCACACATACACATATACATACGAGTATACCATCCCATACAGATTCAGATACACCCTGCCATGTACTCATCTCATCAACAACATTCGTTGGGTTAGCATTTGCGGAAACGTCTGTGGCATCGCATCTCGGTAGCATTTTACCCGAAAATAAGTGATTTATTATGTTTTTGTAGTATGTGCGCTAGCAAGTGAGAAAAGCGAAAATCTTGCTATGCTTTTTATACCCTACACCCTACAGTGTGATTGTCAAACTTTAAGTATGTACGTTCCATAGTGAAGAAAGCGTCTAAGCCCTGCTTTAAGTATCGATCTAGCATAGTCTACTGCCATTCGTTCAAAATGTGAACAAAAAATTTTGATTTAAAAAAAAGTGTCCCACAATAACCACAGCGCTCCATTTTTTAATAGCTAACAAAAAAAAAACTACTTTTAATTTGGTATAAACAATGATAAGCTTGTATAAAAGTCACATAATCATTTTGAAAAATGTACGAAAGTCAGTTTCACAAAAAGTGTCCCACATTAGCCCCAATGATTCCAATTGACGGAAATTATATATGAATGATATCAAATCGAGCTAAAAATGTCAAAATCTCAGTTTCCTAAGAAGTGTCCCACAATAACCACAAAGTTACATTTTTTAATAATTATTGTAGAATATTTTTTTGTAATTTTACTTGAACAATGATAAGCATGCAAACAAGGAGCAGTAGTAATTTGGGAAATGTTAGAAACTCAAACTCAAATGTTAGAAAATAGTGTCCCACAATAGCCAAAAGCTACTGTCTGCAATATGTAAAGTAAGGAACATTCGATAGAAAATATTCATGAAAGATACCAAATAGATTTAAGAAGTGCCAAAAAAGTGTCCCACGTTAGCCGAAAAGCTTCCATCACAATTAATGAGTCTGTTTTTTAAGTAAGTCGCTTCTAATCAATTCCATGCAACACACTTTGCTGCTTAGAACTGTGCAGGGTATCAACTAGACAGGCACCGCGACTAGTATATCCATATAACTTTATATTTTTTCGTCGATTTTTCCTACAAATGTCTCCATGAGCAACGCTTATTTGTTACTCAACTCCTCTCACTGGTTGCTTGACTGGGTGGCTGGCAGATTGTGTGAAATTTTCTGCCGAATGTGCAAATATGGTAATAATGCGAAAATATTGTAAATAGTAATTTAATGCGAAGTTGGTTGGTTGGTAATGTGTAGATAGCCACATTGGCGTGTCTAGATTGCGAATGCGACTCTGGTCGGTCTGGCTATCTGTCTCCATGTCCTTATGTGTGAATGAATATGTGTCTATACACTTTATAAAGTAATCGCTTAGCTGTGGTGTCATTTTGCGGATCGCTTACTATACGACACAGTTTGTCGTTTCGATTGTAATGTTAAGTGTTTTTTGCTTTTACGTTTTTATCTTTTTTTTTTAGCTTTATTTTTTGTATTTTCGAAATATTTGAGAGCTGGAGATTTGGTATTACACATTCAGAGTTTAAAAAACCTTATGAAAAATATTAAAACGTAATATAAATTACGTATATATATCTATGTGAACTAATGAAAACATGCTTATAAAAAAAAAAAAAAAAACCAACAAGGAAACAAACGACAAGCTCTACTCAAATTTTAAACCATAGAATGCTTTTACGTACTGGTCTTGCCTCTTTCGGCTTTTGCTTTACATTTACATGAAGTGAAATGGTATGGGTACGTTAATAATTGAAGAAATACCATTATACCCAGAAAAATTAACTGTGAGGTGCGCATTATGGACTGGAGGTGTCATGGGCCGTAGTTTTTCGATAACAACGTTGAAAGAATGATTACCGCTAATGTGGGGCACTAGGGTCCTATGATAACCGATTTTTTTTTGTGTTACAAATCAGAAGTTAAGCACCAGAAGTCAACCGCACGTGTACGTGCACGCGATTTGACGCTGTACAACTTTTTTCTTGAGCTATGCCAAATACTGTGTTTATACCGGTCATCCTCAAACTTTGTAGCATTTAAAACACAACATTCGTGAAGTCATGGTCCGAAAAGTACAAAAATGCAGTCGAAAATTGACTGTTACAGTAGATGCCGAGGTGACTATTGCCATGATATAGTGTTTCACACACAATATCAAGTTCGAAAATAACATCACCAATTTATATACGAGTATTTTATTTACTGTTACTTTTGTAATCACCAAATGGATAACCCTATACACACACACAATAATTATTTCTCTCTCTCCGTCTCTCTCTCTCTCTCCCACTATCTACCACTCTCTCTCTCTCTCTCTCTCGCGTTATCGTCCTCATTCATTGTGTGTGCTGAAATGAGTACTCATTTATTTACAAATGTAATTAAAACTGTAGAAAATACTGCAGAAGTATTATTGAAAAATATTGTGCACAATGAGCTTAAAATTTACTACCACTTCTCTAAAACTCATTCATTCATTCATTGATTCTCTAACAACTACGTGCAAGCTTTTTGAAAATTTAATACAAATCACTAACCATTACACACTCTAAACACAACGCGTTGATTGGATTTTAAATAATAAAAGAAAAACACACGTCCGCACATTTGGCGCCCAAAAAAGGGCCAAAATTTAAAAATAATATTAATTAAAAACAAAAAAAAAACATATCAAAATATGCTCAGCGCCAAAAAAGTTGCCTTCAACGAAAAACCACAAAATTGTATGCGTTTATCGTAAATTAAAATCAAATTGCAGCAATAATACAAAATGGCAGCTTATTAGGGTGGATTGATAAGAAATTGGTCGAATCATTCTTTGTAAGAATGTAGTATGTATATTTTTTAATATAATCTCCCGTTACATAGCATTCACAGACTCTCCAACTTGTGTAGTAACTTAAAAGTGGTATTGAAGTATGCCAGGTATTACATCTTCAATACGACTTTCTCAAAATTGGATATTGTGATTTTAACAAGTTTTTCTAGACAGATTTGGTTAAGCTTTCATCGTTTGATTGAAGAGGAAAGCAAAATAAAACCGGAGCAGCAATCAGCTTGAGAGTGTAAAAGCACCAAAACAATTTTTTATAGCACCATTGATAGCTGCCAAGTCCAACTTATCGTCTTCCACCGTAAACTCTAATACTCTTTGGACAGTTCTTGCCAATATTGACACACTTTTACCTTCAACTGCACGCTTGAAATGAAATTTAGTTATTTCATATCATAACTGAAATTGAGAGTAAACCGCACAGCTTCTCCTTCCAATTTTCTAGTGACTCTTATATCTTGCTGTACCCTTATAATCGTATGTGTACCAATGCTCATGTTTCTGTATCAAAAAGTTTCAGGGCTACAACAACTTAACTTTTGGAGCGTGGCAAGACCTATTTTTCGAATGGTACTTATCATATGACGAATTTTGTTATTCTTTTGTATGGGGTTGTGGTACCCTCTATTTTTTCCATAATCACAAACCTTCTCTTAATAGATAAGATAAAATTTGTTTTGTTTTTATAGGGTGGGTGATGGGCGGTTGCATCGCACTTTTTTCCAAACGCTATATATATTCATAAGCCTTTTCATAATCGAAAGTAAAGCAGTCTATTATAGATATAATTTCTTCATGATGGCTCAAATAGCGGCAGAGATATGACGAATTAGGTATTTTTTCTTGTATTAGGGCATGGCAAAGCTCTACTTTTTCATTTAATATATAGCCTAACTCACACAGTGGAACTTTTAATAAGTAAAAGCATTTTTGGAATCGGCTCAGTAGTTCTAGAGATTATCTCCTATATCTAAACTTACAAACTTTAGTGTAGATATAGACTATTCTTACTATATATATAAACCAATTTTAGATCATAAAAATGTAAAATATTTTATAATTATTAATATATGTGAATTCCAATAACTTATCATACCGCCCTGCCAAATAGTGAACAAGTGGTTTGTATGCAAATGGTTCCCAATAGAAATTTATATATTTTCTAAATGCATTAAAGTGTACAATGTGCAGCATGGTATCTGACTAAGTGGGGTGCTCCACTTCCAGCCTAGTCGAATTGTAAATAGTATGTATGAAAACTGTGGGCTTACAAATGCAGCAAAATATGCAATGATGTGCAACGATTATGATGCGCACGAGCGCAGGATGCTGCATTGTTGTCCTGAACGTTCAAAAAGTCCTCATGCTCATGCCTATTTTACTGCACCAACTTTGTTACGAGGGTAATTTGAAAAGTCAGTGGCTTTTTGTATTGCAAATTACATTAATTTGAGGCTAGCCTCTGAAGTACCCAATCTGCAATATTAAGTTTGTGTTTGACTGGCATTGAAAACAGATATAAAAGGCAGACAGACGGACAGAAAGTAGTTCGGTCAATATTGACAAGTTTTGACGCCGTTTCATGTGCGTGAATAAAATATGAATTCATAGCAGCACATCGGCGACCAAGCAGTAGATGAAACAGTGGTTTTCTTTAGTCGAATCGACGCAGAAACCTTTTGATTTATGTCCATCTGTCTGCCTTTCATATGCACTTTCAATGGCTGTCTGTAATCTATTAACAGTTGATAGTTGATAGAAGCAGTGTGGCATTAAAAGTTGCTATGCAGCACATTCAAAAAAGTCACTGACTTAACAAATTGCCCTCGTATATGTATTAGTATTTGAAAACGCTGCAATGCAGCTTAGTTGCAACCGCTGCTGCTGCTGCTGCTGCATCTCTTTTGTATGCAGCAACATTTATGCCTCGCTGCATATTGACTGCACCCGCATCGATGGATTCGTTGCGTTGCAGCATTTTTGGCATTTTGAGTTTTTGAGCCACCAATTAGCAACGAAAACCATGCATTAGCCCATCCTCGATATTCCCTACACTGCAGGAGTCAAGAGATCCGGCATAATTTTTGCAAACACGCATATTAAGTACGCACGAGCGAACTTTTTGGGCTGTTTATTGTCAACATGCACTAATATGTATCCTGTTTTTGCAGCAACAGGACATGCTCCTCGTATGTATTAGTTCAAGTTGGTTATTGTAAAATTAATTGGTCTAAAATATTCACTGTTCACTGCGTTGCAGCTGTGATATTTTATTAAAATTTATTTGGCACCACATGAAAAAAGAAAAGCGACAAAACGCAATCAATTTGTTGCATTAAGAGTGCCTTGATGTGTGTGTGTGTGTGTGTGTAAGTAAAGTGTGTTTTTTTAGGCTGATAGATTTTTCAATTAAAATTAATTTTATTTAAATTTAAGTTCAGTGGAAAAGACTTAAACGAGAAAGAGCATAGCGAAGTTTTACATGACACACACTCACACACAGCTCGTTGCATCAACCAGCCAACAATTACACAAACAATTTATTTGTGCTTTGTTATCTTTCTATCTGCGTATACCGTATTGGTAAGAAATAAAAATTTCAACTGTTTCAACTGTATTGATGTGTGCACTTCCATTTGAAACTTTTATGCAACCCTGCTCCAGAATCTGTAAATGAAAGTGTGACGGACGTTTGTCGATCGCTATCTCACTGAACCTCATCTTCTACGAAATAATCTCGACATACAGCCGTATAAGTGTCATCTTTTATAGGAGCAATCACTTTGCTCACATACATAAGGAAAGAGGATTATGATTAAGACAAATTCACAATGAGATACAATAGTGGGTCGCATCTTTGGTGATTAATTATTATAGACACTGAGATTGCAATGCAGGCAATCATGAAGCATAATTTCTTCGAAAATAGGGACGACATGCATTCGAACGTTATATAGCTCCTGTCTCCTGACATACTGGGAAATGCTACCCGATGATTTCTGGTTGAGCTATGGAATTTATTTAATTGCATGCTGACTAAACTACGGCAGTCAATAACGTTCATCTGTAGCAACACGTTATTGGTGATGGAGATCCACAGGCTCTTAAAAACACCCTTAATGTATCTGTATACTTAAGCGTATGTGTGCGCTTCTATATATTTGCATCCTTTTGTCCTGGCTTTTACAGTCTGCATGCATTCATTGCTACGTTGCTCATTGTTTATAAAACAGCGGCAATTGCTTTTAATTATGGTGTTAATATCTTTTTTCAATAAGCTTTCGACAAAATGTATGAACAAAAAAAAATCAGCATTACGTATACTCGTATAGCATATAAAAAAAAATCATATGCAATCATTGGTAATATATGCATATGAGTTTGAATTGTTCGTTCTTATCGACAATTTTGCATAATGGTTTTATGTTAAAATATTATTCATTATAATGTTATGCGAGTGCATAACCCAATGCACATTTTTGTACCGAATCAAAAAGTAGTTAATAAATAAAGTAGGATAAAACGTTTCCGAAATCATCTTTGGTTTGACTTCGATGTTTACTGATTTCTGTGATGGCACGAGTTCTATCAGAAACACACTGTTCAATAGGAAGATTTAGTAAACGTTGTACTACCAAATATTCGCAGGCCGTTAAAAACTTTTCTTCTCAAACAAAAAGAAATTAGTTTTGCAAATGTAAGTATCTCAAATAGACCATTTCTTGAAGCAATTCTTCATATTCTTCAGAAATGTCTCTTTTTTATTGTACCAACTTTTACAAAAGTTTTTGCTGAATTTCTTATCGCAGTTTCGGTTTAAAAGCTACACGATGCAATAGAAACAAGCATTAAAATTTTTCTTGACATCGATCGATTGGAGAGACAAACACCACTAAAATAGGTAACCTTTTAAAATCGAAGTCTTCATTCGCATTCGTAGTGTCGTCCTTAGGATTTCGTTTTGTTTTGTAAGTAGAAGAAACCGATGATGAGGCATCTAATAATCCTATTGGTGATTGGTTCAGCATCTCTGATTTGAAAAATGTTGCTTCTTTTATAAATTACATTCAAAAGCTTGAAAAATTTTGAAGACATCAGGATGCGCCCAAATTACTGCATTTGCTTTAAAACGTTTTTCACAACTCTATGAATCTTTAACATTTTAATTGCCTCAACTCTCTCCGATTATCTGTGTTTCTTGTACAACTTCGTGCATTTTGACGTGTTGAATTCGCATGTGGAAAATTTCTCTTTAAATTTCTTTTATTTCCGGTTATGCAAAGTGAAACTAGTAAAACATACTAAAAACTTTATTTGTGTGCAATTGTAACTAATTTAGTGTTCCGAATTTCTGTTCTCCTTTGAAAACACTCTCCATTCCCACTAGAGTAACGTGTCTGTTAATGAAATAGTATTGCCTGTATGTCACTGTAGAGTCCTCCGCTGACCATGTTATACGATTTTGAAATAAAAGATTTGAGTTACAGATAAACCTCTAAGTGCACGACTTTTTGTTCTGTCTGGTGACTTCGTCTTCATTTGTATGTATTCGTATTCAGTGGGCTTTGGATGTTGGACAACTTCACGGTAATGTCCATACTAACAAGTTGCCTGTACGCCAGTTCTTAATCATTCGCAAATTTTACATAATAGGGGCGTGGCTTGTAGCTTGAACATGCTTGTACGTTGAACACCCCCAAATACATATGTAACATTTGTACTTGTAACAGCAGAAACATAAACACTCGAACTATTTTCTATATTCTATATTGTCGTGAGTTGTAAAACATTTGCACTATTTTTAAGTATTTTTATAAACAACAAATATTTGCAAGCATATTGTAGCTTGAAATAGGTTTGACTATAGGTTGAACACTTTTTGTGCTTGTAGGTTGAACAGCTCTGTATTTACATTGCATTAAAATTTGATGTTTGCAATTGTCATTGAATGAACTTTCAAGCGTTTTTACTGAGTTTTAGTAAAATCTTCGGTAATTTTTCGTTTGTTTTAATTTTCAGTATGGCAACTCGTAGAAAGAGAACAAGCGATAACCGATTTCGATACATTACTCTGCGCAGTAAACGAAATTTTCATTTATATTTAGATTCAAAGTAGTTTGCCATGAATGAAATTAAGTACATTTTGAAACTCAGATGTTGTTATTCAATGCTTTTCGTAATTTATCAAGATTTTGCAGGGTGTTCAACCTATAAGCTTAGTTTTTGAAACCGAGATTTTTATAACTTTTGAATAAAAACCAAAACATGTGTTTCTGAGGTCTAAGTTGTAGCGTTTATGTTGTGTTTCAAATGAAATTCTCAGACATAAATTATCTTTAGTATACGAAAAATTATGTGCAAAAATGTTAACAACATAAGTTCAACATACAAGCCTCTCTTCTACGTTATGTGACTACATGAATGCATGCCGCATGATCATTATTAATTTTCTGCTGCAGATTTCAGCACTCTTCTCACACTTTTCAACACTAGACCAAATGCGCAACTCTGCAACAAAATGTTTGCTGGGTTAAATGCAAATTATAATATGTGTTAATGCACATTGGAAATACGTTAATACTAGCATTTATATAAATTATTTTTGTTTGATTGTTTATTTGCAGCATTTAAACGAAAAAATCAACAAAGTTCCATAAAAGAAAAATTTAAATAAAGCAACCAACTATACAAAGCGACAATCAATATGCAACAATATGCAATTTATAAAAGATTTTAATTAAGTAAAATTCGGAATGAAATACCTACATTTTTGTTCAGTAGATTACTCTATTAAAAATGAGCTTTGTTTGAGTGCAGTCTTCGTTAAAATAGTTCATTGCAGCTTTTATGCATAAATGATTTTTACCAATAGAATTTGCCACATTAAATAGATCAATTTCTATGCAAATTTTATGATTTTCATTATAAATCAAACCAAAAAAAAAAAAAAACTATGTCGTATGACATATGAATTAAATAAACTCCGGAGCAGTGTTCCACAAATTACTTGGAATGCTTTCGATTTGTTTGCTTAAAAATTCTGCGCACATATTGCATCCCAGCAGATTTAATGCGTTTTTATACATAAAATATTTTTGCGTACAATTTGTTTTTTCGCTAACAAAGCAATATCGCGCTATACCCTACAGCCTTAGGGTAAAATGGTACATTAGGCTTTTGCAAATATATGCAACTGCTACCAAGAGCTTCAGAGAGCTATATCGTGAGAAACGGAGAGAGGAAAAACGCCTTTGCAGACACAAAAAAAAGGAACATGAAAGGCGTGAGCTTGAGGATGCTGTGGTGTTATGTCAAAGAAATGAATCTCGAAAGTTTTATCAAAAGGTCAAGCGTCTGACCGAAGGTTTCAAGCCCGGAGTTTCTTTCTGCAAGGACAATAATGGAACTCTGGCTACAGATGCACAGGAATCACTTAGACTATGGAGAAGTCACTTCTCTAATCTACTTGGGGGCTTGGGGGAAGAGAATAATACCGCCGATAGAGAAGCGTACATAGAACCACCAATTGATGATGGCTCTCTTGTAGAGCCACCGGATTATAACGAGGTCGACTCAGTAATTAAAAAGCTGAAGAATAACACAGCAGCAGGTACCGATGAGTTGCCAGCTGAGTTATTCAAGACCGGTGGCGAAGAGTTGGTAAGGCGTATGCACCAACTCTTATGCAAAATATGGTCCGATGAATGCATGCCCAACGATTGGAATCTCAGTGTTCTTTGTCCTATATTCAAGAAAGGAGACCCCGCTGTCTGCGTGAACTACCGGGGAATATGTCTCCTTTCAGTAGGATACAAAATTCTGTCCCGCGTACTGTGTGAACGGCTGGAGCCACACACGAATGCACTGATAGACCAGTATCAGTGCGGCTTCAGACCAAAGAGGTCGACCAGTGACCAAATTTTCACTTTACGCCAAATCTTGGAAAAGACGCACGATCCACTCACAGACCATCAACGCGTCTTGGACGGTCTCTGAGCATGGAAAATTTTAACTTCAATGTTGTAGAAAACTTCGTCTATCTGGGAACAGAAATTACCAGCGACAACAATGTTAGCCGCGAGATCAGATAAAGTATCAAGCTTGCTAATCGCTGCTACTTTGGGCTCAGCAAGCAAATTAGAAGTAGAGCCCTCTCTCGAACTACGAAGATAAAAATCTATAAGACACTGATAATCCCGGTCCTGTATGGCGCAGAAGCATGGACACTGACATCAACGGATACAGCGTCTTTAGGCGTGTTCGAGAGAAAGAATCTTCGTCGGATTTTTGGTCCCCTTAGAGTTGGCGTTGAGTTTAGAACCCGTATGAACCATAAGCTGTATGAGCTGTATTATGAGGTTGACAAGGTCCAGCGCATTAAATTCCAGCGGCTGCACTGGGCTGGTCACCTCATCCAGATGAACCCCGAAGCTCCAGCACTTGAACTTGATTGGTGGACAGCGTCAGAGAGGACGTCCGAGCTTAAGATGGCAAGATCAGGTCTATGATGACCTGAAGAAGCTCCGGATTGCAAGCGACTGGCGCCGGCGCGCACTAAACTACACCGAATGGTGAGCTTTCTTACGTGCGGCCTTGACCGATAGGCGGTTGTAGAGTCACCTAAGTAAGTAAGTAAGCTTACAAGAGAGGTGGCAGGTATGGAATATTATGTCAAATAAGTAATGGCAGTTTTTAATTAAAAAAGTATTTCTTTTATTTCGTTCATTTTTTTCGTAAGTTGGCAGCACGGTCTCTTATTAATTACTAAACCAAACTATACTAAACATATGCGAACTAATTTATTTATAACAGCTGCTTTACAAACACATGGTACCAAGTGGAACCAAGCGTTCAAGGAGGATCGAGAATTCGTCGAACAAAAACGCCTCTTTCCAGACGAATTTCGAGCTCTTCAACTGTGTTCGGTAATCGCCATTCCAGCTTATGGTAAGAGAACACATTATCTGTATAACTTTCACGATTTCATTTGCTCGATAATTCGTGGATAATTGGGGCACGAGACACATCGTCGTTCAGTTCGTTCCAAACCAGCTAAACTCTCCTTGAACAGGACTGTTTAGACATTGATATTACTTCAATTCTCACCACACATTCGTAGAAAGCATCATAACTGATGATTAGACCTGGGTAAATGATTTGGGCATGCAAACATGTCAATAGGCATCAGAATGGAGAACAAAAAAAAGCCTAAACCGAAACACTACGATAAGTTTACTCAAAAGCTCATTGTTTTCATTGATACTCGTAGTTTGGTACTTTATGAATTTGTTCTAAGGCGACATGCGGTCATTGAAGTATACTATTTACCCGTATTGAAGCATTTGCGTGATAATACGCCATCGCATGGAGCAACAATTATAAACGAATTTAAGGCTAATACTGCAACAAATACCACCAATCAGCTACCATACAAACCTGAGTTGGTCCAGTGTGACTTCTTTTTATTTCTGAAACTAAAATTTTCACTACTTGGAATTCATTGTGAGTCAATGGATGCCATAAAAGAAAATTGATGGAATGAGCTGAAGGCTATACCAATAAAAGATGCTTCGAAGACTGAAACAAACGCTGGTAAATGTGTGTTGTATCAAATGAAGTCTAGTTTGATGTAGGTAAAGTAAATTTTGATGACTAAATGGAAATTGCGAGCTTATTTGATTAATTAACGATACTTTTGTATATTATTGATCCGCATCATACAAGTATGTCGAGAAGGTACAGCCATGTTCGTCTGTCTCGCCATATGAATGAGTATATCTCACAGACTGTAAAAGATAGAACTATCAAACTTGAATAATTTGACTCTCCTACAACTTACATAAATTAAGCATTTAAAATGAAAGTACTAACTGCACTATAAGTGTTTCGTTCTCCATTATTTTTCCATTTCGTTGCTTAAGTTAGTAACACCAATTTTTTACTGGATGAATCTTACGTTAAACCATAAGTAGTATAGTGTACTTCATAGTCCAGCACAATCGACTAAAGCATTTTTCTATATTATTCTACTGCTTTCTTGGAATTTTTTTATAGAAACACATAAAATCTGTAGTCAAAATGAAAATGAAAGCAGCAACATAATTTAATAATGTGATGACGATGACGATGATGATGATGATGATGATGATGATGATGATGATGGTCATGATCCAGAAGATGCGAACTTCAACGCCAACAAAAGAAGCAAGGACACATTAAATATGCATTAATATTGGCTACAATCAGCAAACAAAGCACAAAGGACTCATAATCAAACTCAAAAAGACTTGCAAAACAGCTGCCAAACAACACAAAACCGGAAGTATTATTCAAATGCTTAAATATTAAAAAAACATTTCGCACACAAAACCAAATCAAATTGTTTGCAAAAATGCGTTGCATGAATATCATTTTTATCATACGATAAAATTAATGCAATTTGCAATTTTATGCGACAAATTTCGAGAATGGAATATTTTTGTGGCAGCTCAATCGTTTCTATAGCTGCTATAAGGAGGATATGCCATGTTGCAGGATTAGAAGAGCGCAGCGAATTGTGATAAAAGTCGAAGCACGATTTTTATATCTGCGCTTTTTTTTTTGGAGTATTATTTAAATACAAATTGTCATAACATTTTTGATTGGTTTTTCGACTTACAGATATACAAGATTTTTCTGCTTTCTGCCTCCAGTGCATGTTTAAGTATTTGGATATAATGTGCAAATCGTGATGTAATTTAGTATTTGATTAGAACAATAGTAGGAGTTGATTGTTCGAAAAGCTTTCAGTTGCACAATTGATCTTTTATATGCATTTATGGAGATTGATGTTTTGCATCGTACCTAACATGATTCTTTATAATCATTTAAAATATAAAAGAATAACTGGTTTGCAAACAAGCTGGCAAACAGACAACATAATGCAGCAAGCATTGATAGATGCCAGAGAGTAGATATTCTATATACTCTTCTTGATAATCTCCATGGAACGCGCCGATCTAGATATATCCGTTTGTCCGTCTATCTGTTCATCTGCCTATTTTCAACAACTATCGTATAAAATCGACAGACACCAAATTGAATGAAAACACAAATTTCGCCGCGAATGATACCTTTCGTCGAAACTGATTATTTTTACTATTACAAAATACTTCATAGGAGCATCTACTAAAATTTAGACGATCTTTATAAACTTTCATGAATATATTAAGGTATTAGCTTACCTGTCAAACCGGTTGTGCCTGGTATTTTTACACTTTTCTGGTATTTTTAGTGTTTTCTGGTATTTAGTGCTTTTTAGCACTTTTTAGAGTTTCCACTGTTATAAACTGTTGTCATTCATGTTTTCCAAGGTTGGTTTAATAGTATTTTTGGTATTCCTAGTGTTATCAACCGGTTATGCCTTGATATTCCTGGTAATTTCAGCTGGTTCAGTCTGGTATTTTTCACTTGGTATGTTTTACAGTTATTCTGTATTTTTTATGTATTCTGATATTATTTTACAGTGTTTGCAGCACTGATTTTCAATATATGAAAACGTTACCCAACACTGTTTCACAGAATTGGTTAACTGTTCCAGAACCTACATAAATACGCTACTTTTATTCTTCTCTCTTTATCTGAAGATAGACTAGCAGAGTTTAAATATCCAAACTTGTAGGCTTTATCTATTGTAGTCTTAAAGATCTCGTTGTTCCATCAACATACAAACGCCGTACAAATAAAACATATATCCATGCTAAGACCAAAATGCTGAAAAACATGAAGCAAGACGTAACAAGCATGGATCGTTCCAGGCAAAGAGGAGCAGTAGGCTGAGGTACTGGAGTAGTAAAAGCAGCCAAAGATGTATGCACTCTATTTTATCTATCATCTACCAGGCCTCTAGCTCTAAATCGCCTGTCAGCAGCAAGCTGGAAAACGTGTGCCCCAAACTGCTAAAAAATATTTCAGTCCGACCAATGTGAGCAACACTCAATAGAACTCACATTTGCCAAAAAAAGAGTGTTTACTGTTGCTGTTAACTATTATGTCTCTCTTTTTCGTTCGCTCGTCATCATCGTGTCCAAAAGCTTTCATTTAGTGTTTTTAAAAAAACGTAATACCACTTATAATTCACAAATAGTTTTTACATATATAACATATTAAATTAGTTAGCTTAATTGACCTGAACAATTATGCCTAAATATTCAATTGCAACTATTTAACTATTTAAGCTTCAATACACAAACTATAAAACAGCCAAGTTGCTTTCTCTGCTACAACTGATTGTACATATTTCTTGTAATTTACATCATAGTATTATGTATGAAATATTGCTTAATAGCTGGCCCAGTTTTCAAGACAATACTGCAACTGAGAAACTTTAGTGCTGCCCTGCTGTGCGTACAAAGTGAGATAAATGCTCATTAATAACTAATAAATTTATGCTTTAAGTTTTGTGCATTTTGCAAATAATAATAATTAGCTAAGTAGAATTACAGAGTTTCAGTTGTACGTAGTTAAGTTAAATTCCATTAAAGTGTAGTTTTAGTTTGCCTTTGAACTCAATATCAAGATATGTAAATAGTAAGGCAAACTAATATCTTATGCACAAAAGACCAAAAGCTTATGGACATTCTCCCCTCGTACAAAATTTGCTGCAAATTGCATAAAATATGCATTCATATTTTACAATATTTTCTGCTACTTGTTTAAAATTATGTTACATAGCTATATTGTACAATTAAGGATAATTACTTAAAAGTTATTTTGTATGAAGATTTAAATTTGTTCTTAGACTGCAGATTAGGAATTTATCGTAATTGAAGAGTTTTGCATCTGATATGCAATTTGTATGACCAGTGGAGCATATATGTAATATGCTTTTGGAATAAAACAGTTTTTGTATTTTAATTGAGTTAAAGTATTTATAAATTATGCAAATGTGCTAATGGTATCAATAAGAAAGAAATATATTGAAGTATTTTGTAGGAAATATGAAACTTTGGTAGCTCTTTTGAAACATTGTAAATATAAATGCGACATAAAGCTTTTAGTAATAGTTTTAAGCTACTTATCATTTCATATGTTAAATTTGTGACATATTGATACAAATTAGACAATATAGAAGTCGCAGAAAGGAGATAAATTAAGGCTCATTTAGTAGACAGCAGCATAACGCTAAACGTAGACAAGAAGTAGTAGATCTTCATCAACTTTTGCTCTTAACTATTTAACTAATATTGTTACAGCTCAGCCAAGGTGGCATGAAGTTTGTATACTAAGCAGACGAGATCATCTCTATAATAACTTGTATATTTCCGAACATTCATAGAACGGAACTTGAACACTTTTTGCTGCTAAGCTACTTCCAACGATTTCGGCGTTAGCCAAGATGAACAATGATATTCAACTTGCAAGCTTACTATACCAATTCATATTATCTCAGAAGACCAAGAACCAAGAATTCAAACCAAACTATCATTCTAGCTACAGGATGGGCCATTTAAACCCTCTGCATCTGGCAACACTATAACGTTCACATCTTTTGCAGATCGGTTTATGACATCCCGCATTCCAAGCGTCAGTTCAAGCGAATTTGTGACATTCACAACGTGCTCTTAATTGTGAAGACGCAACATGCGTGAGCATCGCACTCGCTGAACGCCTTAAACAATTAATTTATGAGACTGTACCCCTTCAATAAATTCACAATGAAGCTTCTCGATAAATGAGTCACAGTTTAGGCTGGAATTTCTGCAAAAAATGTCATTGATCCATTATTCTTCGAAGCTAACGCTGGAGAGATCGTTACCGTCAATGGAGACAGTTATCGGGCTATGACATCGAATAATTTCAGGCTGAGAATAACATGGATAACTTTTGGTTTCAAAGAGACAGCGCCACAGCTCAATTAGTCCGTGCCATGATCACTTTAATGCGGCCAGTTGGCCGGTCGCATATTTTCGAAAAATGGTGATTTTGACTAGTCGCCCGATTTAACTTCTGTGCAGTTTTCGAGTCGAAAATTTCTATCAACAAGTCCTTGAACTTGAAAGACAATGACCGAAAGGAAAAGACGAATTTTCGTACGATATGGAGATACTACACTCCGTTCCTAACTCTTGATTTTACTATGCCTTTTGAAGTCTTATTTCCATCTACATCTGATTTGGAGAGAGGGTTGGGAGTTCCCTATCCAAGATGAATGGATGTTGTAAAGAAATCGTTCTATTTGTCTTCTGCATCAGCCATGCAGAAATAACAAAACATTCCACTTTAGCCGAAGGTATGGAAAGAGTGTTGCTGTTAAAATAGGCAAAACTGCGGTTGTAAGATGGCATTGCAGGTATTCCTGGAAAAATTGTATATTTTTTAAAAAATAGGGTATTCACACCTAGTCAATTAAAAGTAAGCAAAGAGCGTTGTGAATACTTACATGTTACCTTGTGCCATTAGTTTAAATTTCTTAAGCTGCGACTGTTAAGTTTCCAGTTACTTTTAGGAGAAATCAGAGTCGATGTTGATGAGTTTTGTTTCCGTTTTTACTAAAACATTATTTTCTATTTATCATCAAATAAGCTGTTAATAGTCTAGTCACGTGACATCGTGCATTGTCATACCGGCATGAGGACACTTACCTGTACATTAGTAAAACAAGTGTTTAGAATATATTACGCAAAGATTTGACCACTAATAAGTTATTTTTGCCTTGGATGGTGCAGAAAATCGTAGAACATTGAATTGTGAAGTCTACACAAGCATTTGTTTTAGCAAGATGTCTTCGGGTAATTGAGCAAAATCGGTGAATCATTCTCCACAGAAACAGTGCCACTGACTTTTCAGTCAGTCAAGAAGTTAATTTTATGCATTGTCCGCCATACAACACGGACTTTCCACCCAAATATTTCTCGTTGTTCACATATAAAGAACACACTACGTGGTCAACGTGGGTTGTCTGAGTCTGAAGAGGCGATTGATGCGGTTGTATTGATCAACATGGAGAAAAGTTTTAGGAACAATAATTTATTCCCGAAATATGAATGGATAACCGGCGTGGTGTTATGTGCTAAGACGCTGAACTTACACCTATGTGCATTGTATTGCAGAGGCTCCGGGTTCGAATCCGAGTTTGGGCATGATAGTTTGTGAAAAGCAGACGGCAAAATAGTCACTGCCATGAGTTTTAAATGTTTGTACCGTTTTTTTTTCTTCTTTTAATTATTATTAGAATGATCATAAAGCAGCTGTGCTGCCTTGGAAACCTAACCTAATTTAATTTTTTACTTTATTTTAATGGTATAGAAAGCTATTTTTGGTTATAAATAATATACTAGGTGCCAATTTTAGGCTTTTCGAAGCTGCTAAATAAAATTAAATTCAGAGTTACTACAACCATGGCAATAACTTCGTAACAAATTCTGTAGCCATAATTTTGAAAAAAAAACAAATTTTTCGAAAAACAAACAAAAAAAATTAATGAAACATAAAAAAATGAAACAAATCATGTTAAAAGCTTTGCACATTTTATAACTAATTTCGAGCCAAATATAATCACATGCATGAATGAACATGAGCAGCATGAATACGGGCGAACAGACAGCAAAGGTTAGGGACGGCAGTACAACTTGCCTATTTAGTAAACACCATAGATATAGATAGTGTTATACAAAATAATATAAACAGGCAGACAGACACACAGATGGACAAAGAGACAGTCAGACTGACTGGCTGGCTGGCTAGCTGAATGGCAAAATAATATTAAACAATGAATGAAAAAGCTGTAGCTAAAATTAAGCATACGCATTCAGTCATTCACGCACGCACGCACGAATGCACTCACGCAAAACTGGATGGGGCAGTTGAAGCAATCAGGGAGGCAGACAGACAGACAATCAGAAACGAATTCAAATTGCAAAGGCGTTAAAATTAAATGAACAGGTGGTAACCATGGACAACGTCAAAGAAGCGGGCAATTTGCGTATACACCAAATAGGTTGGCATTCTCTGAGGTGGCAGCACAAAGTTGGGCAAGTACTTCTAAATAGGCTGAGTGAAGGTGTCCAGCATGAAAAGTGACAGACTTCAAGCGCATCCAACTTCATTTGCAGACAAATAAACAAATTAACAACAGAGACAACACCAAAAAAAGCAAGTGAAGAGAAGAGAAGAGACGTAGCAACTTCATACAATAAATCCATAACGCATGAATACCCTGCATGAAAGTCTATATATATATATATATATATATATATATATATATATATATATATATATATATATATATATATATATATATATATATATATATATATATATATATATATATATATATATATATATATATATATATATATATATATATATATATATATATATATATATATATATATATATATATATAGCTGTATACGAATACTCTTCGTAGTCGCAGAGGTTAGAGTTTTAGCAACATATTGGGGTTGTCCTTTTGTGCATAGTATGACGTAGCCTGAAAAATTCATTATGCATCACATAACATCAAAAAACACAAAAACAATGCGTAAAGCACGCGTTCAGCGTACGCAAATTACGCATGAGACGCCCCATGCGCCTTAAAGTAGTCTATGAATATATATATTTTTTTTTTTTGCACAGGGTGTTGCAGTTGCATAGAGGGGATTCACTCGTACTCGTACACGTATGTGTGTTTTTTATGTTTGGGGGATAATATCACTTCCCTTAATTGTCTCTTGCATTAATTTGTGCTGCAATTGAAGGGGAACAAAGACTACTGGAAAGTAATGGGTGAGTACTGTGGAAAAAGTACATAATTGCGAAATTGGCAGTTACTAGGTTGCGTCTTTAATTGAGTATCTTATCAATTTCGCTGGAAGTATTCATCTTAACTGCAATAACAAATCTTAATAACAAATCTAGTTCAATTCAAGCAATATTTTTTATACACTCCACAACTTCATATATTTAGTAGTAAGGCAGAAAATATTATATAGTAGCTTCTAAGAATTGAAATAACAATATATGTCAATATAACTTGAGCTGTAACGAGCTAGCATAGTTCAAAGAGGAATTAACTTAAAGCGCATTAAATTTCCTATTAATTTTCTCATACATATTTGATCAATCGGTGGACCATTTTGGACGCAACTGAAGAATAAAGAAGGAAATAACACTAAAACAGTAGGTTAAAAACCATTTACAATTTCGAAGCCTGATTGTACTGTAGTGTGTAAAAGAGCAGTGAGCGCCTCATACCTAGCGAATAATGAGAGTTAGAATTTTGCATGCGAGAGAGTCAAAAAAACCGTTACACTGACCACAGCGTTCATTGCTGGTTTACACCTGCATAGAAAGACATAGAGAAAGAGAGAGAGAGAGAGATTGAGAGAAAAAAGAGTAGAAAAATAAATCTTTTTAACAGTTGCTAAATTAAACAAAAGAGGGAACAAACAATGTGAATAGTGAGCACGAGTATATTACTTCTATTTCACCACATGGTGATATTAAGGTGAAAATATAAGTATATATCGGTTCTATCAATAGCAATATCCAAACTTAGACGGCACCTGACGGCTAAACAAATGTTGTTGAGCAGTATTTGACAGATAGCGTTATTTGTTTTAAAATTTGTCATTTCGCCTTGAATAACAACACGTTAACACCACGTTTAGAAATTAACCAAAACTATTATTCAAATTCAAGTTCAATTTTTCAAACTTAAACAGCTACTAACGTAAAACATGGGCGTCGTTCTGCATATAATAGGTGAGCTTGAATCGGAATCAACTCTACACGCCTAGGAGCTTACAAGACGTGTACGCAATACGTACGCAACGCGTAATATCCAGTAATGAAGCCGTCCAAAATTTATTCTTCTCATGCCATTTCACAGATATTACCAAGATATCGTACTTTTTCTTCCCGAATTTGAAGTTGGGAACGATTTTGATTTTCAACAAGACGGCACAAGTTACCCTATAGCTTGCGTTACAAAAAAAAATATATAGCTACAAATGTTAGGTGACTTGTATATTTACAGCAGTTACCTTCACAACTGGCCTCGAAGTCAACATAAAAGCAACCATTGCTGACAAACCAGCCGAAATATATCACAGTGATCTAGAAAATTGGAACCATATGGTTAGCCTGTGCAGGAAAATGATTGGCATTCATTTGAATGAGATATTTTGTTTAAATCTTAAATGCCAAAAAAAAAAATGTCCATCAAATGAAGATTTCCGATTGAAATTTCGTTTAATAGTTGGTTTTTTATTCAATTTTAAAGTTCGAACGCTCTTAATGGTAAACCCGGCATAGTATACAAACACGTTTTATTTATAATTTCCGTAGTAGGCACTGTTACTGATCTAGTTATACGAGTCTTGTGTTCTTATTTCTATACGTACAACACATACTGCCCCGTCTCCCTAATAAATACTTTCCATACATGAACTACATACAATATTCGCTCCGCAAATCTTCTGGGTTTATTACCAAAAGCATAGCCAATTACTTAATAAGCAGCATTAATGAGCAATTCAGTGCAACTTTGATTTTTCAACCAACAAAAATAGGGCAATGAGGCAGACAGACAGTAGCCAGCAATAATAAAATACATAAATCATGCATTAAGAAATATGTGGGCAACTCGAAATGCCTTCGATCCCAGCGATACTAACGCAACTCTGTACACATCGAAGTAATACTATACAATCTCAACCCAAGTAATTAAAACGAATCAAACGACTTAATAACGTCGCCATAAATAATTCGCAATACTAATAAACGATACGCATAGTAAAAGCTAAATTATATGCAATGGATACAAAAAAAAAATGAAATAAAAAGCATTAATATGCATGAGACCGTCTGCGAAAAATTCAACTAAAATCAAAGTAAATGAATTGCAAAATGGCAAAGTTGTTTCATAAAACAAGTCAATATGACGATGGACAGACGTACATCGTTGCAAAATGGCATACTATTATACGAGGGCAATGTGATAAGTTAGTGACATTTTGAATTTCGCTCTGTATTAATTTGCGGGTAGTTCTTAAAGTCTGCAATCAGAAAGGCAGACAGACGGACAGAAAGCATCAATCCATAGCAGCACAGCAGCGTCCAAGCAGTGTATGAAACAGTGGATTTCTTTCGTCTGTCCGTCTGGCCGTATGTCCGTCTGTCTGCCTTTCATATCCCCTTTCAATGGTTGTCAAACAATGATGCAGATTGCTTAAAATTTAACTGTACTCTATTAACAGATGGTAGTTGACTGTTCAGTGTTAAGAAACCCACCGACTTATCAAATTGCCTCCGCATATCGCCTGAAATTACAAAGAAACAGTAAAATTTTATGCTTAGCAGAACACAAAGCCAAAGGAGTTGTGAAATTATACAAACACAATCACACACACACACACACACACATGCATACAGAACGCATAAACTGTGCATGACGAATATGTGATTTTATATATGTGTTTTGTTGTCGTCCTTGCCATAAATATAAAAATTAGTTACTGGTCAGCAGGCGCACTACGGGTATGGAGTAGCGATGCCTGTGGTCAACGGAGCGACACACAATTAATTAATTAGCTCAGTTGACAAAAATTGTTGGGGAGTGGCCGAGAACTGAAAGTTTGCCTCCGAAGGATGCTTGCGGTCAATGTTGCTGAATGCTTGTGCAGCGCATAAAGTTTGCAGCTACCGAAAAGGACAAGCGAACAGCAAGGCTGTACAATGTCGTCGTACATCTAGGGTCAATGCTGTGTTTTCATAAGCGAAACAAATATTTTTACATGCGTGTGCTGGCAAATTAGTTTGACTGCCGTCCACTCACATAGAACGCGCTATACTTTCCATACTTTCTGTACTTGGTGATGTCCTTTCTATGTTTTGGGCACAAATTAATGCTGTGCAAATGTATGCATGACTTTGCTTTGGCATTTTATGTCTTTGCGCCTAAGTTTATGCCAGCCACAAAATTTGTGCTGGTCGGCATTGATTTTGTGGCATATATAGCTTTAATTAGCGCAAATTAAAGGATATGCGGTAAAGGCTGTTGTCTTAAACTGTACTATGAGACAGAAAAATAAACTTTCTGTCTCTCTTACTCGCAGCGTTTGTCTACAATATGACTTAAATATTATTTTTCTGCTTTACAACACTTTTATTCTTTGCTTTTTTTCGATGTGGCAACATATGCGCTATCAACTATTTAAAAAAAAAAAAAAAGTTATAAAGAAAAACAAAAAAAATGTTGGTGGAGCCGAAACTTTTAAACGCTTTACGCAAAATGAAGAAGTATATTTTTGTGAAAAAAAAATGTACCGACACTGTCCCGACTTTCATAAAAGGCCAGCTATTCCAAAAAATCTCTATGCCCTTCTTGTTGGGCGCCAGCGGCAAAGTATTAGAATTTTAAAGAAAGGACCTACTCTAGTGAATTTTAAGAAAAAATTAATTCAATACATGTATTTTTTATTAGTATTGTAAGTAGCAGTTATTCTCGAAGTTGATCTATAAATGTTTGCTATGAAGGCCTACAGTTATTTCTTTCACTGTATTTAATCTTTACTAAATTCGCCTACTTAGAAGTTTCGAAACAAGGATTTCTCTTAATCATTGATTTGTATGTGGCTAAACGCCGTAGAAGTGCATAACCCACCAAAGACCCTCATCTAGACCAAAGGTTGTTACAGCGCCCATATGTTTTAGAGTTCGATCTGAGCCAATGTTTAATAGAATATCCGTCCAAGCTTACTTAAATTCATAATTCGTATAGAGATTATGCTATACCAACTCAGTTTTTCATATTAATTAATAATATATATATTAGCGCCCAACGTGGGGCACGACGATAATAATATTGTACGCAACTTAATAGCCGATAATATAATAGAATTTGCATGTTGAACGTTGAATGCGTGTTGTAGTTAGTACTACATAATAATATTAATAAACTTTATAGAATGCATATATGCGAAAAAAGTCAGATCTGAACCAATGTTGAACACAATATGTGTCTTTTTTACATAATCTCGTCATTCTTACAGAGACGTGACTATACCATCTCGATTTTTCATGTTAACTAAGAATATGTATAATGGCGCCCAACTTGGGGCAACAACAATAAGCTCATATTCATATTAATAGCCGCGTACGGGTAAGAACCTATAATATATATACGTTGAATGCATGTTGTAGTAAACAGAAATTTTTCAATGCGTGACAAACATTCTGACAAACTTACAATACCCTTTTCACACTATATATGAATGGTATTAGCAAAAAAAGTTGAAAAAAAATTGCAACGCCAAAGAAAAACGGCTAAGAGAGAAATCTGCTGCTCAGCACAAATGTGCAACAATGTGCGAACAATTCAAAATGGGGCGAGAACTTTTCAATTGTTTTTGCTGTTATTGCGCTTTTCCAACGCCAAGTTTTTCTCTTTCAAGTTCTTTACATTTTGTTCTCTGCCCTGCTTAACTGCAACTGACTGACTGACTTTAAGTGCAATTCAATGCTGTGCGCATTTGTGGTGCGCTTGAAAAGTTGCTTCAAATATCGTACATATATATATATATATATATATATACATATGAAAAGCAACAAAAGAGTTCTGTCGCGTAGTCCTCGCTCTATATTCCACAAAGGACATACACATTCGGAGGAAGTTTTCAACGATTTAAGTGGCATTGAAGTCATTGTTGTCATCGCTATAAAAGTCCAAAAAATGGGCGTATGTGCATGGTTGACTGGCGCTGCCAACTTTCTTTGTTTTTGCATCATTCAGTTGACTGTTGCTTTTATAAAAACGCATTTCAACTTATACAGTACTACTATATGGTTTTTTAAAAGTGTTGCGAAATGAAAAAGTTGTGGCCACAAATGCCACACAACTTATTCTTCTTATATATATATATTTTTTTTTTTTGCTTCAGTGGCAAGCAAAGTTTTTAAAAGTATGCTCGGAAATGGAAACGCATTTCTTTATACTCGTATGAAATCAGGTTAAGTGCAGAAATGATTTTAAATATTTTTAAACAAACGTGTTGGTAAATTCTTACCGATTTTCTTGGTCTATTAATTCGGTGCTATAGTAAATTTTACTGAGCACGATTAAATAAACGGAGTAGTGTTCAAAAATGTAATTATATACAACACGGATGGTTCTATGGGCCAAATATTAGCACTGGTGAGGAGAATTTTTCTATTACATAAGCATGCATGTTGTAGTAGGAATCGTTTATCGCTGGAGAATACCTCAATTTTCAATCAATTCTTCAATAATTTCCAACATTGATCCAGCTGTGGTAACCTTAACATATGTGAAAGGTATTATAGCTTCAGTGATAACGAATTTCCATATCTTTTCAGGTCATTCAATTGATCTTAGGATGATCTGTACAATGCGAAGAGCCACTGGGAGAGTCCCACGTTAAGTATTACTTTACTTTTGTTTGTATGTATTGGTATGGTTTACTGATGCTTGTACCTTTGTGAACCGCTCTTCTGATGTACTTCATCCAATTAATATAACAACAAGACAATACTTCAACACTGAATTAGTTCATAGCGTGCCCTAAGATGAAAATCCAATATTCCACTTCCCCTTCTGATAAAGTCGGATAAAGAGTTTTTGAGCGAAATTCTACTTCATTAGTTTAACATGAAGAGAAATGCTGCCGAAAGCCATCGATTTTTAGTGGAAGTTTATGCAGAGCATGCGCCAATTTGGCAAACGTTTCAAAAGTAGTTTCCTCGGTTTAAAATACTTATCTGGAAGACAAGAAACGACCCGGACAGCAGAAAAACTTCAGAGATGAACAATTGGAGTCATTGCTCGATAAAAATTGAAGTCAAACGCATCAAGAATTAGCAGAATCATTGGAAGTTGTCCCAACAACAATCATTAAATGCTTCAAAGCCATAAAAACTTTCCAAAATCAGAGAAACTGGGTCGAATTGAAACCAAGAGACGTGGAAAAGCGATTATTCACCTGTGAACAGTTGCTTGAACGACAAAGAAGGTAAGGATTTTTCCACCGATTTTTATCTGACGATGAAAATTAGACTCAATCGCAAACTCAAAAAGTCATGTGTTGAGCCTGGTCTTGCATCAACATCAACATCAACGGCGCTACCAAATATTCATGGATCCCAGTTTATTTGGTGGCATCAGCGGGTTAAGATCTACTATAGGCAGCTCAAACCGAATGTAACGTTTATGGGGGAGCAGTATTGAACTCAACTGAAGAAACATGGTGATAGACACGACAAAATCTTTATCCTTCACAACAATGCTCATCCAAACGTCGCAAAACCTATATCGAATTTTACAAATGGGAGATTCTACCTCACACGTCGTATTCTCTAGACTTCGCTCCATCATCACCTTTTTTGATTACTTTTTATAAAGATGGCAAAAAATGGGTGAATTCTTGGATTGCTTCTGAATACAAATCGCTCTTCTGATGCGGAACACAAGAGTGTATGCACTTATTTACTTTTTACGCACTTTTGTTTTGATTTCCGTTCAGACATTTGTTCGTCTCTCGAGTTGAAGATCCCATCTCCAATCACAGATGCTGAAATGCTGAGTGTAAACATGCAGTGAGAGCTCCTCTACTACTACTTTCAATGCTTTCAGTTTTAGAAGGGATTTTTTTACGCCAATAAACTAAAATCTATTGACTTCTAACACACAGCGCTGAAGTTTTGCATCTCGCCACAGAGAACCAATTAGCTGTTGTTACAAAACAACTTAAGCATTTGACATTCTTCCAACTTCTATACAATATGCGTGGTTAATTGATTTATGTGCACTATTGCTGTAAATCCAATAAACCCAATTAGAAGACGCCCATTGCGAACAACACAAAAACCTGCATAAAATTTATGTGCAACAACTGTCAAAAGTTTTCAATGCCACCGACAAAAAGGACGAAAAGAAAAATGCAACATTTGTGCAAATAAAACGACAAAATGTCAAAAGCGAAAACCGACGAATATATTGCCAAGGATGCGCCAGGATTTGGAACATCAACAGGCGCGCGCGTTTTAATTTACTAAACAAATAAACGCGCTAAACGCGGCCATGCCAAGTATGTTGTAGTATACTCGTATGCTGTGGTGAGAGTGAAAAGAGTTGGCAGGCCTTCAACTGACACAGAGAGACAGACAAAGACCGCGAAAGCAATAAACAAATTTCGAATGAAAATCCGTAAATAAAAATGAAATCAAAGCCAAAACATACAAATATTTTTGCGAACAGCTGCAGCTGAGCAATTACTAGAGAAACAAGATTATAGGGTGGCTAGGGCGGTTAGGGCGTGTTGGCAGGATGTACGATGTGTAAACAAAAGGATAACGCAAATCGAAATAAGAGCAAGACATGTCCTTACAACATAAAATAAAAAACCATGCGGGTGCGAACTGTTTTCAAACTCTTTACTACAAATAATTCAACCCTTAATTATTTGGGATTAATGCAAAATGCATGCGTTCATAAAATTTATATGCGATATTGTAAATTTGTGGCAAATTTGTTGTTATTGTTGTTGTTGCTGCAGGACGCACAATTGTCCTTGCGCCGCTTTGCGTTTGCCGCGGCGATAAATTCTGAATTTGTGGCCGCTTTAAATTGGTTGTGTGCGGAAATTGTTTAATTTGTTAAATAAATTGCTTTCACTATAATTCAACAGCATAGTTTTTTAATGCAATTATTTGTTTTATATTTTTATTTTTTTGTTTTGCCTCATCGTTGTGGTTTTTTTTTTCAATAAATTTGCATGTTTGTTGAGTGAAGTGTATGTGTGTGTGTAGGTTTATAGTATCCTTTATTGTTCTAAGTCTATTGACAATCTATTATTAAATGAATTCCATCTTCATCAATCACTCGTAGAGTAGCCGCTGTCAGGAACTCAATGAGGCACGAAGGACAGTTGTGCAAACACTAATTTGTCTATTAGTTGTGGAGGAGTTTATGTTTAGCCACATAAAGCAGAACAACTCCATTGCAAATTAAATGTATTAGAATGTTTCCTTTTTTTCTCTTAAATTTGAATGAAGCAATATTAATTAACTTACTACAATTACTTTCTTTCTGGCCACTTCCACCGTGAAGAATTTACGAAAGTGAATTCGAAATTTTTTTAAATTTTTCACGTTTAGGAAGATTTTGTGATTTGATTTCATCGAAATGTGTCGTCGTCCCGCTGGAACCAGATTTTCTGCATGCTATTCTCAACCACATTTGGCATAAAAAAATCCGTTATTAAGGTGCGATAACAATCTCCGATGAATCTCTTTGCACTACTTTCGGTCGTGAAGACGTTCGTCTTGAGTTTCATTAGCTTTTTCAGTGGCATGATTTCGACAATTTTATTTCTTATTGAAGAAGCGCTTTAGGGTGGCATGTACAATTTCTATGACAAAAATTTTCTTCGACTGAAATGCCTAAAATATTCAATAGCAGGGTCAACCGAGTGAGGGCAGCTATTAAGTCAATGTACCAAACCACACATGCTTCTTTTAACCAACTAACTGAGCTAGAACAGTATCGCAATGGCTTCATGGACTTTTTCTGTTTCTCATCTTACTTAAATCATGCCGACATGGAACCGTATATGCTGTCGAAGAATCTCGCATGCGTACATTCAAGAACACTTCGAATCTGTCCATTAGGCAGGCTTCGAAACAGGGAAGAGTCGCTGTCGATGCTCAAGGATGACACTTTCAAAAACTTTCAGCTCATTCGAAATCTTCAAAATTCTTTTTTTTCTCTGAATCTTTTCTCGATACTTTATAAATACCCTTTATGTGTAGTTCCAAAAATGTAAGTCAAAGGTTGATTTTTCAAACTTTTTGATAGCTACCGACTCTCTCCATATATTATGTTTTCGGAAATATTGTGTAAATAAAAGCGTATAAGTTACTTTATCCCGTTTTTAAGGTCAATTTCACTATCTCCACAGTTCAATTTCGAAAAACCCTTCCAAAGTTTGGTCTGCTGTACGACAAATAAAAATGCTTTCTTAATGATTCTTAATAAAAAAAAAACAAAAAAACTTCTTAGTACAGCATTAGTACAGAAAATATTTTACAAATTGCAAAATTCTGGCTGTGTACAAATGATATTTTTACAGACGTATTAATATTACCGTTGTTCTACTTTTGTTATTCCTTATCTAGTTTTAGCTGTAACTGATGATAAGATTCTAATACTAGCTTCTTCTTCAGTGTTGGAAATATTATATTGCTGAACAGTCGTAGGCGTAGAAAACCGTTAAACGTTGTTTAAATGAGAGAACAATTAAACTAGCTGCAAATTACGAGATATGTTCAAAAAGTGTAGTGACTTTCAAATTTCGCGGGCAACGTACATTCGAATATCGATTGTTGTTGTTTTGTTGTGTTGTGTTGGTACACTTTACAGTTTCAGCTATGTAGCATGTTTACTTTGTTTGTGAGAGGCATAACGGTTAGAAATATTTTGCGTGCTCGGCAATTTTCTGCTATCGAATAAAATGAAAAAAAGAATTTGCATCAAATTTTGTGTAAAAAATGAAATTAAGTGATCTAAAACAATTGAAATGTTGACAGTGGCATACGGTGAAACTGTTCTGAGTATAAAAAAAATGTTTACAAGTGGTACAAACTCTTCCAAGATGGCCGGGACTATGCCAATGACGAGCCTCGCTCTGGACGCCCAAGCACGTCAACAACAGATAAAAACGTTGAAGCAGTAAAGAAAATTGTTTTGGAAAACCGTCGAATCACTATCAGAGAAGTTGCTGAGGATGTTGGCATATCGGTTGGCTCGTGCCATGACATTTTTTCGAACGTTTTGGGCATGAGACGTGTGTCAGCGAAGTTTGTTCCGTTAATTTTGACCAAAAGAACCGTCGCATGAGCATCGCTCAGGAGCTATTAAATGACATCAACAACGATCCAGTTTTGCTCAAGAGGGTCATAATTGGTGACGAAACATGGGTATATGGTTATGACGTCGAAACCAAAACCCAATTGTCCCAATGGAAGAGCCCAGGTGAGCCAAGACCGAAAAAAGCACGCCAAGTTCGATCAAATGTTAAAGTTTTGTTCGATTACCGTGGCGTAGTGCATCAGGAGTTCTTACCACATGACCTTACGTTCAATAAAGACTACGTGTATTATCTTGAAGTTATGCGCCGTTTGCGAGAAGCAATACGAAAAAAACGTCCGGAATTGTAGAAAAGCAGTTAATGCCTTGTGCAGCACATTAATGTCCCTGCTCACTCATCTTTGCTTGTGAGAGAGTTTTTGGCCAAAAACAACACCACAATCATGCCTTAGCCACCATATTCACCGGATTTGGAACCATGTGACTTTTTCCTGTTCCCAAAACTGAAGATATCTATGAAAGGACGGAGATTTGCAACGATCGAGGAGATAAAGACAGCATCGCTGGAAAAACTCAAGGCTATACCGAAAAGTGCTTCGAGGATTGGAAAAAGCTTTGGCACAAGTGTATTGTATCTGAGGTGCATCACTTTGAAGGGGACAACATAAATATTAATGAATAAATAAATATTTATTCCTAAAAATACAAAGTCACCTTAATTTTTAAACATACCTCATATACATATACATGCATTAACTTGTAATTCATAAATAGTTTAACGTGCGTCTTACTATGCTAAATCTGATGCTGACAGGACGCCGAAATACGCCATATACTCCAGTAAAAATAAAGATATTTCACATCAAAAAGTTGAAAAAACTCTTCAAATTGCAGAAAAAGATTCATCAGCACATTTTAACATTCATTAACAGCTCTCTTAGTAAACAAAACGAAGGTATTCATAAATGCAAACATGGAACACTTTGGAGCTGCTTATCACCATTTCAAACAAAAACACATCATCACTCATTGGCTATGTTTGTGGCGGCAGTCTGCAAACATTAAAAAACAAAATAAGGAGAAAAAAAAAGATGCGAAAGAAAGCCACCCATTTGGTCATACAAAAGCAAATGTTATCAACACTTGAACATCTAATGCAGAGTCAAAGTGACCCAAATTCTTAGACAACAGCAATGGAGAAAAATGCTCTCAGCGCGTATGTGTATAAATGTTTTAACATGAGTGTTGACTCATTTTTCAATATACTTATACTATGGCGTTGGCTTTCATTTCTTTATGAACAAACAAACAAACAAACAAACGAACGAACCAATGGACATAGGACATAGGACGTAGGACGTAGAACTCAATGACACAAATGATGTAGTTTTGTTTACCCCAACCCGACGACGACGACTTGAAGCCAAATGTTTTTCCAATGTTCTGTCCAGCATAATGCAGCTTTAGCGCTCGAGTGACTTTTATGTTTCAATAGAACTGAAACAAAGTTTTCTTTCTTGTTGTTCCAATTTTTTTTGTTCCACCATTTTTCTATTTTGCTACTTCAAAGATTTTCAAGATTTCAGCGTGATAAGAGTTTAGACAGCTTTACTTTACTTTTTTTCTTCCACATTTGCTATGTTGTTGATTAGAAAAGTCACTAAGGTCTTGTTGCTTTTTTAATATATTTAGTTCTACAAGAAAAGTTCTCCAACTGGGTCATGTGTGTGTGTGTGTTTGGTGTGCCGTTTGGGCAAAGTGCATAAGCGCGCGCTTAAGTCAGGCGAGGTCAAAGGATTTGTGTGAAAATAAAATATATATATATATATATATTTTTTTTTTCAAATCAAGCGTATATAAAATACGAAATTGAATTTAAATCTACACTTTAAAAACTTTAAAAACAATTTGCAATTATATATTTTTTTTTTTTTAAATATTGCTTCGTTAATTGCTCTCGATTATATATTTCATATAGAATTTATAAACGTATAATTTAACAAAATTTATTGCAACTTAAATGAAAACCAATACAATTTCACAACACTGTCAACCACATGACAACCCTGTACACAACATGCAGCATGGTTGCATTTCACCACAAACTCATCTACACACAGAGCAGCTCTCTCTCTCTCTCTCTCTCCCTCTCTCTCTCTCTCTCTCTCAGTCATGCTTTATAGTCACCCACAAAATTTTGTTTGTGTATTTTATGCATTTAATTTGATTTCCATAAAATTAATTACATATGCTTACATAAATAACAACAACAACAACAACAACAACATGAACGACAACAGCTTTAAGAACAATTTCGTTATGTTGCATGCATTTCTTGCAACCACAAATTGTTTGTTTATTGTCCAATGTATAGCAGGGCAACTCTGCTTATACTATGTATATGTCTATTTACAGTCTGGCAACGCTGCGCTTGCTGAAAATGCAGTCTTTTGCTAGTTTCATGTTTCTTGCGCTTAAACAAAAACCACAAATATATGCAATAATAATTAATTTTGCTATTATTGCTGAGAGTTGTCGTTGTTTTAGTTGGTTGCTCTATGTATGTTATCAGTGCAGCTGTTGTTCTATACTTATTTATGTAGTATAGCATAGGGTAGTAGTTGTGTGCACTAAATATTATACGAGCTGAACGAGTAGTACATAGTAGTTATATGTAATTTGTTACTAGTACAAAGTTATGTGTAGCTACTCTTAGTAGATACAATTATATTGGTATATTGATGAATTTTTATATTTTTAAGTGAATAGAACTATTTATGTTACTGCATATGACTCAAACTGTGAACGTTTTATTATATATTAATATGTATATTAGAATATACTATTAAAAATTACTGCGCATATTGACGCAATTGTGAGATATTATTGAAAGAGAGAGAGAGAGAGAGAGAGAGAGAGAGCGAAGTCCGTTTTAATACCATATATTTTACTTTTAACGTAGTCACAGGCTGTGGTTAGCACGTCGGATAGTAAATTTATATAGTTTTTTGACGACCCACGACTCGATTTTTCCAAAAGTATAGAAGTTTGAATGTTTTCGAAGGTAGATGGGTAGGCGTGGTTTGCTACTGGTTGCTAGACGATGTTTGCTGGGAATCTTGCTGTAGTACAATATATGTAGAGTGAAAGTTAGTACGTATTTTCATGTATAAAAATGTACGTGTATCTCATGTAGGAATCAGAGAGAATATCGGTACATCTGGTAACCCTACCTATAGTTACTCATAGGGATATGCAACGTAAGCGTGTGAACTATTGGCAACAGCTGCCAATCCGAGAGCGCTCACTCGCGATAATAGGAAACGTGCAGGTTATAAATATAGGCGACAGATGAAATTCGTATCACAAAATACGCGAAAATATACAGCATATGTGGAAAGAATATTGGCAGTAAATGAAAATCCGACCAAGCAGCACACACGTAGCTACACAAAGATATACCGGATTTATGCGCAGCATGTGTTAACAATATTGGCAACAGAAGTCAATCCTAACCTGTTCACATCACCTCACATTATTCACATTATTCCGAAGCAAATTACCTACTCGTACCAGCGTCCAAGCCAAAGAGAACTTCAAACTTTATTTTTCTTCTCATCAACCAGTCGCTGCAATCGCCAGTCATGTCCACTTTTTGCAAAAGTATTGTATTAAATCGAACCTTTGTCAATTAGGTATTTTATGGTATTACCTTGCCCGCGCTTTTCTAAGACAAATTTTATCTGTTAAAACTGTTATTCTTATTTTTATGGTATTAATTTATAATTAACTTATTATATTATGCAAAATAAGTTTTTAGAAAGTTCAAGAAATATATATTTAAATGTTGTGCGTGAAGATTAGCTTCGTCACATACTACGTTACTGGCCTCAATTTTAGAGGTTTTTGAAACTTCGTTTAGAAAATACTTCCCCCTATACATAAATCTCCTTCTACTCAAGACCAGGCAGCTAAACAGTAGCTCTCTTCGCCGTTCTGACAGCTACTGCATAGGTTGGGTTGAATTGATATTCAAATAACCTGGTGGCACTTATGTCTATCAAGCAGTGTGCTTAAGATTCAAGTTATCGCTTATGTTTAACCTCAAATATAAGCGTGTTCTTTTTATCGTAATCTGGTATAATTTTTTTGGTTGGACCGCATATGTATAAGCTAAGCCAGCGTTCATTTAAGTTGCTGATGGTTTTAGCATTGATGCGCATCTTACATGTTGACAGAGGCATCCTGCTTCAGATCTTGCTAAGAAAGATCTGTGCGCTGGTTAACCGTCTCGCACACTCTGCTGCTCTTAAGTTTACTTAGATTTTCACTGTACCTTGGCACCCAGACAAATGCTTAAACAATCTCGTTAAGATGATATACAGCATTAAGTAATTGTTTTTAATTTGATTGTACAAGAGTCAAGTGTATTAAGCACTGTTTAAGTATCAAATTACAAAAATACAGTGTTTTGTCCCATCGGTTGTGATTAGGAAGTGCATAGCTTAGTGAATAACAACAACATAAACTCGATAGACGCTGCATTGGTTTGAAAGTCTGAATGAGGCTTCTACACCCAGTTATGGAGCTTCTACACCACCTCCGATTCCGAGTCAATTTTTTCCATACTAGATCTAAAAGAAGATGAAAAAGAAGAATTGTGTTTAGTGCTTTCGTCTGCGCAATTGTGGCTTTTCGCACTCCTTCTGCTGAATTTTCATTCCACAGAACTTCTCTAATAAGTGTAGTACCTACGCATCGTGCACACTTCTCCGAATTTCAGACATATATCGTTCAGTTTATCACGTAAAATATATTCTAATTTCTTGTAAATTCTATTGGGTTCACTCCCAAAACCACCGGAGTTTGCACGCCCAGAGAGAATCATGTCGCTATATGTAGATATGGCAACAACGTCCGTATATGCAATAATTTTATAACCTTCCTGCATTTAAGCAACTATCTTATGATGCTTACCAAAGAGTTATCCACCCCATCCAATAGAGCTGAAGATATTGCAGCTGTTTTGACGCTTTTGAAGACACCATCTATGTCCACATCTGTCTATGTAAGCATACGTCAAATTTTGGTTACTAAGGTGTGTAGGATACACTCTGTTGATTTGTCCTTGAAGTATGCGTAATGAGAGCGAGACAGCTCTGATGGGAAGATGCTATGCCTCATTTGCTTGTCTAGAAATGTCTCCAAAGTCTTTAACGGTTATAAGGAAAGACTTATGTGGAGTTTCCATGCGATGCTTTATTTGCCTTCAGAATAAACACCACTTTCACTTCCTTTCAAACGAAAGAGTATGTGATTTAACCAAAGACATTGCTGAAATAGCAAGAACAGCCATTTGTCAACATGCTTAAATGTGTTTTGCAGTTGGGCTAGTTATGCTCCATCTGGTCCTGGTGACTTGAAGATCTGAACAGAATTGACTCTATTTTGTCTTCTCTTACTATTATGACTATAAGGTGTGATGAAGTTGATACAATACCGCTAAAACTAGGCAGCAAATATGGTGGAAATGAAACCGAGTTCGAATGTTATGTTGGAGAAAACTTTATTTTATCATTCGATCGTCTCCAAATTCGGTTTATATACTCTAAACAAAAAAAAATGTTCCAATTTCTTGCTGTTGGACAATGATTTATTGAACAAATATTGAGGCATACTGCTTAATTTTCTTTTCAACAATATCTACAAAATAAATTTAAGCTATATTCTACCGAAACATTATTCCAATCGAACAATTGTTCTAATTCCAAAATCAATCACATGCAAAAGAACAAACGATGTCACTTCTATGAAGATCCCACAACTCTAATTCAAGAGACAATCCATCTATTAAATGTCAAAAGTACAATGGCATTAGTGCGCTATTATCCTGTGTGTTGTCACAACAGGATGTCAAGTAAACAAGCCGCAAGCGGTAAATTTTTCATACACATATAATTATTTTATTGAACTAAATGCGATTTTAGGACATTTGCGCACATGTTCTAATTTAGCAACCCCTAAAGAACCTAGTTACACATCCCTTGAAACATAAACGTCTGTTGGCAAGATCCGAGCTAAGGGTGCGCTTGAGGGCGTGAATGAGTTGCAAAGGATCAAAAACAGAATCAGATATATCAGCACAGCTGTGCAGTAAGCATGCAGTGTGCAGTTAGCGCAGGACAACAGACAAAAGAAATTTTATTTACATTGGCAGTGACATTAAAGGATGAGCCTACTTTGTGCTAGAGGCAATTACCTAACTACAAATGCTTGAAATAAAATAAAATTGTAAAAATCGTAATGCATTTGAGTGCACATAAATGTGCTTACAAATGCAAAAACAAAAAAATCAACTTGACCCAGTTTTGTGGAAACCAATGCAGAAATTGAAGAATGAAATGTAAAAACCCTATAAATGACCGCAAACAGCTCGTTCAAAACTTGGTCAATATGGCATCAATGGACTGCTCGACAAGTACGCATATTGCGAACAAAGGAATTGCCCGATGCTAATGCTGATGCAGTGTGCCATCAAGGACATTAAGGAAGTAACAAGGAAAGCTCAGCGAAATGAAAATGCCTGAATTGCATGAGCGCGCAAAGGCAAAGTACGTACGTTTCGAGTGCACTTTAAGTAGTTCTACAAATTGTGTAGCATTAGAAAAAAAAAAACTATTGCATTGAAGTGCAATAATTTACTTGTTATATAAGTGTATCAGCTGTTTTGAGGCTTCAATATAGGACCAATTGTTTGTGGCTTTCAAAGTTCATATAAAAATTTATTGCAACAAAAATGTAAAGTTTTAAGAAGTAACTTATTGTAGTAAAGTTTAAGTATTGTAATAAATAAGTTTTACTAAGAACTATGCTGAAATTTAAATAAAGCGTACGTCATTTTGCCACTCACATGTAAACGACAAAGAAGAAATGAGTTGCGATTGTTAGGCACAATGGAGCGGCTCTATTATTTACGCTAAAGCAATCTCAGTTCTCTGAATACTATACATAAACTATGGCTAGCGAAAAATACTTATTGCATATTTTTCTTGACGCCAGACTGTCTGTAAGTCAATGGAATTATCTTGATATATAAAAAATTTCGCACTAATTGCGCAGTAAGTAACTCATGACTGCATTCTCATCGATGAGTTATAATATATCACTTATAAGCTACAACAAATTACCATGATAATGCAGTTTTCAGCATACTATTTTTCCCAAATGGAACTTTTCGCCAAATCATCAACGCTGTAGCTTATAGCTCAAAGTCAGATAAAGCCAAACAATGAACGCGTTGAGCGCATTCATTTGACAAATATGACAAATCCTTGCTAGAAGTCAATTTTCCTGCAAAGAAACGCAACTGTGTCGAGGGAAGATAAGCATCTAGTGGCACTTTGATGCGCACAAGAGCGCACAGGAGCGCACTGACAGCGGCAGGGCTGCATTATTGTCATGCTTGGCAGCGCTGACAAGTGCTGGTTCATTTAATTTCGTTATACAGTGTTGGAAAGAGCGCGCAGCATCATGTCATAATTTCAATTATACACTCTGCAAAACACTCGAGACATCGTGCGCGTATATAGTACCCGTAGAGCTAATATATCTTTTGGCTTACTTTGAAGTTTTTAAGTATCATTTATCATGCTTGCTACATTCTACGTTGCTTACAGAAACTTCTTGGTTTATTATGGTGAAGTTTTATGGAGAATGAATGGAATAGATAGAACAAGCACATTTTTTTTTGCTGTTGCATATTTTTATTTTCATTTAAAACCCTTAAAAATTCTACAGCACTAAGACTTCATCTAATCAGCATTAATCAAAACAAAATGCCAGATAAATCCTATGCTCGGTAAACCCTGTAAATAAAATAAACAAAAAAAGAAGCATGGTTTTTATCCCAACAAGGTAAAAACTTCGAAGTTTTTTGCAACAAAGCGAGCCAAAAGAAATTAGTGATGGTGAAAAAAAAAATGAATGGAGAAAAGTTGTTACTGCAAAACTTTAATTAAATTTGCCAACACATTTTGCGACACAAAGCGAAGCGAAGCCAGAACATCATCGTTGTCGTTGTTGTCGCCAGCGTGTCATATGTCTGCTGCATATGACCTGTGAGTGAGCTAAACCAAAAAAAAAAAAAAAAATAGTATAGTATAAGAACTCCAACTGCAACAGTTCGTTCGGATGTGCATCTATATTTTAAGCCACACTTTGTGGTGGCAAAAATTTTATTACATTAATATATTTATAAAAGTAACCACGTGATGTCTGAACGGACGGGCAGCCAGCTAGTCAGGATACCAAAGACAAACAAATGCCAATGCAGCACAGAGAGAGAGAGAGAGGGGGAGAGAAAGAGAGCAAGTGTTTCTGTGTATGTTAGAGTTCGTGCTGCGGAAAACTTAGTTTTTACTTTAATTTCCGCCGCAAATTCAAAATCGAGTTTGTTGCAAAAAAAAAAAAAAAAAAAAAACAACAATTTTCTTTTTTTCCAGAACTTGCTTTACGCATGCATGTGGCTTCTGTATGACGTTGTGCAACACCATTTTCTGTTAGTTGCTTCTCTCTCTCTCTTTCCCCTTCTCTCTTTCACTCTATATTTGTTACGTTTCAACACATGTTCTATCCATTTGACTCAAACTGCAATGTCGCGACGCGTGTCCTGCAAATGGACACGTTTCGTTTTACATAAGCAAGCTGGCATTAAGTATTTCTATACACTGCACTCAAAGCCAAAATGGTTTAATAAATTTGTGTCAATGTATGTAACAGGCAGAAGAATTAAATGTTATAATATATCTATACCTGATGAAAGTCGAAAGCCGAATTGATATAACCACGTTCGTCGATTTGTCCGTCTGTCTGATAGTACGAGGCTATAAGAACTTGAGACATATTTTATTACTAGAGAATTTCTTTAGACTTATACAGATCTTTCAATTAGATCGCAAATCTTTAACCATGTTATATCTGAAAGGACAGACAGCTAGCTAGTCAGTACACCTAAAACAAACAAACAAACGCCAATCCAGCAGCTAGAGCATATAGAGGGAGAGAGCTGATGAAGTACTCTGTTGTCTTAAAAATTTTTCTCTTGATTGAACAATTTAGTCCGGCTAGCTCTGCCGATAGAACATGAAGCTCTTAATCTCGTGCTGTGCCCCATGTTGGGCACCAAAATATTTAAAATACCTACAGCCAATTAGTGGGATTGTTTGTTCTGGTTAACTCTATTTTCTTCTTCCTACTCTCTCTCTCTCTCTCTCTCTCTCTCTCTTTCTTTCTCTCTCACTCTATCTTTAGCTCTTTTTCGTTCTTTTTATTTACAGACATGCATACAATTGTACACGTATCGGTGCAAATCGGACGGTGCAGCGTACTTAATTGTCGGACAAACTTGACTGTAGCGTTCTTATTTTTTTTCTTTTTTTTTAGCTTTATTGTCTGGTGTCGCAAATAGTTGGTTTTTAATGAGTTTTCATAACACTTGTGGCCTCGACACTGGTTTGTTTGCTGCACTTTGAAGGCGTGATAACATTGTAAATATTGCTGCAGTGTTGTAAAACTTTCTGCATGTTTTTCTATTGTTTCAAAGTTTCTGGTATGTGGACATTGGTTGACATTGGATTTTGTAGGTAAAAGATTATTATTCAAGATAGTTTTTAAGTATTTAAAAACTGATTTTAATGCAATTAAATAGTGTTGTGTAAAAGAGCAGTGTTTCCAAATCACCCACGGTACAATACTATTGCTGTGGTAGTGTAAGTAATCAATTATCTCCAACGGCTCGTTAGATGTACCCTGTCAAGGGAATTTACTTTACACTACCAGTTTCTAGAGTAAAGTTAAAGCATCTACTAATTCTTAGCAAAATCGTTTAATTTACAAAGATGTTCTTAGAGATTCTAATGCTATTATAAACAAAATTTCTATACAATAATGGCAATAATAACGACTGCCAGCTTTGGTATCGATTTCTCAGTCAAATTTCTGCGAATACGAGTACTTATAGGATCAGTATTTGTTTGAGGAAATTTTTATGTTATTTACTGTTTTCTTATTTGATTGTTCTCTTTGTATTTGTTTTGTTTTTAAATTCATAAGACATACGATTTAAAAACTATGTGCAGTCTCATTGTACTCATCGTAAAACACACTCATTACATTATGTTGATATCTTCATTAAACATTATTCTCCAACTAACTCAGCCGATAGCGCGTGTGACTCTTAATAGTCGGCCCCACGTTGGGCGCCAAAATATTTGAAACACCGTTTTGTTAAATTTTTTAACGCTATCTTACAGAAATAAGATTGGCAGCTTCATATTTGTGCTTTGTATAGTATATTTTTATGATTTGCAGCTTTTGGTTGGTCTTATATATTACAAAAATAACAAAAACTTTGAATTTCAACAGAACCTAATAACAAAGTTTTTATGTAGTGCGTGTAAGAACTACGAGTACAAAATATTCAAAAGGTTTATTTAAACTATAAAAGCACTCTAATTGCATTGAAGAGATAAACGCAGCTAAGAAGCCTAAGGGTATTATTACAGTATACATTTGAAAGCCGATTGAACAATGCCTTCAAAAGCACTCAGCTGCAGATTGCACTTCCAACTAAAGGTGTCACCGTAGATATCTGCCTGTATTAGTACCCGAATGAATAACTTGACTTAACTTGACTGGCAAACGGCGACGGACGCACAATTTCGCGCACTTCTGCGTGCTAAATGCAGCGCAAAACAATATATCTGCCATGTTAATGAGCAAAGGTGAAATGATATGACATCGACAAGTTGGCTTTTAGCTCAGAGCTCATAGATATAGGCAGTTAGACAGACAGACAGACAGACAGACAGGCAGACAGACAAACAGACATACAGACATACAAACAAGCTGGCAGAGATCAGAACACGTACTAGAAGCTACTCAATTTTCAACTTGAGATAAGACATTAGATTGAATGCATCGTTGGCTTAACTGCAAATGCAATCGAGCGTTCGAGTGTCGAGTGTTCTGAGTCTACACTACACTAAGCAGTATATACCACGTTAGCTGTTTGCATTAATTTTCCATCTAAAAACTTTATTAGCGAGTAAGCAAGTAGTGCTCAGACAGACGGACGGACAAACATGCAAACGCTTTCAGCTGCTGCTGCAATCTTTAGCTTCATCGTAACACTCGAGTAGAAGTATCTGGTTATTAACTTTGCTAAATTAACATTAAATATGTAGTTGGTTGCCTTCAACATTATACGTTATACGGTACAATATAATGATGCGTCGTCTGCTTGATAACAAATTTGCCATTTTGCAGCCATTTCGCGCTTTATTCGTTGGAAACTGAAGTTGATTCTGTCTGCAGTACTTGTTTTAAACAGATTCTAATGTGTTTCACAAGGATACACATTAGCATGTGTGTAATCAGTGCCATTGTTGTCGTTATCCTTGTCAGGTATTGCAGATATTGTACATTGTATATACTTAGAATCAAGATATCTTGAGCGCTGCATGTTTGCAATTTCAATTTCATTGTCATTACACGTAGCTTGTTTGTTTCGTTTGATTTTGTTTGCGTTTAATTGGAATTTAATGTTTTCATTAATATGCACATCTGCACTAGCTACAGTCTAATGATTATTTGTGCAACAATAAGTGCACTGAGCATGTGCGGATATTGTCTTTTGTAGTATCTAGAAATCTTGGCATGCTTTGAATGTGCAGTATTAGAGATAATTAGATTGCCATTGAAGAGATGAGCAAGCGAAATAAGTAACTTTAACACATTACATTGTACAATAAATTTTATTTAAATTGTAGCTTATTTTCTCAGCCAAGATACACATCTGCCGATTGTATAACACGCACACAGGCAGCGGAGTTGAGCTTAGCTTAGTTGAGTTGAGTTTAGCAGCGTTGAAAATTCAAACGCACAGCAAGCAATGAGCGTCCGCACACTGCGTGCCTACTAGCTGAGGAGAGCTTAGTTGACATTTCCGCGCTTAAACAAGTCTGCTTGTTTATTTACGCACGTCAGCTGTTTGCTTCACATCAGTGCTCATAACTCATACATAAATGTTTTCACGAGAGTATTCATATATATATATATATATATATATATATATATATATATATATATATATATATATATATATATATATATATATATATATATATATATATATATATATATATATATATATATATATATATATATATATATATATATATATATATATATATATATATATATATATATATATATATATATATATATATATATATATATATATATATATATATATATATATATATATATTTATCTATGCTTGTATGAAATATATGTATATAGTCAGTAAGTCGCAGAAAATAATAGTAAAAACATTGCCGATGAAGTGCATCTCATGAAAATTTCCATTACTGCGCTGGTGTCTCCCATGATGTAAAGCCAGTGTTCGATTGAGTCTGGCACGATAAGATCTGGTATTGTAGAATTTGTAGAAATGACTATCAGCATTTTTTTTTTTTTTTTGCTCGCCATTCCTCCGGTTAAGAGCGTTAAACGTTATCGTTAGGGATGAAGTCTCTACGATTCGTCCAATAAGTAATATATTCTATATGCCAGTGTTTTGAAAACGGTGCTGCATTCCATCTACACAGCAAATGTGCCCATACCATCTAACAAAACCCTGCACATTTTTCAACGATGGAGCATCTGTTGAGGCAAGGGAACTGTCCAAGTGTTATGTACAATCACCAACTAATCCCGAAACAAACGTTGGCCAACTGTCTGAGATTACACTTGGATAGGGAAAAACTTGTAGTAATCGTATTACCATCAAAATCAAGCAATTCTAAGAAGACTTCTAAGGCTTGATCCGTTAGATCTACTACGAGTATTCTGTATCTGCAAATATAATTGAGATACAGTTCTCGAAATAGACAAATTTCTTATGCAACAACGCCTAAATTTATGTTTATCAAAATTAATGATCTTCTTTAGTGCATCTCGCACATTAATTACCATGAATTGAAATGTAACACATTGAAATAAAATGTGCTTTTTATTGCAATGTAATACAATTATATGTAACCTAACCATGTGCATATATGAGTTGTATACAAAGATTTAAGGCGAGTTTTTCAACGTTCGGTTAAAATTTAACTGTCAGTTATTGTAGTTAAACTTTAAACGGAGATTGAAACCTAGCTCTTTTTAAATTAAATCTCTTAAATTATACTTACGCTAGGACCAATGTAAGTCATTTTTTCTATTTAGTTTTAAATTTTTTGCTCAGCTTTCTTTTCAGCATTTTTAAGTAGTCGCATCCCATTCTAAGTGCTTCTTGCAAAATACTCAACGTGCCACTCGATTTGACAAGTTAATCAGAAGAACATCGCTGATACAAACTTGTACACAGTACAGTTTGTGCCTACAAATACGAGTATAACAGATGATTTGCTAACCTATTAATAATCCCGAAATCAATTCAAGCGTTAGATGAACATAATGATTTCTGTCAATTACAGTTAAATGATTATGATTTCTGGAAGAAAAATATGAAAATGGAACAAAAGTTCTCAAAACTTCAACTTCGAGTAGTAGAAATTCTTTGAAAATGTCTTTGCCAAATCGAAAAAAAGTAGAAGCCTAAACGAGCAAAACTGCTTGAAACTCTTGAAAATTAGAAGGCGCCTACGCGCAGGATAACAACGACGACAACAACTGGACAGACTGAGCAAAAAGTCTCAAAGTCAACGACAAACTGTCATGTTGACACATCAGAAACAGCCAGAGTAACAACTCAATTGATTTTGTTGCGAATGGTGTACAAAAAAAAAAAATTAAATGTAAGCAACAAACCATGAGGCTAACTAATTGTCGAAGTCCTAGCGCTGTTTGTCCTTTAGTACACACGCCTATTGAGCTGGAAAAAAAGTCAAAAATTAAATTGGCAAAAAATATTTTACTCTTCGTGCTCAACGTCAGCAGACTTTGCAAGCATCTTGGAGCGAAGACTTTCAACTTATTTTTGACGCGTTGATTAATTACGCATTTGACATTTGCTCGAAGTAACTGAAGCATGGGCGAAAAATCCTTATGGGGTTTGTTGGGGATGGACAGCTTTTGAGGGTGTACTATGATAAATGAGCATAAGGTGTTGTGTGCGAGTATATTGACTGCAACTTAAAGTATTTTGCCGCTACTGCGCCTAAAAATACGCTAACAAAAGCACTTTTGTAGCATACTTTTTGGCGTGCTAGCATGATATTCTATATTGGAGTGAGCTTAATGAACGCCGCGACATCATGTTGAGCTGTCATTTTTTGTTTGTGTCACTTAGCGAGGGTTCTTCAACAATACTTTGCGACCAAGCGATGATGCTTTGGACAGCAGTACAAATTTAAAAACCACCCATTTAACTCACTCTGAACGCCTGTGAATAGTTCGTACATCTTAGGAAGTTGCTCTGTCTCCAAACTGATTTCTACTTGTCGTTTGCTGTCAGTTTGATGTTAATTAGTTTCGGTCGCCTTTTGTATTCGATGTGGTGTTGTATGTGGGGCTGTAAAGCTTTTGTTTCTGGGGGCGAGCAAGTGCAGCCAGACTAGAGACAATGTCTGAATGTTGTCTACAGCGACAATCGAGTCTAGTAAAATTTTTGAGTGACAGTTATTTGTATTCAGAAGTCTTCTTTTTCATGGTGGTTATAATGTGCAGAAATGATTTTAATTAGATTTAGCTTTGCGGTTTGATGCAAAGACTGCGATATTGAAGTAGGTAGTGTAAAGAGCAAAAATTAAGCAAGTCTTCTTCATAGTATTATAATATTTATAATTGCCAGAAATACTTTTTGATATTACTATAAACATTTTGAAATTTTTGCAAATACCGTTCCTAATTTTCATCCGTAGTTGTATGCGGCTTCTTAATTGCTTGATCGACCCATGCGCGTATTGCATCTGTATGCTGTAGACCAACCATGCGATTGAGCACCTTACCATTGTGCATGAACAGCAGCGCCGGCACCGAGCCTACATCATAATCCAGTGCCAGATCACAGTTTTCATCAACATCAACCTTGGCTAGCTTCACCGCGCCGGCCTTCTCCGAAATGATGCTCTCCAGGCGTGGCGTTAGCACTTTGCAAGGACTGCACCAACTGCAATTATATAGAAAATATATATACACAAAAAAATTGCTTACCAAAAGTTTTTTTTAGCGCATTTCACCTGGCACAGAAATCCACTATGACTGGCTTATCGCACTTCTTCACCTTCTGCTCAAAATCTTCATTGGTATCTACGTCAAAGATCGACTGCCGAAAGGATGTCGCCTTGGCATAGTCGCGGACTATCTGATTGGTAGTCCAAACGCGACGTATTTTCATCAGATTGCGCGTATGCAAGCCGAATATGTTTGCGCCAGACATTTTTACAATTTTTATGTATAATTTTTTCTTCATAGTGAAAAAATATAGCCGAAAAATAGAAAAGAAGAGAAATTTGGTTTTTTTTTTTTTTTGTAATATGGCATCAAGTCGATGTAGCCGAAATAAAAAACATATGTATAAAGAATATAAAGTTTTTTGCAGGGATAACTTTGTTTGAATGAACAAAATAGAAATGTATACAGTTTTTGACATATGTTGCTAAGAGTCTTGAGAGCATTAAAATTCACGCTCTTTAACAAGTGTAGTTTTGAAGTCATTTACAGAAATTTCAGTCATATTACATGCTTGAAGCGAAGCTATTCATGTCTGGCTACAGCTGTGAACGTAGAAGTCATTAACAAAACGACAGATCAACAAGAACCGTTGGTGAAGAGAGAAAAGCAAGGTGAGATAGCATCAGGTACGTCCGATGTATAGCAAACACATGCAAATAAAGCACGCATAATTTATTTTCTCTCTGTTTCTCTCTATCTCTCTCTCTTTCTCTTTGTGTATCTTTCAATACACGTGCATACAGTTAGCTGAAAAATACGCTGTACAAGTAGCAACAAGCGCCGCTGAATCATTTATGCTATTGTTGCTTATACGAATGTTTCTTACTGTGTATACAGTTATACTGTCTGTTGCATAGACAAACAAATTACGGTGTAAATGCATGCTTTACTGTGAGATCAATGCTTGGTATTTTATGTTTCTCTTTTTTTCTCTCATTTATTTTGTGGTTGCCTATACGAATGTTTCTATATTTGTATTTTCATTTAAGCAGAGCGCTTTAATATTATTTTGTGTTATGTGGCTAACAAACTTGATAGCTACAAAGCGCAATTCAACACTGAGTAGTATTGTAGTAGTAGTAAAGTAGTAAAAGCATAAAATGCATGAAATCTCCTCCTTTTTTTTTTGTAAACAACGCAAATATGCGTAATAATTTAAGTAACTACATTATAAAGTACATGTTAATTTATAATTAAGTAATAACAGTTTGCATAATATGGCGTAATATAACCATAAAATCATAATTTAAAGAGCTGACAGAAAAATATAATACTGTATCTGTATTAAAATACTTCAAATATTTTAAGCAAAACTATTCGCCCGAAAATATGCATTTTCGCTCAAAATGCGCTAAGTGCTAAGGCAACTGAGCAACTGTTGTCAAAAATAACTTCATTTAAAAAAAAAAACTAAACCAAAGTTACCTTAGTAAAAACTCTCATTTTCTGTTAAAAAAATATTTTATTTCGGCAGTTGCACTTTTAGAAAAATTTAGATTTTTTGTACGAGTAACAAAAAATTTGTATTTTCGGAAATAAATTTATTTTTTTTTTCGGCTTTTCTATTGAATAAAAAAAATAGTTATACATACATAAAAATTATAAAAAATGTCTGGTGCAAATATGTTTGGACTGCATATGCGCAATCTGATGAAGACACGTCGCATTTTGGCTACCAATCAGATGGCCCGCGCATATGCCAAGACAACATCCTATCGGCAATCCATCTTTGAAGTGGATAACACCGAAGAATTTGAGCGCAAGGTGAAGCGGAGCGATAAGCCAGTCATAGTGGATTTCTTTGCCAGGTGAAATGCGCTAAAAAAAAATAGAACTTTTGGTAAGAAATTTTTGTATACATATTGTTTCCTATATGATTGCAGTTGGTGCAGTCCTTGCAAGATGCTCACGCCACGTCTGGAGAACATCATTTCGGAGAAGGCGGGCGCGGTGAAGCTAGCCAAGGTTGATGTTGATGAAAACTGTGATCTGGCACTGGATTACGATGTAGGCTCGGTGCCGGCGCTGCTGTTCATGCGCAATGGTAAGGTGATCAATCGCATGGTGGGTCTACAGCATACAGATGCAATACGCGCATGGGTCGATCAAGCAATTAAGAAGCCGTATTGAAGCATATACGAAGTCAATGGCATGCGAGAAGTGTGGTAGTCAAACATAAGTACAAATTTCAGAATTATGTTTATAATTTGATTAGCATCGAAAAATGTTCTTGAAATCTTTAATCTAGATATAAATTTATAAAAAAATTGTTGACGGTCTTTGGAAAAAAATGGAACAGCTTCTTGATTTTAAGTTTTTTTCAGGCTGCATAACTCTTAAGCAGTACGTATCTCTGTACACTAACTAAGTTCATTTTCAAGCAGTCTTACCAACATACAGATCGAACTTGAAACCTTAAATTGAAACAAATAATTTGCCTCTATTTTTCGCCGTGAATACCCTTAATTTGTATTAAACGTAAATATAAACATTGTACCGACGCGTATCTGGAGCTGAACGCTGCACAACATAAATTTAATCATAGATTAAAAAAAAGTGATCCCTGCTCGGGCGCCAATGTAACGATATCACAAATTGAGGTAGTTCAGGCGCTGCTGGATACGTTGCAAACGATTTTTGTGTGTAGTTTGCAGTTGAAATGTAGAAACTGCTCAGTGGTTATTTAATAATACAAATAGTATGCATTCAGTGCTAGTTACTAACAGAAATGCAATGCCTTCATGGCTAATAGTTTTGTTACACTATTTACTTAACTTATCTACTACATTGGCTTAATCTGTACTCAAAATTATGTTGTGCAGCGTCCAGCTACAGATGGTCGTCCTGCTTCTTAAGGTATACGCAGTTCATTGGCTTTAATGCCCATTTTTTTCTATCTGTCTTTTCCCATCATCATTTCTATCTCTCTCAAATTTATGTAAATTTCACGCAAAAATCACGTTTTTAATTAAATTTCCATTAAAAATACACAGAGCATGGCTAGCCTTGAAATTTTTAAATACACATACAGCAGCTAGCAATCAGTACTCCTGGTGCACTGAATGACTTCACTCTCACACAGAGTGCAAACAAAGTCTCGTCTGTCACTATTCAAACAATTTGCGAATCAATGCAGCTGTCAATATGTACTGCATACACATTCTCCATATACTATATATATACACCATACAATGAAGGAACTATTTACCAGCATAGAGTCAGAGTTTTCCTTGTTTGAAATAAAAACACAGAACAAATATACACATTGGTTTATTTTTTTCCTATAGCTCTACTATACATATACAGATGTAGGTGTAGGTGTATATATATATATATATATATATATATATATATATATATATATATATTTATATATATATACATATGTATCTCTACACTGTGGTTAAGTGCTGAAGAAAGTGTTAAAGAGACCATACATGCATGAGTATGAGCTAAGGTGAGCAAGCGTTTGTCATAAACAAACTTATTGCACGCAATGTAATTGAGAATTTGTATTCAATTAAGTCCACATTCAATATTTGCATAAAATTTTCCAAAATTCAGACAACCAACGCAAATAGAGACTTCAACTGTTCAAATATAAACGCATTATAATAGAGAGAGCGAGTCAGAGTAAACGAGTGAAAGGATATTCATATATCCTTACATATCCTGCATGTCTGTCTGTGCATGTTGTGCATAATTTTCGCAAATTCGACATTAAAACAAATATTAGAACGTTGTGTCGACCGACCAGCTTGAACTGTACTGAATCTGGTTAAGCGTCGCATTCAAAACCCGCATATCCTGTGCACAGGAACATTGTCTAATGTAAATAACCGGCGCCATATATCCATGCATTTTGGATAGTCACCAACGACAGAGTTGAAGCGACAGGGAATTGTTTAAAAAAAAAACGACTGTAGATTTAGCCGGGTTTGTCTGCATAAAAGTGAGTCTGTCGCTATATTTCAAGTGTATTCTGTTGTGTGGTGGAGGGGATGTTTGTGGAGCATATTTTGTTTAGTGCCATGTTGGCCACATGTCCACTTCCGCCGCGGCATACATATCCGCATAGAGTTGTACAATACTTGCATAGATTGAGGCAAACGGAATGACACTTTGACAATCAGCGCCAAAATGACAACAACAAAAACATTTTTTTTTTTTTTTTGGGATACACTGCGAGAAATGAGATTTTGAAATGAGAATATTCTTTCATTTTTGAAATGGTCAATAGTTAAAATCGCACTTTCCATATGATAGAAACAACATTTTATACACATACAGGTACACAGCAATAATAAATAACAACAGAGTATGTTTTCGCCGCGAGGACATGTGTTTCGAAACCCAGCTACGAGTTCTCATCAGTCTGCTGGAATATCGTGCCATGTATCATATGCATTTATATTTATGCTAGGATAAGCACATGCTGTATTTGTTACATTCTTTCAGCGGTCTGATGAGAATTTGTAGCTGAGTTCGCAACACGTGTCTTCATTGCTATAACATTATTATATACTGTACCCAAAGGGCCAAGGCTATAATGAATAAGTGCGAGCTAGCTTCGGACACTGTGTCGATATAGCCATGTCCGTCTGATTGTAAACTATAAGAGCTAAAGACTTCAAACGTGAGCATTTAGATTCTTCTTGACCATACGCATTTCTAAAGGTTTCTTTTTTCTATATACATACATATTTATACAAATTTGTACTAATATATTTATACATTCATATGTTTATAAATATATTCACCATGCAATTAAAATTCAACATAATGTGGTGAATTTGTATCGTTGGTTTGCATTGTTTTTCTCTCTGAGAACGCCGTGGGCATCGACTAGTTTATACACAAACATGTAACATCTGGTGCCTCATTTCACTTGGCTGTTCTCTTTTATAGAGAAAAAGATGTGATTTCTCCATTTTAGGGGTATCCCCGTGAAAAACAGTATTATTATAAAGGGGTCTGTCTCGTCCACTTTGCGATAGGTTCCAAGAAACTTGCCTGTTAAACTTTACAAATACCTACTTAAATTTGCAGCTTGAAACTTCTTTTGAGTGGTATTAAAACTTCGGTACAACCGAAGTTAACATTTTTTTTTCTTGTTTTTGCATTTATTATAAACAAATGTTTCTTCTTTGAAACATGGAATTGCATCTTTTATGGAATTTAGGTATCTCTAGTCAACTCGTAGGCTCTAAAATATATGCAAATCCACTGCATTTGCAGTGACCTCTTCGTGGTGTTTCCTGGTTATCGATTTAACTTATATACCATAAATCGGAAGCGAATTCTAGCGGGGTAATTTATTTAAAAAAAAAAGTACAGCAACTTCGCGACTGTCGGTTAGGCTGCACAGTAGCGTTCTTACTTGTTTTTGTTCTTATTGTTCTCTCATCTCGGTGAGAAAAATATCAAATATGTTTCAATGTAACAATGACCTTGAACTATATTTCATAAAATATTTTCTGGAACAGCTCATCGAGGCAAATCGAACTATCCATGTACCTCTGTCTCTTTGGCTGTCTGTTCCCTGTTTGTACGAATCAAATCAAGGCCCTCAGTTTCGACGTTACTAGGCGGAACATATGTCAAAATCCCCATGTCACGCCTACTTTTAGAGATGGCTCCCATACAAACCCACCGTTCACTTTTCATGTTTTGTATTTAAACTTTTTTTAGAACAGTCAATGTCAACATAAAAGCTTCTTATGGACGAAAGTTTCACAATTTTATAAATGGGCGTGTCCTGCGCACTTTTGACTCCACAGTTATTTGTTAGCTACCTGTGAAGAGTATTGTAGCTTCGCTCCTACCGAATTTAAAGTTTTATTTTCTTATTTTCTTCATAGTTTCTACCTACCTCACACCCACATATACTCATATTTTCATATCATAATTTGTTGCCAGTCTTTATAGCATATTCGAAGTTTCTGCGCCATCTTAGCCATTTAATTTATTTCCCACCACACCAGCTATGGGTTACCTTCTGCTGCCAAGTTTTTGCACCTTTCGCGTATTGGCCTAAGGTAATGTACGACAGGACTCTGAATGCACGCGAAAGTTTGCAGACGTCTCAATTGCCGCCATTGATGACGGCGTACATACAAAATCGAGAACGAAAACCAGAAAAATATGAGAGTAGCTTTATACTTCTACCGAGTACACACAATGCAGCACAGCAGATAAAAACCAATCCGGACGACTTCGATATAGTAAACGTTTAATCAACTATAAATTTTTGAATAGTTTCTCCATGGACTACTCGAAGCAACTTCGCGACTCGAACTCATCTCAAGTGCACTTTATTGGTCAATAAATATTCGAACTCAATTTATTTTTGCGTAAAATTTTTGGGTGAAAAGTTTTTAACTACTATTTGCAGTCGCCAGGAGCGCACTTCAGCTCATATATACTTGCGGCAATACGATGTGTTCGCATCTCTGTGTGTGTATGTGTGTGTGTGTGTGTGTGTGAATGTGTGTATGTGTGTGTTTATATGAAAATCCAATTTTCCGGTGATTGCTCATACATGGCCGCATATCAAGTTGGTGGTTTACGCTCATGCTCCGTTCAATTCATGTTGATATTATTATTCGAATTATCCTTTTCAGCTTGATGACATGTTTGGTAATTCACTCATTTTGGCTCTTACTACTCACGCATAATGCAATTAAAAAATATTTGTATAAAAATTAACATTTGATTAAATTACAACAAAACAGTTGCCCCCCGCATTGCTCCACATATAGTGCGATATGTAAGTCAGTACCTCTCCAGATTACAGCTAGATACAATTTGTATTTGTACAATAAATTATTTTCATTTTTGTTTGATGTTGCAAATTGCTTTGGCAAACTCTTACTCCGTCCAACTGCAGAGGAACTTCATTTTCAAATCATATTGCATGCATTCACCGAGCATCTCCTGAACTCATATCCAAATCTAGTATATATATATAAGTATGTAGGTATGTATCTGTCTGGACGCGCTCTGAAATAGGATGCTGTATTGGTATGAGTGACTTTTTATTGAATTGACACGATACAACACAGCACAGTAAAGCAGGCAGGACATACAGGACACGAGTTATATTGAGTTGGAATGAATTTGTTTTGTGGCAGACGGCGCCGTCGCCGCCGCCACTGTCGATGTTGATTTGTTTTGGTTATGTTGACGTTGATGCTGTTGTTTTTGTGAATTTGACTTCATATAGCATGGCTCAGTGATTATCGAGTGTACATGTGCGAATAGTTACACTGAGAATAAATTAAAGTGTTCTACTACATTTTTATTTGCAGTAGAATTTAATAAATTGGTGACCCCGACACATTGAACTGCGAATTGTCAATATTATGAAAACATGCACCTTGTGAGACGGTGTCGGAAGTTATTAATTGTCACTCACATGGAAACGGTCAAAAATCATAATTTTACACACTTGCCAAGCAGCTCACATAGCTTCTCGATAGCCGCTGAACATTCGTTCTGAGTTGAGCAAATTGTGAGAAGGCATACTCCATAATTACGAGTTTCCTGCAGCTAAATCCCGAATTAAAAGACAACTAAAGAGGAAAATCCTGAATTGGTACATTAGTTTGTTGTAGTTGGTGATACTGTATACCAGGTATATAAAATAAGATGTTTTAAGATAGATCCCAGCTACTATAAGCTCACTAGTCACTTTAGTATCCTAAAACTTATTTCACGAATTGTGATCTGCAACAGAACAAAATACATGAACACAGAAGGAGTATTCGGCAGACTAGAAGGACAGCAGACCATGTACAACAATATGGAAAGCGGTGCAAGAATTTACGGAACCAGCACTAGAACCAGCACGATTATCATATTAACCCAAAGCCAAGCGCCAATAAAATCACTAACCTTCTGGCAATTCTCCTACAAGAGGTCTCAACAATGCTTCGATATTCTCCAACAGCTATTTTTAGACTGCCAGAACACGCCTTATTGGGTTTCTGCCCATAGTGTCATTACAGGAAATGAAACCGAACTGCTTGTTCAATTCATATTGTAGTGTCTGAACTCATCTGCGATTGAAGTTGGGCAATGCCCAAGTCGTTAAGAAATTTATACAAAATATACTAAACGAATGACATTTCAGCAGAATTGATGTAAAACTGTTCACGAGCGTTATGAGTGGTCAACATCGGTTGAGATATCACTTAAAAAAGGGTAACTCATTTAAAACAGACTACAGAAGAACAGACTTGAAGATGACGAAACTAGCCTTTATTTATTCTGCGTATATCAGACTCTGGACAGAATCAGAAGCATGCAACTTAATAATTTTCTAATAACAATGATGTCCTTTTAAGAAGCAGAGAAAATTCTGTCCCATGGAAACTAAACACTGGTAAATGGCGCAAAATATCTGTATGTCTTAGGATTGTTTTCTCCGACAAATAAGTGCATGGCGAACAAAATAGGCTATATTAGACTGGCTCCAATTGATCACTTGTTTGTCGTGAGACACAGATCCAGATTCAGTTACTGGATCTGATATGTTTATGTTGAATATAAATAATTTTTGCATTGAGTTATTTAAGTAAATTTGAATTTACGTCTAAACTTACAATGCGTTTCTTTGCTGTGTTCGAGTCGTGGAACTTAGTTTTGATACACTTTCAGTGTTCTGATTGTGCTGAAATCAGACATGCATGTGTAAACCTGATGGCAGTACAATATTATAAAGCTTTCGATAACTAAACTTAAACGTTGTTGTTGTACGATGCATCCCCTAAAGTATATATATACGAATACAGCAAGATGGGACGAGTCGATCTAGGCATGTATGTCTGTCTGTCTGTCTGTCTGTCTGTCTGTCTGTCTGTCTATTTTTATGCGATTTTTTCCCGTAATCTTTGAAACATTCTTTCCAAAGTTGGTATAAAGACATTTTACTTAGTGTTGGGAAAGTTTGTCTAAATTTTAGTTCGTTTTTTGTAGCTTGGCCTCTTCCCGTCCCACTTTACTGGTTGTGTGTAATTTGTATTTGCACTGCAGAAATAAAATAAATATTAAAGTACAGCTACAAACTGTCACTCCAGACAACAACAACAACAAAAAAAAAGAAGAAATTTGCATACATCTAGCAGTTAATTTTTATTTATCACCAAATTCTATGCACTGTCCATACGTTGTCCTTTAATCCATCATGTATATTTAATTTAGCATAAAACCACAAACTCATTTTTGGTTTTGGCAAAGCGCTCAACTTACAATTTTTCACACTTCTTTTTTTCTTTTTTTGACTAGACTAAAAAAGATACAGAAGACTAATGTAAAATACAAAGCCAATTTCGCTAACGCGCCTCTAACTATGTAATACTACATGTCCTTTTTTGTTTCTTTACAAGTGACTGGCAAGCTGCCCAGGCGAATCATAGGGAAATCTAATTCGGAACTCAGCTAACGTCTAAGCATGTCTCGTGTGTGTTTGTTGAAAATCGAAACCGCGCCAGCATATTGCCAGGACATGACACTATAGCTTTCTATATACATGTCCTTATAGTATTTTTTTTCTTTTCTTTTTTTTTTTTTTTGCTGCAGCTGACTTTGGCACTGAAATTCGATTTGTTTGTCATCAATATGCAATGACATTGAAATTGTCAGAGAGTGAAGCGAGCACTGTGTGGCAACAAAAAGGATGTACGCTGCACAAATGAACACATACATATAACGTGGCTTTTGTGCACCTTATGTGTAGCATTTCAAACGCCTTTGCTTATGCCCAGTGGTCAAAAAGTTCGTTAACACTAACACTAACGCTAACGAAAGTTTAACGATACTTTTTCGGAACAAAATTATTATGAACTATCGTTTTCGAGGGCTCATAAGTGATATCATCTTTAACGAGCATTTTTCGATATACATCATAACCGTTAAATTTGTCTTGCTTGGTCGCGTATTGTGGTCTCGTTTTTATATTCCTTAGAAGAACTGCTCGCAAAGGCCAAGTATCACTCTGGCGTACAATTTGCGTGCCACTGGCGAATGTTGTTCTTAAGAAAATTGCCTGCAAAAACAATGTTCATTCGACTGTCGTTTCTTTTGCCCACTGGGTCTTTTGGAGCGTGGCTGTCTACAATATCACCAAACAAGTTTAACTCTATCAGCAGCCATCAGTCACAACTTTGTTTTCTACTTTTTTCAACTTTGTCGCAGTGAACTTTGATTATAGCGCCATTTTTATGGTACATTTTTT